>MU279340.1:2024606-2195515 GCA_022385695.1 Xylaria arbuscula
AGCGCAGAATTCAGATTGTTGTATACGTACATCTTTGAACAATATTCCGTGCATTTCGCCGCAACGCTGATGGGTCTTGAAAGTAAGCATCGCTTGGCGCGGATGTCACTGTATTTTGTATTCCAGTAGCACGGGCTCACGAGGATGCGGCAATTGGGCTTTTCCTATGAGACCTTGGCATACCCCTCCTTTAGCTATGCCACGTTGCTAACCCATGCATCTGGGACCCTGATCAAATTCCAATCCACACCTTGGACTCTTGAGTGATTCAACAGAAGCTTTGCTCGCTACAAGATTCAGAATTCTGACACACTATTATTCCCCATAGCTTACGTCCCGTGATGCGCCTTTTACAGATCAACGATGGCGGTACCATCTCGCTTACTAAAGATCTTCAACAGGACCTCCCTCTTTATGCTATCTTATCGCACACTTGGGGACTGGATCACCAAGAAGTTGGGTTTGACGACATACGGAGAGAAGCCGTGCAAGAGAAAGCAGGGTACCAGAAAATACAATTCTGCCAAAAGCAAGCGGCTCGGGATGAGCTACGGTATTTCTGGGTTGACACTTGCTGTATTAAGCACGATAGTGATGTCGAACTAACTAGGTCGATTAACTCGATGTATCGATGGTATCGCAACGCCAAGAAATGCTATGTATACCTATCAGATGTTTTTGTAAAAGGCGATGGACAGCTGGGGTCATGGGAGGAATCGTTTCGACGAAGCCGATGGTTTACTCGCGGTTGGACACTGCAGGAATTTTTCTCGTCGGAGGGAGAGTTTCTCGGTACTAAATCGTCGTTAGAGCAACAATTACATGAAATCACCCACATTCCAGTAGCTGCTCTACGGGGCATGACGCTATCTAAGTTCAGCATCGACGAGCGAATGTCGTGGTCCAAAAACCGGGAGACCAAACTGGCGGAGGACGAAGCATACTGCCTCCTGGGCATATTTGATATCCACATGCCTCTCATCTACGGCGAAGGGCAAGAACACGCGTGCGCTCGACTTCGAAAGGAGCTAGACGGTAAATATTCTACTGGTAGCTGCGCACCTTTCTGTCTCCTGTAACTATACTGTCATCGGAAATGGGGCCTAATGCTGATCTCCGCACAGGCGACCAGAGGCAACCCCGCGCTTTCTCCACCGTCCCTTTCGCTCGAGACCCCAACTTTGTCCATCGTCCCGATATTTTGGCATGGATCGATGAGAAATGTGACGCGCCGGGTGCCCGGGCTGCTCTTGTCGGCCTCGGCGGGATTGGGTCAGTCTACACGCAGCGCTGACAGTATCGATTCTAACTGCCAAAAGAAAATCGCAGGCAATTATCGAGTATGCCTACCGAGTGCGCGATGACCGGCCGGAGACATGGGTATTCTGGGTACACGCGAGCACGACCCTCCGTGTCGAAGAAGCGTACAGGGGCATTGCTGATAGACTTCATCTGCCGGGGCGCCACAAACCAAATGTCAATATCTGTCAACTCGTCAGTCACTGGTTATGCGACGAAATGAACGGTCGGTGGATTCTCATACTAGACAATGCTGACAATGCCGAAACCTTTTTTCCCGAGCCCAAACCGGAGATGCCAACACCACTTGGGAATTTTTTGCCACAAAGCCAGAACGGCTCGATCCTCGTCACTTCGCGAAGCAAAGATGCTGCGTTAAGACTTGTAGGGGATCTTAGGAATGTGATGGAAGTGCACGCGATGAGCGATAGCCAGGCAAACCAGCTGCTCCGGAATAAACTGCATGCTGCGCCAGACGAAGATGGAATGATGGAGCTAGCAAACGCTCTTGATCGCATACCGCTCGCTATCACCCAGGCCGCTGCTTGTATCAACCGGCGATCTCATATGACAGTTTCCGGCTACCTCGATGAGTTCCATAGAAGTGCGTCCCAGAAGACAAATCTCCTGGAGCGGGACTTGGGAGATCTTCGCCGAGATGGGAGTGTTTCCAACTCTATAAAGACTACGTGGCACTTATCATTCAGAGGCATGTACAGTCAGCGATCATCTGCTGCTGATTTATTGTCTCTCATGAGCTTCTTCCATCCCCAAGGAATCCCAAAATGGGTGCTTCGACAATACAGCAAAACACAAAGACCGACAGATAACGATAGTGTCGATGACGAGTTAGAAGACGATCTCGAATTATTAGACGGATTCTCTTTTGTCACAAGAACCATCGACGGTGATACATGCGAAGTGCACGCTCTTGTACAATTTTGCACAAGAGCGTGGCTATCTGCGTTTGGCCAAGCAGAGAAATGGACACGACACTTTCTCTATTTGATGTCCAAGGCATTTCCCACTGGAGATTTTCAAAATAGGACTAAATGCCGGCAATTAATGCCCCATCTTGAGCATATACACAACCAGGAACCTGATGACGAAGAAGACGCAAAAGAATGGGCTCAGCTATTAACTAATGTAGCGTGGCACATGTGGCATGAGGGCAACTATAATACGGCAGAGGCTGCGGCTACAAAAGCGTTCATCGTAAGGGAAAGAATTTTAGGAGATGACGACATGTCTACGTTGACTACAATGGCCGTGTTGGCATCTGTTCTCCGAGGCGGCGGGAAATATCGAGAGGCGGAAAAGATGAATCGACAGGCACTCAGTGGCTATGAGAGGGCCTTGGGCCAACGACATCCCGATACGCTAACGAGCATGAGCAATCTCGCTTTGGTCCTACGAGATCAAGGGAAATATTACGAGGCAGAGAAGTTGCATCGGCAAGCTCTCGAGGGACGGGAAACAGAGCTGGGCACACACCATTCCGATACTTTGGCAAGCATGAGTCACTTGGCATTGGTATACCGGGATCAGGGAAAGTATCCCGAGGCGGAAACTCTGAACCGTCGAGTGCTACAAGGCAGAGAGGAGCTGCTAGGGAAGAAGCATCCGAGTACACTAACCAGCGCAAGTAATCTGGCATTAGTGCTTTATGAGCGGGGTCAGTATGAAGAATCGGAGGAATTAAATCGACAAACATTAAAAGAACGAGAGGAAGTGCTAGGGAAACAGCATTATCATACTTTAACCAGTATGGGCAATCTGGCGATGGTGCTCCAAGACCGTGGAAAGTATAATGAATCAGAAACGATGAACCGGCACCTACTAGGCATTTATGAGCAGGAACTGGGGATGCAGCACCCTAATGTTCTAACGAGCGTAAGCAATCTCGCGTCTGTGCTCCAAGACCAAGGGAAATATGAAGAGGCGGAAGAGCTACATCGTCGGTCGCTTGGAGGTAGAGAAAGAGTGCTGGGAAGAAAGCACCCTGACTCACTCACGAGCCTGAGCAACCTTGCATATACATTACGATGTCAGGAGAGATTCAGCGAGTCCGAGGCACTTAATCGACAAGCCCTGAGAGGTAGAGAGGTGGAACTAGGATTGCATCATCCCGATACACTGACCAGCATGAATAATCTCGCACTGGTGCTCCGAGATCAGCAAAAATATGCAGAAGCAGAAAGACTGAGCCGGCGGGCGGCACAGGAGTACCGTACTAAACTAGGCGCCCGACATCCTCACACATTGACAAGCCTTAATAATTTAGCTGCCATACTGCAAGATCAGAAGAAGTATAACGAGGCAGAGATGGTAAATCGAAGAGTGCTCGAAGCGTATGAGAAAGAGCTAGGCAAGCAACATCCTGATACACTCAAAAGCCTGAGCAATCTCGCTACTATAATGCATCGCCGAGAGAAATATGAAGCGGCCGAGAGACTGCATCGTCGCACGTTGGAGGGAAGAGAGCAACAGCTAGGGCTACGTCATGTTGACACAATTAAAAGCGTGAGCGATTTGGCTTCCGTACTTCGTGATCAGGGCAAGCATGACGAAGCCGAGAGATTGACTCGTCACACATAGAGCACGAGAAAGAGAAAGAAGATAAAAAGTCTGTTGCAAGCCGTAAACATGGCCTGGCGGGTGATTACAAGGTCGCTATTCCACTTATACAATATACCGCGCAGGGAGAGTGATATGCAGTCAGCTTCGTGGAAAAAGATGGATGTCAACCTTGCCACGAACAGTGATCGTAGACAGCCTGGACGCGGCCCAAATCGTCTCGAGTTAGCAGTTCCGATTTATTAGTTATGACTGGTTATTCCAAGGTAGTGCAGAACTCCGACGTTATGGTTTTGGTCGCCTCTAACAATTGTGACCACTGTCGAGATTTATAGAGGAGCAGTTTGCTCTTACCTCTCGCCTCGTATATTTGGACGGACTTGCCGCTGTTAGGGCGGGGCGGGGCTTCCCTCAGGCAGCGCATGCTAGGTTAGTGAGGCACAAGTGACCCATTGTTTAAGGGCCAACACCACTAGGTAGTCGAGGCGGCCAAGACAGACAAGAACAGACAAGATGGGCTAACGATGGGGCCTGTGCGGGGTAGCCTGCTTACTTGCTACTTCTCAGCCATCACACTATCGCGTGGTTTAATTGTTGCCCGTACTATCTCCCTAGCAAAGCTGACTGTGAGTGTTGCACGTCACGAGGTGACACCATTACGAGATATATGTGTTGCGTTTTCTAAGTTCACAATCTCCCCAGCTTATTATAACCGGCTGCTTTTACACACCGAAGTGGACATATGGAATCCAGTAAAGGTTTGTTACGCCTTGTGCCTTAGGCATTCCGCTAATTAATGTAGCATTTTTTGCCCTTTCTGCCCTGATTTTTTTGTTGCACAGTGCTTGAACCGCTAGATGAAGCCTTTGACACACCGCTATGTTTGTTATCCCTTCGTTCCGCAGCGTTTTGTACAGCACTTTCGTTACGTTAATACAATGCATGTTTAACATTTCTTATAGCGTCCCGACAACGTGCCGAAACCCCGCGAGCTAAAAAGCATTAATAAGGTTAATTTTTTTATCGGCAAGCTTTACTGCTTTGTTAGCTCTAGTTAAACATGCTAACAAAAACCTAAAAAAAAGCGGGTTTTTTTATAGTTTATAATTATAAAGGTTTTTTATTGTTAATGGGTTGGTTTTTTAATTTTTTAAGAGCAAACAACTTTGCAAAAGGTTTATTAAATTTAAAGATTTATGGCCGGCAAAGTGGAATATTTTACACGCTTGCAGTTTTCTAAGTATATCGTCTTTATATAAAAACGGTATAACTAGCTATAGCTAAAGCAACGGATAAAGATTTTTTACTATTTTTACTTTAGGTATAATAAACAAAAAACTATCATTTGCGGAAAGGTTTAGTGTTTTGTGCATTGCAACTAAAAAAGCATGGTTAAAAACTAGTTTGGCAGGCTTTTAAAGATAAAGTTGGCGCTTATATATTAATGCCTTAATTGTAAAAGCGTATAACGACATAACCTTGTCGAGCACAGTCTCCGAGCTGGCATTGGTTTAATATCCTGCAGTATAAAGCGGTAGCTAACTTATAAGTCCTGTAGAAATCTACCATACACGGGGCCAACTGGTGTTGGAGATAGGCTTTTGAAACCCGAGTGCGTTTAAGACCGGACGAGCAACCTCGTCCCAGAGCCACTCAAGCAGCGATGTAGGGGGAGTGGCCAGTTGACGGGATATTTGCAACTCTTTGGTTTCACCGGCTATTTTTTCTACCGTTATATCAGGCAGTTTTAATACCCGAATTTAATTGCGCTCGATTAAAAATGCATTGCAGCAGTAAAGGCTTAGGTTAACGACGATAATAAGGTTTGGATTTGCTGCAGCTTTTAAATTGTTGGCAGTAGGTAAAAGATGAAAGTTCTTAAATCTAGGCTGAGCACGGATCTACAATCAAAGCTTGTTTAGTTTTTGTACAGCTTTGCGATGTTGTTTCGAGAGTGATTCCCAAAAAAACGGCTAATCAGTAGAGCTTAAAACAGTAGGGCCCTTCTCTGGCAAGTCTAGCTTGTCCCAAAGAAAAATAAAATTCTTTGCTAAACCAGGATGCATGCGCGCAAAATTAAAAATGTCGCCGCAAGTTTTAATTAGCAAGCTTGCAATTATATTACAACCAAGTTTAAAAAGTTATAATGCATAGTCGCTATCTTTCCCCGCATTAAGCGCAGTAGCAGCTGCAGCTAAAGCTAAGCCGGCAAAGTTTGCAAGCATATATTGCTTGTCGGTATGCTTTAACTATCGTGGGCTAATATCAGAGAGAGCTTGGACCGCCTGATGCAGCAGATGACTTGAGCCTTCTCAGTCGCGCTGTAAGGCTCGAATTTGAGCAGCCTGCCAAGCCAGGCAAATACGGACGGATGGGGGGGCTGTACGACAATGCCAACCTTCTTCGTAAGAAAAAAGCTGACGTTTTCGGTCGTTTACCGAACGAAACTGGTCAAATCGCGTGCCAAGCAAAACCCCCAAGCTGTTTAACATAGTAGCTCGATTAGGGTGGTCTTTAGGTATGGCGTTAACTGCTTTGCTAGAAACATCAACAGCACGGTTTAGGTTAGCTATTAAGCTTGTTTGCTAAAATCGCTTACCGAATTGTGTTCCAAGGTTATATAACCAGCCAGCTTGCTTAAGATGGTCTTTAAATGTGGTATTAACTGCTTGACTAATAACAGCAATAAAACAATTTAGGTCGTTAATTAAGCCTGTCTTTTAAAATCTTCTACTAAGCCAGCACCCGAGGTTGTTTAACCACATTGCTTGATTAGGGTGGTCTTTAGGTGTGGCGTTAACTGCTTGGCCGGCGATATTAACAGCATGGTTTATGTTGTCGATTGAGCCCGTCCGCCCGAATCGCTTGCCGAAATAGATTCCAAGGTTAGCTAAACAGGCAGCTCCGCTAGGGTGGTTTTTAGGTGTAGCATCAACTGCTTGGCTAACAACGTTAATAGCACGATTTAGGTTGTCGATTGAGCTTGTCCGCTTAAATTGCCTGCCGAGCGAACTACTAAGGTCGTTTAGTATAGTAGCTCGATCATGGTGGTCTTCGGGTATAGCATAAAGTGCTTGGCTTATAACGTCAATAGCACGGTTTAGATCATCTGTCGAGCTTATCCGCTCAAATTTTTTATCAAGCCTGCGTTTAAGATTGCTTAACATAATAGCTTGATCAGGGTGATTTTTAAGTGTAGCATCAACTGCTTGGCCGGCAACCTCAACAGCACGGTATAGGTCGTCCATAGATCCTGTTTGCTCAAATCGCCAACTAAGCCAAGCCCCGAGGTTACTCAGGTAGCCAACCCAATCAGGGTGGGCTTTAGGTGTAGCATTAACTACCTGGTCTGTAACACCAATAGCACGATCTATGTCGTTTATAAATCTTATTAGCTTAAATCGCTTGCCGAGCTAACTACTAAGGTCGTTTAGTTTATTAGCTCGATTAGGGTGGTTTTTGGGTATAGCATGAACTGCCTGGTCTGCAACGTTGATAGCACGATTTATGTTGTTTATAAATCCTATTCGCTTAAATTTTTTACCAAGCCTGCGTCCAAGATTGCTTAATATAATAGCTTGATTAGGGTGGTCTTTAGGTGTAGCATCAACTGCCTGGCCGGCAACCTTAATAGCACGGTATAGGTTGTCTATAGATCTTGTCTGCTCGAATTGCCGACTGAGCTACACTCCGAGATTGTTTAACCAGCTAGCTCGATTTGGGTGATTTTCGGGCGTAACACCAACTAGCTTGCTTGCAACCTCAACAACACGGTGTAGGTCGTTAATGGATTTTGTTTGATCGAATTGCATATTAAGCATCACTTTTAAGTTACTTAACATAAGAGGTTGGATGTATACTTTAGCCATTTCCGTTGCCTGGTTTATTATTTAAATAGCTTTGTTTAGATTTTTTACTTTGCTAGTTTGTTTATAGTTGTTTGCTAGTCTTGCTGCTTGGTTATTTAAAGAATTTATTTATATGTTAATTCTTTTTTGTTTTGATTTTTGACTGTTATACAATTAATATATTAGCTTGTCTTTATTTAAAGCTATTAATATTTAATAATTCGAATCATTTGCCGGCTTTCTAGAAGCATAGATATAATGTTTTTTAGGAGAAGATTGTGTTGATGCTTTCTAGCTACTAGCATGTCGAGAACTTGAGATCGTTGCATACGGTTAGGATGGTCTGTAGGCGTGATTGCGAGCCATCCTTCCGTTTGCTGAATGGCTTGATTAAGGCATTTTATTGATTGCGTTTTTATGAATATCAAAAAATGGATATATATGTATAGCTTGATCTGTTCGTCGCTTGCTGTGCCTTTCTGCAACTTTGCGAAAGCGTGTAGTTCCGTGTCGTCCAGATTGCCGACTAAGGTAGCCATTTCGTCGCTGATATGAAAAGACTCCATATTAACAATGTGTTTGATAGCCGTTCATGCAGTCGTCGAGCCGAATGAAATGCTCTATGGGGGTCGACCGGATAGAGTAGGGCTGATTGGGAAATACGTATCGGGGATCGTGATATCAAGTGGCACTAGTATAAACAAATTATAAGACGTTTCGGCGTAGCTTCGCTGGACTGACAAAAACTCTGTTGAAACGACAAGTTTGGTCCGCTTGACAATCGACGGCTTCTGGCAACAATTCGGCACCTAGGCGAACGCCTTTCTGGTGCCTAATGTTACACAGCGTTATAAATTTTACGTGCGCCACCAGCCCGAGCTCTACTGTCTGGACTTCAACCTTCTAGAAGCGGGGCAGCATAACTGTGATTCCCGAGGGGAGGTTTGGATGTAATTGGCTCTATGCAGCAGCCTAGGCCAGATAGCTACGCAAGACAGCGTCACTATCGAATGGCCAGATCATTTGTTTTCGCAACCTGCAGGGCATGGCTCAAACCGGGGCATGATGGGAACCCGAACGGGGGTTGGCTGTTGGTGATTTCATGGCTATGTCTGTCAAGGACAAGAAACATGATGGAATGAGGCTGCAGTATGGCGATAGAATATGTGAGTAAGACCAATGGGTAGTGTTTGTGTAGCATCTAATATACTTCCCGGAGCTTAATTGATACCGAGGCAGACTTTCGAATTGAGTGGGTCTGGGCAAAGCGAGCGGGATGAAAGCTAGGTATGCACGCCTTTAGCTGGCAATCATGAGAAGTGAGCCAATATATATGAAAGCACAGCTGTGGGATGTGCATCTGAATGCGCTAAGGAGTGCGCGATAAGGTCTTCTGCCGATAGCGCATGGTCGAATCCCGCTAGTGTTTGGTACCCAGCGTGTCAGGGATAGCGAAAGGTGTAGGACATCGAATTATTGCTAAGGCATTGTTTCTTCCTCCCAGTTAGGCTTTGTTAGTGTACCTGATTTGTCGGTACTATAGCTTGATCGGCCTAAAACCATTTGTCCCCCGCACAGCCGCTAAATACACTACTGCAGTTATGACAGCTAAGGTGTAGGGTAAGTGCCTAAACCGCGTAGGCCTATTCTACTATCTCAGTCCTCACTAGTAACTTGGTACCACACTTAGGCATTAGGCTCATGTGATTGTACTCTTGCTGAAATTGACCGACTTTCAGGAGCCGTCACGTCTAGATACCGAATTACTCTATTCACTTAAACATGCTGCTTTGAACTAGCAGCGAGATGCACATTTAGGTCCCTATGGGTACACAGCCACCTGGAACCTTAACCAATCATGAATTCGATATAGCAGACAGGGTATTCAATAACTAGCTATGTTCGCGGATACCTCTTCAGCTGCCAAGGGCCCGCTCAGTACCTAGTCGAATCTGAACTTCATGCCAGAATTTCCACAGCAGCAGGATGTATCCCGGTAGATCATATAAGTATCAGACATATATGTGGGAATCATCACCAGGGATGACTACACGAAGTTACGTCGCCGGTCGCTTTTACTCGTGGCAGCTTGATTGCCAGTGAAGCAAACAATAGCTATTGCCTGACAAAGGCTGTTCTGGACTACCGGCAGATTAGGCAGCGATGGGTATCCTGCATTGTAGATGACAGCTCTTGTCCCTCGCTTGCGGAGTAATCCTTGGTCCACTCCCATACAGCCTCAACAGTACCAGCCCTTGGACAGCGAGATAGACTCGGCTCCACAGCTGTTAGAAGTGGAAAAACCTACCAATTGACTCATACACCCTTGCCTCCTTGCCTCTATAACTTGACTTGGCGGAAACGTCAGCAGATAGATATTTCAGAGAGTTGAAATGCAAGTCCTGCGCAGAAACAGGAGATGCCGACCTCTATCATCATTTCAAGCTGCCCCTCCAAACTCTTAGACTACTCAGTAAAACGGTTAATTTTCAGAACCTCATGACGTAGCCTCTACGGGTTTGCAATCTCGTAAGGCGGTTTTTCGGTAGTCCAGTCAAGTAGCTAGTCAATAGTATATTCATGGAGGCTATAGATTAATATTATCTGCCTCATTTGAGTGGAGATCCCTACTCCTATATATGTTATCTTTTTTATTGCACTTCTACTTATTTCTAGAAGGTCAGCAGTGCAACTTCTCACGCAAAGCTCTGTTACTATATAAGCTCATTTTAATCAGACTTCAGTTTGAATCTTGAATAGCAACAATAACGGGCTCATTCGTTATCACATATAGTTATTGATCTCTGCAATACCCTGGCGTGTCACTCGCTGGTCATGCTCAGCTGCAAATCGTGGCAAGGTCAACTGTGTCAAAGCGGTGTATTAGCGGTTTGTACTGCTTATTGCAGTTGATTTTTATGAGGACGGTAAGACGAGGCGGCTCCCTAATGACGATCGAATCATAACACATAGAGCGCGTGAGGGAATGGAGATAAACTCCGTTGCGGGCTGCAAACATGTCCTGGCCATTAATTACCATCCAACAAAATGTGGCCCAAGGCCAATGCTAAGTAATGACGCATCATTATCAGTATGCCTAAATACATCATCCATGACTATAAATTAGAGTTTGACGATTAAGTAATTCTTGCGAAGATTGTGTCTGCATCATCCATTGTGTCTGGCTCACGATCCGATCATCTCCTCGTTCTGTATTCACTGTCCACCAGTGAAAATCGTTTTCAAACACTCCGTCCCTGCTCAGAACGTTTGATCTCTGCTTATCTAGCTGATCAGCGTGCCAAATATCAGGGAGCTCCATGCTCTTAAGTGACATATTTCTGCAATAGTAATATCACGCAATATTAACTTAAACGCATATCATCAAACATTAAGAATATAAAATAATATTACACTGTGACTAAGTATTCCGTCCACTTGCGTTGAATCTCTTGTTGTACTCGTATGGAACCTGTTCAAACGCATTCGGTGTACCTAATACGGTAGTAAAGAGCCTTGTTCTGACAGTCCTTTCAAGAATATGGGACCGCACCAGTCTTGGCGTATCGCACAAGTCTCATTCTAGGAGAGATAGCACACCAATACCTCTACAGGGCGAGAATCGGAAATTATCGGTTGCTTGTTGGGTTTGGGTCAGACGGTGGTGCCAGAGATTCTCGCCGACAAATGGAAAAGACCTTGAACATGATTTCGTAGCTTGAATGACATGGCTCGAATTTGGAGGTGAATGATTGGCGACTCCTCCGTGAATATGCCCATCCAGGGATTAGAAAAAACTAGAATGAGGCTACGCTAAGGTAGCATTATATGCGAGTAAGACCAATGAAGAGTGTTTGGCTTGCATTACTTCCCGCAGATTCATTGATACCAAGGCAGGTGTTCAACCTGAATGGATCTCGGCATGGAAAGCCAGTTGGCAGTCATGCCCCTAGTCAGTAATCATGGGAAGTGAGCCAGGATATATGAAACGACAGCTTGGTCCTCCTTAATCAGTCGGTACTAGGAACTAGGTACCACACTAACTAAGCTTTAGACTTATGTGATTGTATGTACTACTGCTAATTGACTGACTTTTAGAAGCCTTCTTAAGATGACAAATTACTTTGCTCACTTTCCCCTCGTAGCTGCACCGTTCAGAAGCAGACTACTCATGATTGGACCTTTCAACCTGCAACTTGGCTGTCATGCATGCATTTTCGAATTAATGCAACAACTGGGGGTGGAAAAAGTAGTCTGGCACCGAAGATCTGTGAAGGCCCCGTATGGCCCGTATGGATGGGTATGCTGCCACATTGCCTAGGAAGGGCCTTTCCGAACTACTGGGCAGCAGTGGGTAATCCCGCAGGTGGCGGATCTTGCCTCCCCACATCCGGTTAAAATCAATGTAAGTACTAAGATAGGTCGTGAACAGTGATCCAGACTACGTCTTCACACCTGGATGACCCTCGTATCCTTTTAGATTCGCGCTGCCGTGGGAAGATGCCTCTTCAAGAGCCTTATGAGGCAGTCATTGTTCTGCACCTTCAGCAGTTTTAACTATGCCGTTGAGAGGGACGTTGCCTCATACATTGAGGACTTTTGTCCCCTACCCAAACCGATGGCCCATGAAAACCCGCTTTTTCTATTCTGTGTTAGTGTAATTAGCAGAACCGGATAGCTTTCGGCAACTCCTCGCCTCCCTTTGCCTCGATAAATAGCCTCGGTGAAAACAGCAAAAGGTAGATGCTGCAGAGAGCTAAAATGCAAGTCTAGTTATGCTCCGGAAACAGGAAACGCCGCTCTGATATTCAAGGATCTGAATTGCAGGCTGCCCTTCCAAGGTTCTACACTAGCTCGTTGAACCGTTCTAGCCGGTTTTTCGTAGTCCAGCTAGGTAGCTAATCAGTAGTATAATATATTCATGTAGGCTATACGTCAATATTATTTCCCTCATTTATGTCAAGATCCCTACTGAGTATATATTACTCTTATTTGCAATTCTATTCGTTTCTTGAAGGGTCAACAGTACTGCAACAGCAACGGTCTCTTTCGTTACTGAACTCTGAATTATCGTGGCTGGTCATGCTAAGCTGCAAATTATGGCAAGGTCAACTGTGTCAAAGTGGTTTGCACTGCTTGTTGGAATCAAATTTTCATCAGGATGGGAAGCCGAGTCGACTCCCGAATGACAATTGAATTATCGCATATAGAGCGCGCGAGGGAATGGAAATAAAAGTTCGTTGCAGGCCACAAGTGTAACGAGCCTGCCTATGATCCCTGGGATAATAGAGCAGTCAGGTCTGGGGGTCTTGATTTGCAGGTAACAATAGGTGAAATCACAAGTGCTCGTTAGAGAGACTTAATGGGCTCTCCTCCACGTATTCGAACGAATGTGTGCTTAGGTTGATAGCTAATAAACAAGAATTAGAAAGAGTGACTAGTTTACAGAGCGACAGTGATCTATATAATTGATTATCCTTCCTTGGTGAGCGTGGCTCACTTCAGTAGTGGTGAGCATGGCTCACCGTGAGCCAGTGAGCCAACTGGCAATAGCGAGTCACGTGTTCTAAGATTCTGATCCGGGGCCACCAGGTTGAATAATGGGCTTCCTGTAGGCAGCGTTTCCTGCAATCCAATTTAAAATTGGGTTGAGCCAATCCGAATTGCCTCAATCTAAAGCAAACAGGGCTTTCCTGTAAATTGCGTAATTCAAACAGCACTTGCGAATTGACTGCAGAATTGACAATTAATTGACAATTAATTGACAATTTTTTGGATCATTTTTGTGATGCCTCGGATGCAGGTTGCCTCCCTGCAGGATGTGTGGCAGAGCGTGTGTTTGCTAGATTTTCGTCTCGAGATTCTCCAAGGGTTTGGTGGAAATGCTCTGAAGGCCCTGTAATACCTAGATTACAGTGTATTTACCGTATGTTGCTTTGTACGCCACGCAGCGTAAAGGGATGTTAGCGAAGCTTCCAAGACATAGCAGAAAAAACAATAAACGAAAAATCTTGTGCGTTTACCCTCGAAATCTAATACACGCAGTGACACTTAGTGTCTTAAATGCTATAATGCCCCGGAATTCGCCTGGAATTTGCCTTATAACTGCCTCGATCATCTACCTTAGTGCTGCCTTTTTTTCACTCGAAAATGGATGGAAATGACTTTTTCGGGCAGTACCTTACTAGAGTTGACGGGATCGGCGGCGGAAAACCTAGGGCAGGGCTAAAACAGTTCCTCTGCTACCTTTGCGATGATAAAGGCAGGTTGAAGCTGTTCACTGGCGCGTTTACTAACGCGGCGAGGAATCATTTGAAGCACTATTACGGCCGCAGATTCGAAGGGAAACGATGTGCAACTAGGGTAGGATCGGTTTCGTCAACTGCTTTTATGGCGGATTCAGCGGCCTCCGTAGCCTTACGAATCCCCATTATCGACCAGCTCTGCGCGGCAAAGAAATCGGCGCCTGTAAAATCGACGAAGAAACGCTGGGCCCGCCTTGTTGTTGAATTTGCTACTGTTTGTGGTGTCTCCTTGAACCCGTTCAGTCAGCCGCAGTTTCTGCAGATAATGGGGTTCCTCAACTTGCCTTTAACTAAAGAGCTTGGGGCTCATGGTTACAGCACCTTGCGTACGTGGATCCTTCGCGTTTTTAAGGCTTCTAAGGCTGCCATCAAGGCAGAAATCGCTGCCGCTCGCTCGAAAATACACCTCTCTTTTGACTTGTGGCAGTCTCCTTCGAAAAAGGGCATTGTGGCCGTAGTTGCGCATTATATTGGTGCAGATTGGAAGCTGCGAACACGCCTTGTCGGCTTGAGACGCGTTGTTGGCTGGTATAACGCAGAAAACATCGAGTTCCACGTTAACCAAGTTATTCAGGACTTCGATTTCCAGCACAGAATCGGCTTTTTCACACTCGATAACGCCACCTCGAACGACCGGGCCCTGAAACTACTTCTAATGCGCTATAATGCCTCCTTGAGTGAAGACGAGGCTAAAGAGATGTGTGAAAGGTACAGGGCACGATGCTGGGGCTATGTTGTTAATATTATTGCACAGTGCTTCATCTTCTATCAAGATAACTCGAAATCTGCTGGAAAAATGTTCGCTCTTTCTGCCCTTTAAAAGGGCCACGTAGTGGCTACGTGGATTCGGGCCTCGCCTCAACGCCGCGATGCCTTTCGAAAGGAAATGAGGATCTTCCCTGACCTCGCAACTCCGCGCTAATTTGCTGAATTTATTGGCGAAGACGGCAACATAGGTGCAGATCCAGAAGACGATCTAGAAGCATTCCATTTACCCCTCGACTCTGTTTTTGAAGAAGGCATCCACGAAAGCGGCACCATGGTTAAGGTTGGCAACGATACGCGCTGGAATTCCTTCGCCGATGAACTCGCGAGCCTCATTAAATTCAGAGACCTTATCACACGCCTTTTCGCTGCCTCGTAAACGTGGAAAGATGGTGCGATGCCCCGGGAGCTGTTTTTAACGTCTTACGATTGGGAGTTGTTCGCCGAACTGAAAGATATCCTGATGCCCTTCAAAAATACCACCAATTGGCATGAAGGCAGGCGAGTAAGCCTCCCAGACATCATGGCCTCGCTGAAAGAGACGGAGGACCACTTACGCAAATATTTGGCGCGCTGCGCCTTGATCGAAGTTGGCGACGAAGATGACGATGCCTTCGAAGAAATCCTCGGCGAATCCCAGGTTCCTCCGACCCCCTCCCACTCCCAAATATCGTCCAAGATGCCTCTATCGACCCCGCGGCGATCCAAACGCGCGGCGATGCCCACCGAACGCGGCCTCGAAGCAATGACGATCCTTAACACGAGACGAAGGCGCCCTGAGCCCTCCGACGGCCGGATCGAGGCCGAGGCTGTTGGCGATGAGAACACTCGAGAAATACGTGTGGCGTTGAAAAGGGCGTACGAGAAACTTCAGAAATATCGAGATCTCTTCGAGAAGATGCCTGCCTATTGGGCCGCAGTCGTGCTTCACCCTGGTATGCGCCTGAAGGGCCTTCGGAAGGCTGATCCGGCTAAGGCTGAGGAAGTTCAACGCGAGGTAACAGCCTATTGGCGCCGGTACTACGCAAATTTGCCTGCTGATGAGGAAGCTCAGTCTCCTGTCTCTTTCGCCTTGCAGTCATCCCAGAGACCAAAAAAGCCAGCACTGGGCAGGATTTACGATGGATTCGATAGTGACGAGGACGAATCTGGTGACGAACTCGAAAAATACCTGAAAATGGATAAAACAGGCTATCTCAAAGTTGACAGGGACCCTATCAGGTGGTGGCGAGATCGCCAGAAGCAGTTCCCACGCCTCTGCAGATTCGCAGTTGACACGTTATCTGTTCCAGCGATGTCAGCAGAGTGCGAGAGGGTCTTTAGTAATGCAGGCATCACGATGTCCTCACAACGCATGAATATTACTACAGAAACCCTCGAATCACTGCAATGCCTACAACACTGGCTTCGCGAAGACCCAGATGCCTTGTGGAAGGCTGTAGATGCCCTCAAAAATGCCGAAAACGCAGAAAATCAGGATGACGAGGGCGCAGAGGAAAATCTGTATGATTAGATAATCAGAATTGGCAATTACTTGATTCAATTCGCTCAAAAACACCATAATTCCAGTCAATTTACATATGTCGAGGCCTCAATTCAGTCAGTCACAATCGCGGCGGAAAAATTGACTGAATTGAATTGCAGGAAACGCTGCCTGTAGGTGGGTCGTAACAACAAGCATGTCCTGGCTTTTTATTCTCAACTGACCCACTGACCATATCTGGCCTGACGCTTATTCTGAGTATGGATATATCACACTGAGTGGAATTGAAAACATTGTACTTTGACCATACATTAGAAATTGGTGAAGGAGAGAGAGAATTATAGCAGCACTACCCGTCATGTCTAGCTCAAAATATCATCATTTCCTCGTTCTGTACCTACCAGTGAAAACCATTCACAAGCGCCCCGTCCCTGCCCAAATCAATTGACCTCTGCCTATCTAGCTGATCTGCATGCCAAATATCTGGCAACTCCATGCTCTTGAGTGACAGGTTTCTGCCACTCGTTACCACGGTCGTACGATATCACGGTATCCGTGTTTGTCATCGTTTCCCTCATCGCTGCTTAGTTCATTGGGGACATTTAAGCCAAATTCGAAAGATTTCTTTCCGCTTGGCGGTACCTCATGGAGATTGTCGGTGGCCGGAAACAATTGTTTGACATGGAACCCCGCGCTTAGAATAATGACGGCGAAGAACAATTCCTCCGCATGTTGATTTACAAAACAAAATTGAAATTGTCGGGTATTCCCGCCAACTGCTCTGATTGTCACCTGGAACGGTGCCTCAATCTCACACTCGGCTTGTAAGTTGAAAATCTGCTCAAATCTGAACAGATGGGCCAAAGCAACGGCTGATTCCCTAGCTCTTTCATCTTCAGTCTCTCCCTTTGCATTCCAACCTCGTACGGATCCTTGAGCCCCTAATAACCAGTTAGGACCGGTGATATTAATACTGCCGTTCTCTCTCGAACCTAGCCCGAGCCAGAGTGCTTCGGAGTTGTGGTTGTTTGTAGAATCTGCATCCTCTACATTCCGCATATCACCAGTGATCCAACTCCCGAAGTAGTGTATCATCCTCTTGAAAAAAGAAAGTCCGAACCAAAGCCAAGTGACTTCGGTATCTGCACTGTTGTTTGATGGAGTTGTTTCGGTGTATCGAATGCTACTCGCAATTCTATCTCCCAGATAAGTGGAAAGCCTCTCCCGGAACGAGTGACCAAGGTTTGGGTCAATGACAATGGTTAAGGTCTTCTCGGAGCACCACCGGAATGGAACGACCTGAATGGGTTGCGACAGATCTTGAACAGATCCTTCCAGCATCTTTGTCTCGCTCTCGACATCGTTAACTGTGGAAATGGAGACCATCGCCGTGGAGTGATTCGCAACTGTTACGAATTCTGTCCCTAGGCTAATACCGTGGATATTGCCAATAGGAAGAGTGATACCGTCCCCTTCTATCCGCCCAAAGATTGGGGCCACTGAGATTGGTTCATAGTCTTCGAGAAATGCTAGTCTGTCTTGACCAAAAACCTGAGGTGTCTGTGCTAGCTCCCATGATTCAATGAGTTTAGCCGTATGGTCGCGAATGGTGTGGTATGTTGACGTTGGCGAGTTTGTTTGGTCTTGGAAATACTGCGATAGAGCAAGCGTAAACGCGCCGTACACTGCCCCGTCCTCCGTTTTCTCTGCCGCGACTTGTTTGCTCTGACAAGCTGCTAAGACGGTGAAGCCTTTCGGATTGATATCCCACGAGACGTCGAGATCTGCATCGCGGTGGCCAGGCTTTTTCTGTGTTCCCTGCACTGCCGTCTCATCAGCGGGAAGGTTTGGAGGCGGGGTCCAGTCCTCGGGAGATCGGATGTTTTTCAGCCCGACCCTCCAAGCGCCCCCAGAGTAGCAACTATCAAGCAGAACGACGACCCGAACTCTTTTCTCATTCAATTGCCATAGCCACTCGTTAAGTTCCCATCCTCGAATCGCCGGCTCGCCGCAGCAGTAGTCGGCAGTCATCAAGGATGGTTCTATAGAGCGACCATGGGCCAATGAATTAGAAGTCGCACGCAACTGCGCCCCATGTCCGGAAAAGTGAAAGAATAACAAATCTCCAGCGCAGGTCTTGCTTTGTATGCCTTCAAAAGCCGTCTTGATGTTGGCATGAGTAGGCCAGCTGTCCTCGTGTTCGCTGGGAACCTTAGGATCGATTAGGGATGGAGAACAAGTGAGGTGGGCTACCTCGTCGAACTGAAATTGGTCCAGAAGTGATTTTATGTTAGTAACATCGTTGACAGCCCCTTGCAAGTTCTTCAGAGCCACAATCTTGCCATTTGACAGCTGCCTCGAACCGTCCTGAAGATACAAGTCCACTCCGACAAGTAGCGCAAATCTTTTTGGCATGATTTGACAAGTTAGAAGTGGTGGGTTGGAAGTTACACCCTAGTTCGAGCTGTGGATGTAATCGTTTGTTGATCGTGAACCGCTATTGGATGGAGTATGAGAGAAATGGCGAAGCAGTAGTAGAGATTAAAACAAGAAGCGAAGCGACATTAGCAATCTTGCTTTTGCTTAAAAAAAATCCTATTCAGAAGTGCTGAAGTCCTAGGACAATCAATGCAACATTGGTCAGGCGTATACCAACGAATGATATCGCAAGAAGACAGCTCGCAACCACCAACTTCTGTCTGTGCATTTCAGCTGACTGCGATATCTTCCAATTCTGCCTAGACATTGAGGTACGTACTAAGCCAACTATAGAGCAAGGCTCTACGAAAAGAAATTCTTCAGATAACGACTACCTGTTTAAGCATAGTGAATAGTAAAATGCTTCTACCACCTCTTTATAGGACAAGACTCTTGTTGTCATTGCTGACAGGGCTGTTCAGGGCTGTTCAGGGCTTCTGTTGTGATAGAGATTGCATCGATATGTTGTTACCATATGGTCAGATGCTCTACTTTGCTACAAGGCACACTGGTAGCAGCTACAACTTGCAAACACCAAGTGGAAAAAGACAGCTTGCCGTTATACTCACCTAGATCAGTGCGTCGCAACCTTCATCATTAATGCTTCCTTGTTATCAAATCTAATTTTGCTACTTCGATGCTATGTGGCTGCTTCCGAATGCTGGGTCACTGATCGAGGACGCACGTGCGCTAGGGATCATGTATGTCTGCACATATTTTGAAGACCCAAACTAATTGGGGAAATGGGGCTGGCAGCGGTTAGGCCCGTCCGATAGCTTGACAGCAAGATAGACCATTTGGGTTTGGCGGATGCAAGCGTAGTGAGAGAGTGCCAGCACAGGTAGGCTGTGCCAAGGACTGCTGTGCTGTTTCTCTAGTCCATCCTGCAACCTATCGCCGATCCTGATCGAAAGTTCGTTACGTCCGGCCCCCAAATAATAAGAAATTATATTTTCTTAGCCTAGACATATTAAAAAAGCCTTATGCACTCACGCCTATGGTGCGACACATTATGGGATGCACAGCCTGGGAGGTGTCAGATATCTGTCCTTTGATTGACGACAGGATTGGATCTCCATGCCTCGATCGCCGTGTCTCCAAATCAGCCACCAACTCACTACCGGCGCAAATGCAGCGACTTACATGCAGGCTGCGATATAACACACGATTTCCCCAGCATTGTACCCTGCTCTAGAAGACGAGGAGACGCCGGCCGGTTTACACAGCAGCCACCAAGCCGATATATTCCACGCAGCAATCAATGATACCACAAACGCATACCATAGTTATCCAGGCAGCAGAGCCTCCTTCTCTGGGGCCAGACGTTCTCCCATCACATCGAATTCTAAGTCAAGCACCACTGACGCCATTGGTACACGCTGGAAGACAAACAAAGACAGCGTGCATATATACAATAGCAGTGTTTCACTGTTATGATTATTGCTACTAAAGTTGCTAAAGGTCATAAATAAGAAGGTGGACGTCGCGGGACTGTCTGGCAAACAGTACTATACAAATATTCTAGTAAAATAGATAGTCCTCTGTTCAACAATCCGTCGTGAACACGAGCGATGGCGGACCTGGAAGAAGCCATTCAGGTGACGAGGCAAGCGGTCGAAGCCACGCCCAAAGACCACCCCGATCTAGCCGCATTATTGAACAATCTTGGGAGCTATCTCGGCGATAGGTACTCGAGGACAGGGGCGATGGTGGACCTGGAAGAAGCCATTCAGGTGGCGAGGCAGGCGGTCGAAGCCACGCCCAAAGACCATCCCGACCTGGCTCGACGGTTAAACAATCTTGGGATCAGTCTTAGTAATAGGTACTCGAGTACAGGGGCCATAACGGACCTAGAAGAAGCGATTCAAGTGGCGAGGCATACGGTCGAAGCCACGCCCAAAGACCATCCCGACCTGGCCGGATTGTTAATCAGTCTTGGGAATCGTCTCGGCGATAGGTACTCGAGTACAGGGGCCATGACGGACCTGGAACAGGCAGATAGTCTGTTTTTCACCGCTTTGCATCTTGACGTCTGTCCTCCTAGTGACCGTATCGTAGCTGGTCGTCGACTTTTAACATCTTCAGATCATCTTTATCATGCCGAACAGCTATATCAATGTGCGGTGACTACTATCCAGCTTGTCCCCTTACTTGCCCTTCGATCATTGGAAAACACCGACAAGCAGTATCGTTTGACACAAATTTCCGGTCTTGCTCCGGACGCTGCCGCCGTGACTCTAAAAGCCGGCCAAGGGAGCTTTGCAGCAATTGAGATGCTGGAGATTGGTCGCGGTAACCTGGCCAGCACTGTTTATGATTTGCGTGCCGATATTTCAGCTCTTAGGAAGCACTATCCCCAGCTTGCGGAACGTTTCGTTCACCTGCGTGATGAGCTGGACATCGCGGTTCCTAGTCACAATTTACTGACATTATCGGAAAATTCGGATGCCATAAATACTCAACACATAGCTAACGAGCGTCGTGAAGCGAGTATTCAGCTTGACGCCCTGATTAAGGATATTCGCGGCCAACTTGGCTTAGAACGATTCCTACTACCCCCATCCGAAGACGAGATGCAGAGAGCAGCAGCTGAGGGTCCTATTGTTATAATCAATATTAGTTCGCACAGCTGTGATGCCTTCATTATTGAGCCGTCGGCTATACGAGCTATCAACCTACCACTCCTTTCCCGGGACGATCTTCAAAGTCGGCACTTTCAGTCTCTTGAAACACTGACCTGGCTGTGGGATGCGGTTGTTTGTACAGTCCTAAACGCTCTCGGTTTCAACGAGACACCAGTTAATGGATCCTGGCCACGCGTCTGGTGGATTCCTACTGGACCTCTCGTTCGGTTTCCTCTCCATGCAGCTGGTAACTATCTGAATGGTGGGTCTGATACTGCTCTTGACAGAGTCATCTCGTCATATAGCACTTCTGTCAAAGCAATCATATACGGTCGTCAACAGCAGAGTAATCCAGGACTGGTAGCAGACCGCCAAGTGACTCTCGTTGCTATGGAAGAAACACCAGGACTGCGGCCACTTCAATTCGCTGGTAAGGAAATCGATAGTGTACAAAGAATTTGTGAATCTTTACGTTTCCAACCTGTACGACCAGAATTATATAAGAATGATGTCTTATCTTCTCTCAGAAAAAGCTGGATATTTCACTTTGCTGGTCACGGACTCGCAGATGATACAAGCCCGTTGCACAGTCAACTGTTTCTGCGTGACTGGGCGCAAGACCCCTTAACTGTACAGAGTCTATTAGAAACAAACATCGGCTCTTTATCACCTTTTCTTGCTTACCTATCTGCGTGTGGGACTGGCGAGAACAGAAACAAAAATCTGGCTGACGAAGGCATCCACCTCACCGCAGCGTGCCAACTTGCAGGTTTCCGACACGTAGTCGGTACACTGTGGGCTGTAGATGACAAAGTTTGCGTCGATATGGCTGAGGGTATATATGGAGTTTTGCGAGATGTCGCGCTTAGCAGCGACGAGATCAGTGACGGGGCAGTTAGCCGCGCATTGCATCGTGTTATGCGAGAGTTGCGAGAACGATGGGTAAATGAGATCAAGAGGGACGAAGACGAAAGAGTACAAAAGATGCGTAGCGTAGAAAGAGACGGGAAATTGTCGGATATCAGAGAGGCGGCCGGGATGCCGGCCTGGATTCCTTATGTACACTACGGTCTCTGATCAGATCTTTTGCTACTCGTGACACGACCTATTGAGAATAGAACGAACGTAGGTCTCTTTTTTCTTTTAAATCGCCCAACTTCGCCGTGTTTTGAAATTCAATCCACAACCACCTGGCCCCAGCCTCTATTACCTTTACATCGTCAGCCTCTTCCTGCGTCTTGGTGCTACCATACGTAAACAGTTGTTTTATACTAAGGTTCATGTGATCCTAGTCTATACTAAAGGCGTCTGCCTTTGGTTCTGCATACTGCTTACGTTCAGTCTCCACCGGTGCTGAGCTTCGTCTGTTTATCACTCGATCTTGAATTGCCCTAGGATCTGCGTCTGTTCTATAAATCTGATGGCCTTGATGGCTGTTTTGCGCTTGTTTACGATTACCCGGAGGTTCCCTCGTCCCGGTATACGGCTTAGTTTCTGGTTTCGGAGGTACTTGAATCATCGACACTAGAACAGTACGTGGAGTACTGTTTGTCGTCCCTGGCCGCTGCTGCACCTCGGATCCATGATATCAGGGACCTTGCGTTTGAAGAAGAAGTCCGTGTGGCCGATATTCTCTGTGCATAGTTGCACCAAGATTGCACTGTGTTTTTTGATGAGATCCTCGTGGAGCTCAAGCACTTTTCGTGTCGGGTTGGGCGTGTATCGAAATGTAGTTCTGTCTTTGATTTCGATCCGCAACTTCACTTCCCACTGTCTTTTTATTGGATCCATCCTCGCCACTATCAGCCAGGTCGTCGTCAGACAGCGATATTTCTATTGTTCCAGTGCTAAGAACAATAGCCTCATCTAGCTAGTCCAAGATAGTGTCAGTGATTGCCCTAACCCCTAAGACGTCCTGAACAAAAGTTTCGCGAATCACTTTATTGCGGTCGTCTCCAACACTGGTTAGACGTTCGTTAGCGCTAATAACGGGCAAGGAGGGCTGTGCGCCATGACGACACGGATATATCGCGACTCGAGGAGAATTTCCAGGCCAGATAGTACGGACAAACCAGTCCATCGTTTGCTGCGTTACGTCTTCTTCAATTAGAATCTGATTTCCGAGATGGAGAATTGTGTAGGCTTAGCTAAGCGTCTATCTAGCTTCTAGATCGTGTCTCGCTGTTCGGTCGCTAGCTGAAGCGTAAAGATATATTAATAGCCCTTTTAAGGTAGCAGGGGCAATGAAATTCGTATCTAAGACCTGCTAAACGAGGGCTTTAAAGATCGCGTTGTCCCTTTGTTCTTGACAGGTACTTTGACCGCCAGTGCCGTCATTGATCAAAGGCTGAGATTGGATATCACACAGTTGAAGTACGCCTTGTGATAAACCCTCGGGCCAGAGAGCATGAAAGAACCAGTCTAATGTTCCTCTCGTAACTTTTCTCTCGTATAGATCACTGTCAACTCAGTAGCTAGTCATTATTCTAATTCTTGTTTATTAGCTATCAACCTAAGCACACATTCGTTCGAATACGTGGAGGAGAGCCCATTAAGTCTCTCTAACGAGCACTTGTGATTTCACCTATTGTTACCTGCAAATCAAGACCCCCAGACTTGACTGCCCTACTATCAGATGGATAATAGGCAGGCCCGTTACAAACATGATCGGCACGATTTTCTCCTATGATGAGAATGAACAATGCCAGACCACTCTCCACTGAGGCAAGTTTCAGGGGCAAAGTCCCGGCTGTCTTATGGCTTCATCCAACAGATTATCAAATTTGATACAAGCAAAAGAAAGTCTTCCATTACGCGCCTCTCTCAAGGCTGCAGAGCCGGACGCCTCGAAGGGAGAGCAAGAAGATGATGCGGTGAGCTCATCTTTCCGAGTCCAAGGATCCCCCACCACCCCCTTTTCCACGATCAACGCCTTGGGCTGCCGCCTAGGGTTAGAAGGGGCATCAATACGTAACAAAAGCGACGGATACGCCGCAAAGTTCTGATTAAGATTACTGCTATTTAGGAGCTGCCACCAAGGGGTTCCCATATCTATCCGTTTGTCTGCCTTGCAAGATAGCTCAGGGGTTGAAATTGCTTCTTTGCCACGGACACATTACCCACACGAACTCTGCCTTGGCCTAGGCTAGCTGTGTTGACCGGAGGCCATTATTTCCAGCCGCCCCATCTTGGCTAGCGAATACCATGAATCTCCTCACTCACTCTCAGTAAAACCAGGAAATGAACTGACCCAGGTGCCACATAACAGGTTGTACATGGGCTTGGACTGGGTTCGAATCATGAGCCCTAGTGCGCTAATACAAGCATTCAGCCAAGTATGCCCCAGGGGCTGCACATAGACCCGCCCATGTTCCCATCTGCCACAAGTCCTCGATCACAAGATGTCATCCGCGTCAGTATTTCCACGATGTAGGCGTGTCGATAGACCGGTATTTGAGCCTACAGGGGAACTCCCCTTGATAGGTAGGCGTGTTCCATCTCAGTCCTAACACTGGCGTATCTAAAAACGAGCGGATTTGTCTAGTTCGACAAAGAATTACAAGCACTCTGACTAAACCTGTCGTAAATTTCACTAGACCTAGACAATGGTCATGATTAAAACTGGAATGAAATTGTGCTGTTCTATGATTATCCATCTCCTAGGATTTAGGCACTGCTCTATCAAGTTCTAAAGTGATGGAGCCGGGATTGAAAATGATGGCTGGTTCTGATTGGCTCCAGGCGTTGCCGCGTTGAGAGAAGTAATTCTAAAAAAGTGTTAGAATAGAGTTTGTCTCATTGGTGCTATTAGACACGCACCTTGGGGGTGAAGCTCCATTTGGCCGTATAATATGGAAGGCGCAACCGTTTGCGACCGTTTCCAGCCGTTACTCTCCGTTTCGTTGCCACACCTTGCGCCACAGTCATCAGTGTCTATTAATAGCAATTATTCGCATTTATCCCCTTTTTTTCTGCATCAGGGAGTCTACTATGGAGATGTTGGTACTATTGAGATCCGATGAAATATATCTCTTAGATTTCTACTCCTTATTTTTTCATTATGCGGTAAGGGCTACGAAATTGACCTTAATCAGTAAGTTTGCTCAGGTTTCGTGGGGGGTGGGTCATTTGAAGGTCACTATCTTGTGGGGCGAGTGTAGTATGGAGGATTCCATTTCTGGATGCCAGAACTTCCAGTCTATGAGGCTTCCATACGGCGCCCAATACACGCACGGGTACCCGTGCATATAAGATTATACGGGTACCCGTGCAAATAAGTCACGTGATCCCTGAACGCGTATTTGGCGTCCTCTATATTTACACTAATTATCAGCCTTTTATAAGATTACTATGAAAATAGGATTAATTAAGACATATTAGAATGATAGCTAAAGTAGCTCAGTAAAACTAAATCCCTTTATTACCGTTTAGAATATAAAAGCTGTTGCTTTTGATTATCCTTCTCTATCCTTCTCCAAATGTCACCTATGCCCCTTCTCCTAGGATCTAAAGGGTTTGCAATATATAAAGCTTTAATACGGTTATCCTCTGCTTTACTTTAGTTCAGATAAGCTATCATCTCTTTTTTGGTCTACTCTTTTGTTTTTATTGAATTAATATAGCGTGTTCTCATTTGTTTAAAATCAAAACACCATACAAAGCTTGTTTTATTATACCGTGCTGGCAATTCTATTGTTTTTCGGTACTGCTGATTGGTTTTAATACTTCTACGTGGCTGAGCTTTATACCAAGCTTCCCGTGCGTCAACGTATCTTTGGTAGATAGCCCGTGGGCTATCATACCTAAAACTAGGCTTAACAAACGTAACAAGCTCGATAGGACAAACGGTAAAGAGAATAATAGTATAACGTTTATATTATCAAAAGCTTTATCAGTAGTTCTAACAACAGATTTAACGACAGATTCCGTAGTAACACCAGTGACAGCTTGGGCAGCAGCTTTAACAGCTGCTATATTAGCAGCCGCTTTTGTAACTGCATTAATAGCTATAGCAGCTATATTTATGCCATTAGCAGCTCTATCAGCAGGAGTAGTTGTATCAGCTGTTGCTAGCAATTCTATATAACGCAACGGACATGCTTTTGAAGCCATTGTATGGCCAGATACATGGCAGCGGCCACACGTAGGTAAGGCCCGCAGTCCTGCTGCTGCCGTTTCGACTGCCTCAAAGCTGCTAGGCTCTCTTTGTGTACTTGACCGTGGGATCTTCAAATTGGCAGTAATAAGATTAATACGTTAACAAGGCTCTAATAACATTAAAGGTGCTCCATTGCGTTTCAGATGCTAATGGGCATGAAAATGCTCGAGTTGCAATAGCTAGCTATTCTCCAACAAGATCTAAAGTGCATGGGCACACGGAAGCCCTTGGCTTCGAGTAAAAGAGCCTGAACAATCTGGTAAAAGGGGAGGGTCCTTTTTCGCTAATAGCTTCCGTTAAGCATTAACTTTTCGGAGAGCCTCATGCAATACCCAGCCGCGTACAACACTATACAAGAATCCATTAAGGTTGATAGGTGTCCGTACTTGTTGTTGGGCTTGGTTAGATTTCAATTTAGCAAGCTGGTTAAATAAAGCGTGCTTTATAGCCCTCCATGCCTCAAAAAGATCTAATGTTAACCTTTTCAAATGGGTTTTAAGTAGCCCATAAATACCTTCAACGCGTAAAGTGACCATATTATTAAAATAAAGGTGTTAATTAACCCAGGCTTTAACAAGCTTTTTTTTATAAGTGGCTAACCATGTATTTTTAACGTACGTAACCTCATTGCCGAGGTCAGGAAAATATCGCCTTTTAAACTCTTGTATCCGTTGATTAAATACCACCTCATTAGGTGAGTTGATAATAGAATGCCATAACTAATAAAACTCATTTCAAATCTTTGCCCTTTTATTTCGGCGTATAATAGTAGGCTAACAGTGTTAAAAAACTGCTTTATTAGCATGCCAAAGGCATAATAACGAGGGTGATAATGGGAAACAAGTAGTAACGGCATTAATACATGCTAAACAGCGGTTTATAAAAATAACAAATGAATACCAAGTTTTGCATAGCTTATATAAAGACTTTAGCCGGGTTAACGCCCAACAATAATCCTTTTCTATCTTTCCACTAAAAAATGCAAAACCAATATAAAAAGATTTCTGGCAAGCATTAACTCCAATCATATCGAGGAAAGGCATCCCGTACTTATTCATCTTATAAGTGCAGTTTAATATTAAAATATCTGGGTATGCCTAAAGGTACGTTAGTAAATCCGGGTGGGCAAATAAAACAGCCGTAACCCGGCCAGCCGGATCATATTATACCCGGTTCCAAAAACCTTTGGTATCTAATTAGTTAGCAAAAGCTTGTACAGTGCTTTAGCCTTCACAAACCTTTCGTTTAACGTTTGCAATCCTATTGTAAACATCTTGCTGGGTTGCTATTATATTATAGCTTTAACGTATGTACATTCTAATCTCTTTCGAGGCAATTCCGGCATTGGAAAGCTTTGCAATGGTAGTCTTTTCTTTTGTAAATAACTCCCGAAGTACTGGATAAGCTATTGGGCGCAAACTTGGCTTATGGTTGTGAAAGGCAAACCGTTGATCGGGCTGATGTTTTAAAGCCCAACAGGTTTTATCAAAAGACTCTTTTGCCAATACAGAAAATAAACAGCCAGTTCTTCGGGTAGTTGTGTTTTGTTGCCGTTTCTTCGATATATCAGGGGCTCGGCCACCACAATCGCATAAATATATAATCGTTAATCTACCGGTCTTTTCTTTTGTAAACCTTTCAACAACAAACGCGTAGCCTCTAGGGAATGCCCACAGATTTATTGCTTTAAATAAAACATCTTGCGATTTAAATTTGTTTTCAGGCGGCAAACAGTCGAAAGAAAACAAAGCCATAGCATTAATTAAAGGGTAACAATACTAAGGCAATACAGTAAATAATGAATAAGCCATGGCGCGACTGAATACGCGTTTAGGGATCACGTGACTTATTTGCACGGGTACCCGTATAATCTTATATGCACGGGTACCCGTGCGTGTATGGGGCGCCCTTCCATACCAACACTTCAACATTTGTATGCAAAAGCTGTAAAACATCGACAAGACTTTGCTTAAGTGCTTTAAAATGGGGTAACTTGCTCGGGAAATTTTCTTAACAGCAAAAAGCGTGTAAAAGGTCGTCAAAAAAGCCTCGACGGGTAGTAGTAGGGGGAAAGCAGGTAAAATCGAAATGGATGCTTCGTTGGGAGTTATCCTGGCGGATGGGATGGAGCGTGTCGTAGGATTTGGCATTGAGGAGGGCTAGGAGCGATAACTGACAGGTGTATGTTTCTTCTGTAGGACACTGCGAATTGAGCACTCATTGTCAGCTTGGTCCAGCCCATACAAATAGAGAGCAGGGGACTATGCACAATTATCACGTTCTTCTTACGCGCGCGAGCATGTTTCCGACGCGTCTTCTTCACTTGGGAATGGGTGGGCTGGCGGTCACGTTTTGTCATGGTCCCTCCAGCGCTAGGGGTAGCAGTCCTTGAGCGAGAGGCGGGATGTTTTAATCTCTCTAGTCGGTCCATTGGTAGACGTTGCTTTGAAGCCTGGTGAGTCGCGTATATATTAAGAGTTGTGTATATTGTATTGCATGCAAGACTGGACGGATGGGGATGAATGACACATGTTTTAGGTACACCAGCAGTATGGGTGTTTTATGGAATTATGGAATGACATTAGATTCCCATTGAGTCTCCTACAACAGTACTTCGAGAAATACCCTGACGATGTCAACAAGTAAGCACACAACTGCACCGCTACCTCTGATGATCTTCGCATAGTGTTAATTATTCTAAAGAGTGGTTATCGGTATCAAGGGTGGTATGCGTTTATTACCCACGGCTGTAGACAACAGCCCCGAGTACACTCGTGAATCCATCGAGAACTGCCTGAAGCTTTTTGGAGATAAGGGCAAGATCGACATGTGGGAAACGGCAAGACGTACAACACAGGAAGAATACATCAAGTCCCTCCGCGTCATCAACGAGTATGTGAGCGCGGGGAAGATCGGTGGTGTAACTCTGAGCGAGGTGAATGTGAACACGATCCGCCAGGCTGCCAAAGTAGTCAAGGTTGTCGGCGTAGAAATTGAACTGTCTCTGTTCTACACCGACCCTCTTCGCAACGGCATCTGCGCGGCCTGTGAAGGGCTTGGTATCCCCATCTTCGCGTACTCGCCACTTAGTGTAAGTTTTCAAGTGTCCTATCAAGCCTAACCTTTGCTCGACCAATGTTAATGGTGTGTTTTCACAGAGAGGATTCCTCACCGGCAAAGCTCAGAAGCCCGAAGGCCTCTACGCATTCTTCAGACAGCTTCCCCGCTTTCAAAGCGAGAACTTTGATGCCAACCTCAAGCTCGTCGAGAAAGTCAAGGAGTGGGCCGGCTAAGAAGTGCTGCACCCCTGCACAGTACGTATTCAAAATCCTTCGGTCCCATCTTGAATTCTCATTACTCCTGCGCAATTCTCAAGGTCGGTGCCCGTCGCTAACGCGTAATACGACTTGACAGATTTTCCATCAATTAGCTAGTGGCGCTCTCTAAGCGACCCGGCATGCCGAAGATCATCCCCATTCCCGGTGCTAGTTTGGCACGCATAAAGGAAAACATCTATGAGGCGAGGCGGTTCGAGAATTAAATGTCAGACTTACCACTGTTACCCCCACCATTTTTCTGCCAATTAATTCTCACACCGCCTCGTGAGGTTGAGTTGACCGACGCGGATATGGACGAGGTTGACGCCCTTCCTCAAGGAGTTCCGCGTTTCTGGCGATCGATTCGCTGAGAACTTTGCCAAGTGGGTCGACTCTAACGACACAACCGAGGTCACAGCGTAAAGGAGTGTCACACTTAAGTAGATCCAAGAGCAAGATAACTTAACCCCAGCATCTCACATATGTACCATAGGTTAGAACTTAGAAAAAGAGAGCTTCACATTCTACTTGCACCTGATCGCTTATGCGCGCAGGTGGGCTCGGGCCCATCTAAGTGCGAGAAGGAGACATGGTATGGCGGTAAAGCGGTAACGAGGACCAATGATGGCAAACAACATGGGCATGTTCTTAAATTCATGATGTCTCCTTTATTCACAGAAGTGTAAGGTGACTGTTTATATGGTTGTTGGCATCAGTGTGGGCGCGTTTCTGCATTGTGGCCGACGAGTTCCTCGACGTTTTTATCGTCCGCGGGCCTATAGTAGCGTAGCTCAAGGTCTTGGAACTGTACCATGGAAGCTCGAGAATCTCGAATTTACTGACTCTCACTTGTGGTGGTCAGAGAGGATAAACTCCATTAGGTGCCTGGGTGCGTGGGCGGTTTAGGGGGTTTGTTGAGAAGTGCCGACGAAGAGTTAGGTTACTACGAGCCATCAAGGTTCTTTCCCCAAAACACCAAGTCGCGACCCGCAGACCACAATACGGCCGAAAGAATAATGGCATGATTATGTTGCATGGGAGGCAGGGGTATGAGATCTCCACATACTGTGTATATGAAATATCAAATGTTGATGTTTCAATAATCGACCTTGATGGCTGAGAATTTCGGCTTGAGCAATAGCAGAGTGTTTCTTACACCATATTAATGAGGAAAACGAGCTACTTCTTTCGACCTGGTCTACACTCCTCTACGTTCGAAAGGAAATCAAGTTTGAATGTCAGCGGACTTTTCTCACCTCTCGTACTGATAAGAATCCAATGTATGCTCCTTAAAAAAAAATATCGCCATAATAAGCATCGAGAGGACGGCGGTTGAATGTGACGTAACATTTCTGCGCTTTCTTCAAGTGGCCGACGCGACCTTGATGGGCTGTTGAAGTTGCATTGTCTAACCGACGTCGTATCATGCCAAATTCTCCTCTGAAGCATTGGGCTTGATGATTGATTGTAAAGGATTAGAAATCACAATCACCACGCGGCGTCTTGATAGCCTGGCCTTTCGGATGACTCCTGTATAAAAAGGCATCTCAACTTCCTAGTTTTGTCTCCCGAATATGAATCGTGCCTCCATCATTTCACCCAACAAGTTGCCAATTCTACATAAAATCTTAACCTCAAAATGAAATCCACCTTTGCTCTGACCGCTCTCGCAGCGAGTTCGCTCTCCGCTGCTTATACCGTCAAGATTGCCCCTACAGAATACACGCAACTTGCTGGCTTGTCCATTGTTGCTGAGAATGGCGGTTTCAGCGTCACCAACAAAGGCACCCCGGCCAACTTCGCAGGTGGAGATGATACTCTGACGGTCTCGGGTCAGCAGGGTGAGTTTTATTCCAGCTCTTGAACAAGCTCTTCTCCCAGTACAATTTGTTCTCCAGGATGCCCGAGAAGTAACGAGATGCTAACAAGACGCACAGTTTTTGTTGATGCCCGTGGCCGTGTTGGATACGGTCAGGCGCCCCAAGGCTCGACACTCAGCGGCTGGTCCAAGGACGTGGAGGAACTCCACTGGACTCGGGGTGCCATCTTCGCGTGCCCCAATATTTCTTTCAACGTTGGTACCCCTACTGCCTACCACCTTTATGCCAATTGGGAGGCCACTCGCAACGGCCAGGGCGATGATTGCTTCAGCATCCATCTCGCCGTGGCGGCTTCCTAGGTAACACGACTACGCTCTTCTGGACACATTATGAACCAGGGGTCTCAGCAAACGATTAACTGGTTAGCACTGAGAAGAGAAAAAAACGGAGCACCTTTCTACTGTATATAAGACCAGAAACCTCTTCAACAGAGGATACATGTGAATACAATATTTTGCCTCCATTACTTTCTAAAAACAAAACCTGGCTTCTGATTTATTACACACCTCAGTTAGAACAATATCCCTGTTATTTCAAATAGTAATTGATATCAATAGAAGGCGTCTGAGTTTCTGCTCTACTATTGATGCCTAGGGGTGCGACAAAGGAAAGGACTTGGCGACTGAGATTCTGTATAACTGTCAGTCTCGCATCATGGAGGTTAGGAGCTCTAGTCATGTAGCTTGAGAATGCATTGAAATGAGTACATTCGATCACACCACGACGTAAAACTTGAACAAAGACAACACTTTCTAGATGACTTTAATGACTTCGAGAAGCAAATGCATGAGGATTCGATTCTAACAAAGAATTCGAGATCTCTCTCTTACTACCGAATGGACGCAAAGCATCACTACCGTTAGCCCTAGACCATAAGAGAGTCTTAGCTGCTAATAAATAAGGCTTCAGATTTGCGTTCTAGCAAGCAAGCAAGCAAGCAGATGCCGAGATAAAGGAAAATAATATCCTAATATATATTTAAGTTAGTTAATAGTTATATTTACATATAATTTAACTATATTAAAAAAACGTGAGTTTTTTTTAATTGGTTTTTATAACAACGCGTTAGTTTTTATAAATATAGCTTTACTTTATTAAATAAATATAATATTATATACGCTAGCGTGGCTTAAGGCCACTCGAAAACTATATATACGTACGGTAGCCCGGATATGTTGTTCGTGATGAAACTCGACTTATCGAAGTCTGCGTCGCGCCAGGATGTCGTACGATTCCCGGTAGTCAGCGACGAGAACCCACGGCTTAGCGAGCGGTTGCACAAAGACCTGGCATACCGGCGCGCCAGCCTTCACGATCTGTGCGGCGCACCATGGACCGAACTCTCCTGTGGCAGCAACTGTGCGGGCCATGTCTAGACTGTCGCCGACTATGGAGGCTGCTGCATTGTAGGGGATTCCGGGGAGAGGTTTAGGGAGAAAATGGCGATAGAGAGCGTATGGCCCGATGACGAGGAGTGCGAGTGCTGCAGCCCCCTTTGGCTCTGTGGAGGACATAAGAGCCGGGACAGCCATATTTGACGACTTTTGACAGCGTCTGACAGCGTCTGACAATTCACAGACACCCTTTAGTTGGCAATCAATCTCGAAGGAGGCTGAGGTCCTGTCACATCCTTGCATAGATTGATGTTAGGGTTTCAGCACCGAGGGATGCAGACAAGACGCTGTGGGTTCTATTTGTTGTCCTCGCCCAAGCTCATTGTCCAGAACTAGGACTATCAACAGGCTTCCAAGGGTGTACTGTATGTAACCTGCCGGCACTAGGCCATAGGTCATTTGTCGGCAAAATTATGTGAAGGATGAGTGAAAGGTATCAGGTGATATCCGAAGTAGATGTCCTAGACCCAATATCTAGTACCCCCTTGTTACCTCCTATCCGAAGTGATACTATAGGTTCACTTGATTGAAGTCATGGATTTGATAGAGATAAGCAGTGACGGACTGGTATGCATGGATTGCGCTTACATAATAGCACCTTAGTTACGTTGAAGTTTTGTTGTGTGTACCTGGAAAGTAATGTCAGGAACCTCATACTTTGGGGTTGGTAAAGACATTCGTTGTTGCCCAAAGGTTTGAAAACCTTAATGGGTGATGATTTAACTATATAAAATACCTTTTTGTGCTTTATAATAATTTTTATGACTTTTTCGTTTCAAACAAAGCGATTTTGACGTTCTTTTAATGATATTAAGGAGCGGAGCGCTCAAGTGCAGTTGATGGGGACTGTGTATTCGAGCTTGGTTGGGCCCGGAGTCTAACGATAGCGATCTTGCGTTTGATTTCTTCAAGACGATGCCCACGGACCCGGAGATTCATTGAGATCCAGATCAGCACTAGAAACTCAGAGACGTCTATACACACCAATATATCAAGGCAGTAAACAACCTATTTTTGTACGACCAGTTGAGCGTCGGGGGAGCGATAGCAGCATCCAGGGCAGCTACCGTATGAGTTGGTTGGAGCTGCTTACGTGCACGGGGTTATGGATGAATCACAATGGAAAGATCATGAAATTGAAGACATTGGTTTAATATAACATGTTAAACTCAATTAGAGTACATAGGTCGGCTGAAATTCGATACAACTATAAATAGTAAAAACAGTAAAAGAATTTAAGTCCAGAGACAATAACAATCCTCAAGAAAAGAGACTACGATTCGACTTCTAAAACCGGTCCGGATGAGTGGCATTGGTCAAAAAGTACAATATACTATACACTCGTTTCAACATCATCCTCTATAACCGGATAACCTCCCGATCTCTTTTAATGGCTCCTCTAAAATGGTCCGCAATGACGTTTCCTTTTACGATTGTCTCTTGAATCACTCCCTCGACATTTTTAGGTTCTATTCTTCCATACCATATACCATGACCAGCCAGTGAATGGGAATTGCCAGCGCTGTTCTTGAATGTCGGTGGCAAATAGATAATGACATTGCCGGCGAATTTGTGCCCGCCTATATGACTAATCAGGCCTACCCTTGCTGCGGGTGGTTTACCCTCCCCTGTGCCAGATAGTGCCGGTGCAGAGACGCTTTCATCAAGCAGAGGGCCGTGGAGGACCTCTAACCCAGCCTGCGGTAGTTGCCTCTCAAATTCTGCCTGGAGGACAGGACCCATGATCCCGCATCGTATGTCTCTGCCGCCATGTCCGCATATAAGAACCAATACGTCGTCTACGTCGCGAACTCCAGGTAATAGGTGTTGATATGCTTCTTTCCTGAGAAGCCGGTCTTTATGTATTTGAGCCAAGCCGTCGTTGTTGGGATGAAGCTTTTCTGGCAGCAGATACCCTTTTACAAGAGCTTGTACAGCATCAAAAGACACCCTGGGAAGAAAAGGCACGTATTTGAAACTCGGCAACAGATAGGCGGATGTAGTCTGGACTTCGGGTCGGCGGGATATTGCAGACGGAAAAGAAGAGTTCAAGATGGAGATGTTGTGAAAAGGCTACTTGGAAATGCACTTACCGTCAGCTATTGCTCTAATAAACTGGGCGGCGCTACCTTCTAGAATCAGGATGGCCAGACAAGTCGGTGCATGCCAGTAAACAGCGGACTCACATCGCTGTAAATGCCCCCGCGACCGATCAATTCCTTAAGATCGGCTGCGAGATTATCACCGCTATTGTCCTCTTCGATACGCGACGGCCAGTCGTTCTGCCCTGTGCAGATGAGCACTTGCTCGGCATAGTTGGATATTAAGCCGTTCAGTTTTCCGGTATGGTCTATGGGGAGGCCTTCCGGCATCTCTGGGGTATCGGCGCATTTGCAAGTCGGAGAAGGGCATCGCGGAACGGTGTTCAGGGACCTCAGATGCTGTGACAAGGGAGAAGATGTATTCGTTTGGAAAGCTTTAGGCGGCGATTTGAAGAAGGCCCGTGCTAAGGGTCGTAGTGACATTTTGGTTGGAATCTGGAATTGTCTACACGTAACATAACACACGCCTTGTGAAAAGCAGATAATGTCAGATCTTAACCAGCGTATAAATACTCGCTACGATTCGCCGAACAGCATAGCTAGCTCCGAGCTATGACGTCGTAAATCCGAGGAACTGGCGGTGGGTGTCAACCTTAGCAGAGCCAGACCCTGCTAACCTTAGACATTGTTACTCATCTAAGCTTTGGATTGGAAAACGCTTCTGACTTCAGTGGGATTACTCCCGCAAAGTGCACAATTCTCGAGTCTCCCCATTCTAACCCCCAGTTCTACCCCCAGTTTAGAATGTTGCAATTTCGGGTATAGCAAGGATGATCGACCCCAGCCTGTCAAGAACCGTTAGATGATGCCTAAACACTGCCTCTAACGCCGGCTTAAGATGTTAGGGGTTCTTAGCGCTTATGGATTTGCATAGGGAGATCACCATCATGCGCTTAGAAAAATGATATAATTAGCATTTGTTTGTCATCTAGACAATAGATTCAACCACCACATCACTACCGTCTTGTGTCACTCGTTCGCATCACAGCAATCCAAGATGGCTAGGTTTTCTTCTGTTTCTTTTGCTCGACTCCTCCTGTCCGCTACGGGAGCCCTTGCTGGGTTGACAGTGGACGTAGATGATGCAGGTTAGTACCTCTGAACAGTTAACCTGGCGAATGTTATGTTAAAAGTTTCATAGCTTCCGTTAAGAAAGCTGCGGCCGTCGTCGCTGGAGATCTCATGAGCTTCTACAAGGGAGATATTCCTGGCCTCCTACCTGGACCACCCCCTGAGGGTGATTACTACCCATGGTCTGGTGGCGCATTGTGGGCAGCGATGCTAGACTATAGAAGCCGCACTGGCGACACGCAGTACGACGACAAGATCTCAGAAGGTCTCCTCTGGCAACGTGGCCCAAATGACGACTACTTGGCACCGAATTGGTCGGCGAGCGCAGGTAATGACGACCAGGCTATTTGGGCAATGGCAGCTCTGCTTGCCACTGAGACGAGCTTCACTGAGCCTGGAAATGACAACACAACATGGATTGCCTTGGCACAAAACGTCTTCGACGAGCAATCTAGCAAGACTCGACGTGTTAGTAGCGGATCTTGCGCGGGCGCTTTGAGGTGGCAGATCTCCCCTGTCAACAATGGCTACAACTATATTGCCAGTGAGCTGGAATTCCTCTACTAAGTAAGCAACGAAGATGCTGATGACAAGTTAGCCAGCGCCAATGTGGCCTATGCGAACCTAGGGGCGCGCCTAAGTCTGCAAGACGGGCAAAATAAGACGCAGGCCGATTCGGTCGAGGATACCTTCGATTTGTTGGAGAACTCGAAGATTATCGACAGTAAATTCGACGTGTATGAGGGAGCACAAGTATCCGATTGCGATGAAAGTGAGTCTAACTATACACTTATTTTAACTCGTTCCTGTCTACGATGCTTTACAGAGGTATCCGCGCGGTGTCATATTAACACTCCGCTATAGTTAACAAGATTCAATTCTCTTACGTTTCAGCCTTAGCCCTTGAGGGCGCGGCAGCTATGTACAACTCAACGGATGGCGACTCGAAGTGGAAAACCCTCGTTGATGGTCTGGCTGGCCGAACAATCGATGTCTTCTTCCCGGATGGAGTCGCGAAGGAAGTAGCCTGCGAGCCTAGCAATTGCAACACGGACATGACTTTTTTCAAATCCTTCCTGCACCGAAGCCTGGCCTCGACAATGAAAGTAGCGCCACACACGTCAAGTCTTATCCTTCCAGTCCTCAAAACTAGCGCTACGGCTGCTGCTGCGAGTTGCACAGGTGGCGATAATGGACGCTTGTGCGGATTGATTTGGTCTGGTGGTTCTAGCAACCAGACAGGAGCAGGGTCTCAGGTAAGATGCTCGCCTCAGTTTCATGATATTCTTGATAACCCATTGCCTACGATCCTATCTTCACCCAGACCCATGTATCTCCTGTTCCATGTCCTCGGCCCTCATGAAATTTAATCCATCATAGCTCAACTGCTAACTTCTCTGCCTTGTAGATTAGCGTTCTAAGTGCACTTCTTAGCCTCTTGCCGACGGAAGAGGTAGCCAGCCCTGTTAACTCTGGTACGAGTGGTAACGGGACTAGTAACTCGTCCACGACTACGCCCTCGCCTACGGGTAGCTCTTCTGAACCGTCTAAGACGCCAGGGAACTCCGGCGCCCAAGCGGGAGTGAGTACTGCTATTCTACTGGGTGGTCTGGCCTTGGCTGGGTTACAGCTTGCCTGAGTCAGTATGGGCTGGCCGGTATTCGGTTGGGCGGATATATCTATACCACTGTACGTACTTCAAGATTATCAAATTGCCTGTATCTATATAGCTGATGTCATGGAATGCACATGATTCTTTTAATTCCATCAAAATATGAAAATTCTCAAGACGTGAAGGTTTTAACAGAAAACCGAAGCTTTGTTAGAACTAATCGTGCTCTACTCTCATCTCGTCCCGACAACTCGGTACAACACGACAAGTGAGACGCTGAAGAACCACGCGCAAATACTGCCTGATACACGAAATACGCTCACACTGCCCTGAAATAGATTGCGCTACTGACGCGAGGCGTAGTCTTTAGGGTATACTAAAGTAAGGGAATTATATTATCTATAGCATAGTACCTAGTACTAAGTAGATCAATATCGGCGCAGTTGAATTCCTCGGAGGCTATATAGGGAGCTTTTCAATGACATAAAGGTAAGGAAAAGACCGTATCGAAAATAAGTACTCATGTTAAACCGGCGTAGATATAGTAAACCAGCTAAACACGCAAATGCGGATAACTTCGGGTCTGCTAACGTTCCAATACCTATAGCGAATACTAAAAGGTTAGCGTCTAGAGAGCTTGGATTTCCTAGTAGGTCGCCGTCCAAGAATCCTGCTGTATCGGAAAAAATGAATTAAGAATAAACGAATAAAAGTAGACGGTCCATTTCAATATCTATACTCATACCCCAACTCCCATTTCTTCTTTAGGGGTTCCATTCCTTTGACGCACGTTCAATCGCGCCCGTGAGTTACACATTTGCAGGGTGAATTCGACAGCGCCACCCGCTAAAGGGGAATGAGTAGGTAGCTAATATGAAACATGTTCTACACCAAATGTTAATATCAACAATCACTCGCACAAACCATCTTTGGGAGACCTACGTAGACTTCTTTCATGACGGAGACATTCTCCCTTTTTTCGCACTATCGCGAACAAGAGGAACTGCGCCATCTTGCGACATAGTTCATTGCCTATAATCAACTAATAAGCGCCGGGGCTAGCATTGAGCTTGGGACTCATCATACCACTGGACGTTGAATATTTCCACTTCACATGCTACTACGCGGATCACAGTGAGTTGTATGTTATCCGATTGTCTCAAGGTCGTTGGGCCATTCCCGGCTCGGGTCAGTGCATCGAGCACACTTTGCATCGCTGCTCCATTCTCAGCAGATTTAATGAGCGTTTCTTGACCGCTTCTAAAACGGCGACGGAGAGCTTCGGACGCCGGCTGATAATAGCGAGGATATCATACTAAGTAAAGTTCTTGAATATGGTTGTCATCCCATTCCGAGCCATCCATAACGTCATGGACATAGGCGGGGCCGATAAGCTCGTAGCAATCTACTTCGCTGTCTTTCTCACGCTTGTCGACTGGTCGTAAAATGTAGGGCACTCGTCCGCCTTCAAGCAAAACAACTTTATCGCCGACGCAGGCATCGGCAGGTACAAGACCGATCCAGCCGTCTCCTTCGGACATGAACAGCCGCCGCATGTTGATTGAGGTCGAAACTAGACCTCCCATCACGTTTATCTCTGCGCGCGAGTACTCAGTCCGGATATCCATGAGCTTATGAGGATCGCAATCATGCTCTTCGAGCCATTCCCACCATGAGTCAAACCAGGAGTTATGGGGCGAATCATCCGTCGTCCTGTGCATTGCTTTCTCGCGCGGCTCATCTCGGTCGGGGATCAAGGAGCAACACAGCGTTTGCCAAAACGCATCGCTGATTGTGGCAGACGCACTTTTCGCGTAAAGTCGGTCGGGATCCTTATCGACCCCTACCAGTCTCCTCCATTCCTGGAAGAACGCCTTGAGACTGGTTGCGTCTAGATGATTTTCATCGCTGCTCAAGAGAGAGACGTCACAGACGAATTTCCCTCGAACTAAGAGTGAGCCAGAAGGGGTGGCTTCGACGTGGCAACGTGTATCTCCTGAGGCCCTATAGAAAGATACACAGGACAGTCTGTCGTCAATGTCGTGCAGAACTGAATGATCCAGATGTACGCTCCAATCTGGTACCCAGGATGGCAAGCTGCCTGCCCGGGAAGCAGCAAGATTTACGGGCCTTGGATACCGCATGCTCAGAATATCGAGGTTACCTGTGTGTTGCATCAGTGCGAGGGAAACCTCTTGGTAGAGCTGTCCAACAGATTTTGAATAATCCGGCGAAATGAAAGCGGCTTCTTCCGTATTAGCGAAACCGAGAAGGCCGTAAACTTTGTCATGCGGATCGGAGCAATGCCGCGACATGAATTTGGATATGATGTGTGTAAACTTAAATTGCCCCCTGGATGTGCGCATCTCTTTGATTTTGCGGAGAGCCGTGCACACGTCGCCCAGGCCGGGCTGTCCGGCCGTGGATTTGAAGATGGTGTACCATGGGTCTTGGCAGCAGGTATACATGTGTTTAAACCAGCAGTAGGCGACATCAAACGCCTGCTGAGCTGGGAGTTGTCGACTCCCACATACAAACGTCAGCGTGGGGCCAAGGACACTTTCTTGCACGGTCCAAACACGATGCCACCATGCCCTTTCGAATAGGTCGTTCAATGCGACAGTATGAGAAAGCTTATAAACAGTTTTAAGATGAGGGTATGCCTCGGGGTCCCAATGAACTTCGGGGTCACCTGGCATCGTTTCAAGAAAGTCGAACGCAAGATCACTGTCGTTATATTCTGGTCCCAGCCAAGCAAGAACTCCGGTCGTGTTGGAGTAAATGGTTCCCATCAGTCTTACTTGAGAGTTTCGTTCGTTGATATCACTTTGGTTGATACATAGCGCGTCGACCCATAGTGTCCTGGATTTGTCCCGGTATCTCAGATGGCGAAGAGCTGATTCAAGATTTCCACTAACTGTATGGCGTATACCGTTGACATATATCGTAGAGTACGGTCGGTGCTCACCCCATGCGTAGGAGAGGGCCTCATAAGACGGCCCATCAACAAAAGAAATAGCGCGCAACTGGCACGAGACATACTCGGTAAACTCGCCAGGCGCTAGTACGATAACCCTCAGATCATGTTTGGAAGGGTCTATGGGTGGATATAGTGTCGATAGAGCGTCGTATAGACCGATGTCAACTTCCGAAGGAAAATGACCGGTTGCTCTAGTCTGTAAAGGCTTGTTTCGCCTTCGGAGTCGTGTTGTCCAAGGCTGCAGTCTCATTTTGTGGGAACAGCCTGCGTAATGGGAATTGTTCCCTCGCGCAGGCAGTTCTATCAGGGGTGATCTGCGGGGCTTCCGGCGCAAGGAGGCCAGGATAAAGTAAATAATCGGTAGAGAAGAAATACCTACTAGCACCAAATATTATAAAGAGGGAAAGAGACGGTAAATCGTACTTTTTGCTTGAGCCGAGAAAGGATCTAGCTTGATGTGGGGGAACACATGAGGCAGCCATCCTGCAATGCAGGCCGATCCTGCAGAACTATTCCGACATTACCTTGCAATTTTAGAGGTTGTGTAGGCGCCGATATTCTAAGCCATAGCTACATGTAGACCTGTTGTTTCGATTCGATGAAATCACTTCTTCAACGCGACTCAAACAACATACCCGTGCCCCTGCTAATCCGACGGAGCATCAATACTATATAACCTAGATCAGACAGTAATAGCTCAGTTTTTGTCTATCTAATATCTACTTCTAGTGGTGATCCTAGCTACGAGAGTCAGTGTAGTTTTGATCTTCGGGGATGTACATCTAGGCCATGTTGGGTTACATGTGGCGGATCCCCCTTCCGATTATGGGTTCAGCGCGGTTAACACAGCTCCAACTAACGGGGAGGTATGCTAGCCCTGCGAAAATAGCCCTTAAAAATTCTTTCAGGTATTATGTGTGTAATAAACGAGCAAGCATTTCATTTTGGACCAGCCAGTGTAGATGTCCCCGAAACTTATGCAACTTGTACCCCTATACAACTGTGTCGTAACCTCACCAGAGCGAGGATTTTGATCCTCTACAGGGTTTGAGGTTGCAAATATAGACAAGACGGGATTGCAACACCTCCATTTAGTGTATATGAGACACGGATATTTCATTACTGTCATCCTAGACCTAACGGACGCATCGATTGAGGAACCTGAGATTTGAACCAGTTACTTGGGCACGCTTGGTAATTGACATCTACACTCAACGATTGCGTATGGCTCACAACATGAAAAAGAAAATGAGGAAGAAAAAGGATATGTACCGGTGATTTTACTGTTCTCTTCAATGCTAACCCTTGCGTTCAACCAACCTATGCTGATAACCCCTTCTACCCTCCCTCGCGTCCAATTCGCTTGCTGTGTACTAACGGTAATCTAGACATTATATCATATATACTTGGAGATACTAAGGGTGTACGGATGGCGTGTCGCCCTAAACAGATACACTATAGCCTAGAATAATTGACTTCATTCTTCTGGCACAGTTGGCGGAATTTCCCCGGTGCCTGAAGGTTTGGTATTACCATCTCCATCACCTCCGTTCGAGCTAGTAGCAGATGCACCCTTTAGCCTCCGCCGCCTAGCTCTCCTCTCTTCTGCTGCTGACCTCCTGAGACTCTCCTTTTGCTCGCCATCTCCGTCATCATTACCATCACCACTCCTCATGTCCTGTAATAACATGGCAGCTCTCTGCGCCACGCCATCTTCGCTACCTTCCGAAGGTGCAGTTCCTGGTGATAGGAGATTAGGGGAGAGAGGGTTCCCCTCGGAATCTATAGCGCCCGCGGCATCATCCTGGTGGAGCCCGGACTCGGTCTCTGGAATCTCGTTGGGATCCGGTATTTTCTGCCCTGATGCTATGCGAACTTGGTGCCTCTCTTTAAGTCGAAGTCTTTTTCTTCGTTCACGTTGATCTCTGGCCTGAGGCGCTGCCGCTCGTAACTTCTCAAGCAGAGAATCCATAGCACCAGCCGATGCTGGTGAGGGTGGTGCTCCTTCGGCGGTCCCCGATAACTTCAATTGTGGATGCTTGCGCTTCATACTGGCCTCGTTCCTACGTCGAGTTTCCTCGTATTGGATATTCTTTTCCCGACTCTTCTTCCATTCCAATAAAAATATCGCTAGTTTGGCGAAAAAGTCACGACGAGCGTTATCGTCGGTCGGGTCTTCTCCATAGAAAACCATAATGTCTTTATACGTCCGCATCATTTCATCAAGGTATAATTCCATCTGTTCGGCTTTACGGCGGGCATCCTTCATGCAGCGCTGGACGATCTGAGCGACACGATCCTGCGGATGGAACGTCTTAGGATCACTAAGGTTGCCACTGTCCAGAGACATTTGGATGTTTCGAATATTGCTGATATACTTGTTTGCGTCGGTCTGCAATTGCTCAATATTGATCTTCTGTGCCGTTATGACGCTTTGAATATCAACGGCAAACCCTTCCCATTCAGGGTACTGGTTGCGAACGATACGCTCAACGAGGTCAGCAAGTGTGGATTCATTCTTGTCATCTTTGACCATGCCTAAGCGAGCAAGGGAGCTAAGCTTGAAACCGCGAGCTTGCTTATTAGCATCGTTCATGTAGTTTCCGATATCGAGAATGAGGCCAAGCACGTTCATTAAAGACACTGAATCACGCAATGATTCAGACACAGAAACGACCTGGTGCATCTTTTCTGCGATCTCGTCATAGTCAGATTCATAACTTCTTGTCAGAGCCAAAGCACGTATTCGGCTCTTCCAATAGTGGTGCAACTCGAAGGCAGTGTAAAGATAGATCTGATCCTCTCTGGTGAGCTCAGTAGGGTCCTGTTCTCGGGTTTCCTTATTAGCCTGTGGACCAGTCCAATCCTTGCTGTACGGTGCCATAAGTTTTACGGTGTTGTCGGGGATGTTGCAAAGATCATCTTTCTGCTGGAAATCCATGACAACGCTGTTATCAAGTATTTCTTTGTCGCAGTGTATGATCATCTGCACTATTTTATCGACAGAAAATTGGTTAAACTTGGCAAAAGCAATTGCTGTACATGCATTAGTCGCGTTGCCGCTCAAATATTCGTTGATTAACATACCATAAGCTTTTCGAAGATCAGAAGAAATGATCTGCTTCTTGTCGTCCTTCTTAGAGTTTCCACCACCAAGTTTCTTGATCTCCTTGGCCATGAACAGCTTTTCGACTTCATCCAAGATTCCTTTCTTACTGAGTTCAATATACTTCTCCTCCCTAGCTTCCGCGGAGGGTGTGTGAGCCGCCCAATGACTCGTCTCCGGGGCATCCACCTTCTCCCAATGGAGAGCCTTAAGCTTCTTCTTCGGCCTGACCACTGGAAGACCAATACCTTGAAGTGTCGGCGCAAAATTGTTTTGAGCGGATAAGAAATGCCCAGAAATAGCACCTGGCATCGGTGGTGGCGGCGGTGGAGGCATCCCTCCAATAGCACCTGGCATTGGGGGAGGTGGGGGAGGAGGTGCTCCTCCCAAAGTGCCAGGCATGGGAGGCGGTGGTGGCGGAGGAGGAGGGCCGCCTGGTAACATCCCCGGCATTGGAGGTGGGGGAGGAGGAGGAGGAGGAGGAGCGGCGCCGGAAAGTTGTCCAGGGAAAGGAGGAGGCGGTGGTGGAGGAGGAGGGCCGCCTGGTAACATTCCCGGCATAGGGGGTGGAGGAGGGGGTGGTGGTGGTGGTGGTGGTGGAGCTGCGGTATCGTCGATTTGTATCTTAGGAGTATCATTGTCGCTTGGTGTAATGGGCGACTGGGACTCGAGACTTGGATGCGAGGGACCAGTAGTCGTGCCGTCCCCATCTTCTGAATCGCTTCCACCGTCTATCTTGCCCTTCGCCCGAATCTCATCCATCAGATTATGTGCTTGTTTAGGATCCATGACAGGTCTCCTGATCTCGACCACTCTAGGTTTCTCGTAGATGGTCTCGTCATCACCATCCATATCAAGGCGTTCGCCCTCGGCGAGCGGTCCACCCTGAGCACCGACAGGTTTTCTTGGAATCTTAGTGTTCCGCCTGACAGACCCAAGCATGCCACTAGATATGCCAGGGGGCGGAAGTCCAGCCCCTTCAGGGGCATCAGGATAGGATTGGTCAAAACCCTCCATCTCCTCACGAAGGGCACGTAGCCGATCAGAAGGACCTACATTATCGCCCCATACGCGACCTTCAAGCTTGTACTGTGTCTTTTGCCTTTCCAGTTGCATAGCAAGTCGGTCCATGAGTCTTTCTCGATCAAGTATACCCTGCGTACGAGACGCGTCGTCGTCGCTTGGTTTATTACTGATGGCGCCCTTTGCAGCCTGCGATGCGGCAACATCTTGCGCGTCCCTCAGCATCAGATAGAGTTCACGTGTCTCTAATTCATAACGTTGAGCCTCCTTGGTGCGAATCGTCTGCATACTCTCGATTTCGGCTTTGAGACCATCAGCTTGCCGCCTTTGAGCTTCAATAAAGCGGGTTTGTTCGTCTAGCTGCCTCTGTAGCTTGGCTACCAACCCATCAGCCCCAAGCTCTACTCTGGCCTTCATCTCATCGCGCTCTGCCATCGCAGCCTCGGCAATTTGACGAGCCTCGAGTGCCTCATCTTGAGCTTGCCGGGCTTCGGAATCTGTATGGAGTTTGTCCAAAAGACTCTGCACTGTGAAATTAAGACTCTGCTTGAGATCCAAGTTCGGTAGGCGCCGATCCATGGCAACATAGCTGAGCATTGAATCAACAAGCTGAAACATGCGTAACCGCTCCTCTCCGTCATTTTCACGAATGAGAAGAAGATGTTGAAGGGCAGATACAAAGTAGTCCTGAGTTTTGGTTCCTTGTAAGCGCTGTTGAATGGCGTCCACAATCTGAGCGGGATCATTCAGATCCTTTACTTCCCCTTCAATGCTATCTTTGATACTGCTATTCTCCCGCTCAAGCATATCCTCATAATCGATGGCTTCGTTGGTGCGAAACCGTTCGATCTGTTTATCTATCAGGTCGTATTGGAACCCTTCCATTTTGGTGAGAATCCGTTTGATGCCACAAGCACCAAACTGGGCCCTGATATGGATACGGAGCTGGAGGTCTCCTTCAGGCGCATCGATGATCATGTTGACTAGAATGAGAGTTGCCACGGCGTATTCCATCAGCAGGTTTTCCATACCAATGCCCCCGGTGCGAACCTCATCGCTAGCACCGACAAGGCTGCCCATCTTGCCACGGCCATCGACAGTAACCTCAACCAACCGCATCCAGGCATCAAATCGGCCATTCTCGTTTTGTTGTGTTTTGACGTAATCCATAGCTTGGATCACTTTGAGATGCCCGTTTCCCTCCTCCCAGTGGCAAAGGAAAGTGAGGACATCGCTAACAAGTTTCCGAGTCGTAAGTCTTGGCGAAATGAGGGACGTTGCAAGAGCCACGACGACTTGTTGGTGAGCCAGAGCGTCATCGGCGCCATATTTGTTGTTCAGCAAAGCCTTCAAACATTTTATAATATCATACTCCTTATCAAGGTTCTTGTCGCTGGATTTGGAGTCTGTGGGCGCAGCCGGTCCCACGGCAGTCTTGCGGTTGATCTTCAGCAGAACGTTGGTGAGAGCCACCTGCCCCTGGCATTCAATGAAGCGCCTCACCCAACCGATCTGTTGTGTCCTCAAATTGACTTCAAGACTACCCAGGCCCTTTGAGTCCAAGCTGTTCTCCATTACTTTGCGAACGTACCACTCTGGAGAACCCTCCTCATCAGAATGTGTCGTGATATCAACATTCGCATACTGCCCGGTCGTCCGTGCAGTCTGTCTGCGTTTCTGTTCTCCCTGGAACTCAGTTAAACGGTCTTGGTAAATCAGTGTCCATTTCTTGGACGGCGGGTATGCCTGCATTTGCCGTCGCGCCTGCTCGGGTAGATTGTGCCACCCGCGCTTTTGCATTAATTCGTAGAACATCTGTTCTGTGACTCGGTCATCGTCAGGTCGTACGAGGGAGAAGCCGGCGTCCGGGCCACCGGGCAATTGCTGCGCCGGGGAATGAGGGAGTTTGGTCAATCGGTGCGAGTCTCTGCTGGAGGTGATGGAACTCTGCGAGGTCGCACTAGGCAGCGCTATTCTGGATGAGCGTGGGTTGGCCGCGGAGTTTGAAGGTTGGCCGTTACCTGAAAAAATGCTAGACTGATCACTTTGCCGTGAGGACCTTCCATGGCTAGGCTGGCCCCAGCCGGGAAGGGAGTCCCATCTTTCATTGAATCCAGGACCGCTGCCTGCGCTGCTTTTAGGAGCTTGGCCAGGCATTTGTGGCCCCCATTGCTGAAATTGCGTCTGACGACCGGTCGATGCCATGGTGACGTTGGAAGATCCGAGAGGCGGGCGAGCCGCGGAGAGGTGGGAGCCGGCTGCAGCGGCGAAGCCGTTTGTTTCGAGAGAAGAATATAGGTGGTAGTCGGCGGCGGCGGTCCCTTTGTTCGGGTCTCGCCGAACAGGCATCTGATCGGACCTAGGAAGATAATCAAGGGATACTGCCGGGCTGCGCTCGTTGTATGCGTTACCATAGGGTATGGAATTATTCACGCCGGCAGCGTCAGGGGTCTCAGGGCGATCGATCGAGGCAACAGACGACTCTCGCACATGCCGGGAAGACCGCAGAGAGGGCTCGTAGTCTGGAGCAAGGAACCGGCCCTCCTCGCTGCCGGTATGGCGCTTGTCGCTCTTGTGTTTGCTTCGGGAGAAGAATCCTTTGCCACCTGAGGATTGTCTGGATTTGTCGGCAGAAGACATCTCTGCGCGCTGTACCGAAGGACGCTAGAACGCCGAGATGCCAATGCCCAGTGCCCAGTGCCCTTCCAACGGCAACGTTAAGCGGGTGGGGCCTCCTGAATGCGATTCGGCGGCGGTCGAAGGGCGGAGTTAAGGTCGTCGGATCGTCGTCGTCAATGTATTGGAGGCTGCAGTCGCAAGCCGGATAACATCATGTTCCCGCCAGCAGTGGGCAACAGTCGAGAGGCGGTTGTGCAAGCGTCGGCTTCGAGGGGAGGTCTGGGAGGGGGGGTGGAACGAGGAGGATCTGCATAAACCGACAAGGGATCAGCATTGAGCTGGGACGATGAAGCGGCAATCAGATTCGACGACAACTGCTGCACATGTACGTGGGTGCAGGGTGCACAGGCGCGGCATATCAGGAGTCGCCCGACCGACTCTTCTCGAAAACCAGCCGGCTCATAATAAGATGGACGTACTTGTACATGTAGAAACAGACGCCGGCAAGGAACAAATCTAAGTAGGTAGGTATGTACCAGACTAGACGGTCTGGAGATGTGGACCGGGTGAGGTTAATTCGAGGGAGCGGCTCGCATCGCTGACGTCGTCGTCGTTGTCGTCCTCGTCGTAAAGGTCGGCGGCATGAAAAGGGAAAAGGAGGGACGCCCTGACCAGATACCTATTGTCTAAGACGTGATGGGTTGTGCTGCTGCACCATCAAAGGAACTTTAGTCAAGATGCCATGTAACGATGAATCGAGAAGGGGTTGCAGCAATGGGGTTTTGGAGGTACCTCTAGGGATACCGGTCATGCATGTAATGTGCTCCCTAACGTGGTGTGATAGGTACCTGCCGCGGGCTCGTTATGCGCCAGGTAGCGTTCGTTGGCGGCTTCTCGCGCTGGCATTGGCCACTACAGAAGTCGCTAGCAGTGGTATTTGGTGGTGCAATGCTCACCGATACAGCCAATGAAGAGCAGCTGCTAGGCAATACATGCCTATAAGGTCACTTCAAATTCTGTAGAAGGTCTGAGTGTCTGTGGGCCGCACCAGACCTCGCTTTTATTAATCCAAACCTGGACTAAGCATCGGTACATCATGTCCACCACCCTACCGACCTCACCTCCAGTTTCTCCAGCATTTATTACGTTTTAGCTCCATGTATGTACATGTGCGATCCAGGGGCTGCCCTCACATGTACATCACAATCTACTACCTTGAATCCTTACCTACATAAGTAAGTATACTGGTGTAGGTATGCCCACTTCCAACCAAACGGTCTAAAAAAATCATGACTTGCAAGCAATTTCGCTGCATTGATAAAAGTAACTGGTGTATAGGTAGGAATTTCTCTTTGGATCGTAGGTTAGTCAAAGTCTCAGACAGTGTCGTCGCCAACCATCATACGTTGCCCATAACATCATTCTGCTGAGCGACATGGGTAGCGCCGTGATAAACGAGCCTGAAACAATCAATGGAACAAAAATAACCCCTTGGTTGGTGATATGTAGCATTGGGGTATGTATGTATTGGCGAGAGGCATTGGCGACGAAGCACCCAATCTAGGTATCATCCCAATAATACCTATATTACCAAAACAGATACCTAGCCAATTGTTATTAACTGCCAGGTTAGTCTTACTATAGATGGAGAATGCAGTATAAAGGTTGGAGATCGTTATAATATGGTGAAGTAAGCTAGCGCGCTAAGTCATCGACTTTTAACTCGTGAATGCGGTTTTATTTACTGAATTACTGCAGGGTAGTTGATTACTATCCTTAGGTATGTATTCAATATTCGAAGCTGGCATCGCTCCGATAAATGACAGACGTGTTGATTTACTGTTCCTGTCCTATTTGCAAAAATCCATGTCTCCCTATAATATACATCCTCATTTTAGTTATTCAGCGACCTTAGTTGATAAGGACGCAGTAGGCCATAGCCATATATATAAAGCTGTCTCTCTAACCTAGGGCAGCAAAATTTCAATTGAACTCACGATCGAAGAATGTGCTACTGCGGTAATGATAGTATAACTAAGACTCAGTTATCCCACATTGCCCTCTCCTGGCCCCTATCTAAGGTTTATACTACGAAATACGCATTTCAAAATATCAAACTTGTAGATATTATCATCTTCGTCTAGCTACAATTAAACGCTGTTTACATATGTGGTCCTACAGGAAGCTTCGGCCTTCAGTAGCTCATGTAAGTACATCCCTACACCTCTACTAGTCTTTGAAAGGCGTATAGTTTATAGTGGTCGTGATACTATGTAATTGACATGTCTTAATATAACAAGAAAACCCCTTTAATAGATAGATCGCTTTATAACAGAAGATTGTATAATGACTGCAACCCACAGGTGTTTAAACAAATGAAGGGTCACTATAACAAGGAGCAAAGCAAAGACTTTGCTTCATATGTGTCGAATCTTGGGACCTTATCGTCGACCAGAACCTCGGATTGCTGGACATTGCAAGTTCTCGTCGATATAACTGCTCTAATCGCCAAATGTCAAATGATACCTTCTCTTGCCTTTAATACATGACTAATTTTAAACGTCTATTATTAAGTTGCTAAAATCCGTGCGTTTTGACTCGGGCTTCAACGAAGGAGTTGCCTTAGATATAGATGAGTCTCTCTAGTTGAGATAAATCGATGCTGTCACTAGATGAAGCGGCCCACCAGTAATACGTTAAACATCTAGTAGTAATAATACTAGTATCCCAATGTCATAAACTCCAGTATATGGGTGATTTGGTTTCTGTCTCGAGTGTTTCCTTCTAACAGCTCAGACTGACTGAAAAGATACCTAAAGAAACGCTGACTAATAGCTGAAACCGAATCCCGTGAAAGGTTGAAGAAGGCTATCTTAAATTTTGAACTAATTTTGATGTGGAGGTCTTGTGTTTAAATTTTTTAGGGCAATGATAGGTTTTCATTGTGTCTTTACTCATACTCAAATCGAATCATCTCAGTATTTGCCGAGCCTACATGGTGAATGATAATAATCAAGAGAGAGTTGATTTTTTTTCCAAGGATGACAGGTCCCTGAGCCAAAAGCCTTCTATTGTAAACAGCAAGTACAGTAACAGTTGCGGATATGGGAGCAATGTTACCAGTCTCTGCTATACAGATGGTCAAGGACTTAAGTGAATAACACTCGATTGACCTTCAGGCTTGAAAAAGCTGTGTTATAAGTCGCCTGTAGTATATATAGCTTGCTATGCTTCGGAAGCACTGCTATTGCCATCAGTCTATCCAGATACTGTTCTTAACATACATAGCCAAACCGCTGTACGATTTATGAAACGGAAACTCAAGCTCGTGATACTCTTCCTTGAGCATCTTGTCCACTCTCGAAGAAGATGGATCGGTCCTATGAAGGATTAGACAACAGTACTAGCGAGATAATAATACTGAATTCTGCTTGCTCACATGTAGTAGTCCGAGGAATAGTCTGTGTACTCGTCTTTGAAGTTTTCTTTATTCCAGATGATGATAGCAGGACGGCAAATATCTACCACGATTTGTTTCACCGGGACATCGGGGCTGATTGACACAAGAATGCTGTTGTCGTCTAGCATGAGGAATCCTTGCGGGTCGTCAACAACAGTATACCCGTACGAGGTTAATACATCTCGGTCTAGTTGAGTATATGCCGGGTCCTGAAAGTGAATCTTTGCATCCCGTGAACACTGGATGTTGAAGGAAATCAGGGCTGAGGCAATGGCGTTGACGAGGACGTGTTGATCCAGAGATCTGTCACAATTCTGACCCCCTAGATTGAGGGGCCCTAATGCGACGGCAACGAACTTATCCAGGACATGACGAGTTCTCATTTTCTGAAGCGCTGCTCGAAGCACTTCGTTATCTTTGCTTTCCTTGAATTGATGTACTCTCTGTTCGTAAGCACCGAGTAGCTCCTCCGTAGAAGGTGCGAGTAGTGCAGTAGGCGTGGAATCCTCGAGAGTCCTTATGCAACCCGTAACGTCCATTGAGAAGAACGCGCTACTGGGGTGGAAGAAGTCGATGTCTTCGAATACGGTGAGGTGTTGGATCGGGTTGTACCCAATGTTCCTGTTGCTCAACTTAGTACGGAAAGCGAAACAGGGAACAGAATTCGCAAATTCGCGAATAGCATACCATATCGAGCCGCCAATATGTCGGTCTCTGCCGGGGAAGTCGTCCCCTCGTAAATGCTTAAGCTCCAGTGGATAATCGACTCCATTGATACCTTTTAGGAGGATGTTGCATTCGCTTGACGCCCCTTTCTCTAGAAGAGCAATTACATCCCCGAGCTTTCGCATCTCGCCTTTTCTGAATAAGGGGGCGCCGGCTTCGTAGCAAGCTTTGATCTCGCGGACTGTAGAGTTCATCTGGGCAACTCTTTCTTCGTGGCGCTGCTGCTGAGTACTTCTACCGGGCGGCACAAAGCGAGTCACGTAGGAATCCATGATGCAAATAGAGAATTGTGGTTTTCAAAGGGGTTTGACGATGATATGGTGCAAAGTCAGCGGCAATAATGCTGGAGAATAATGAAGGAAATCCCACGTCGGATGTAGTGACAGTCTGTTATAATTTATAGTCATATTTGGTTTAATATTTCCTGTTCCTGTGTTTGCACTTTGAATCTCGTTGTTGTCGCTCCCTCACATAGGAGTAGCAATTCGACATGTCATTTCTATCTAACTCTAGCTTACAGCAAACTGTTTGCTTCGGAAGCTAATATGGTCTAGCTGAATATAAGGGAAGCAAGGGAAGTAGCCGCATATGTATTGAAATAGGTGTGTTTATTTCAACTTGAATGTTAAAGTACAATTCCATCTTGAGATGTAGGAGTAGGGGGGTGCAACAGCCATATTAGCGTACGGAAGGTCCAAAGTGTATACAGTATTTAAGCTAGCATTCTGAACGGCTAGGCTACCTCCATCCCGAATAGAACCACAACATTTTCCCCCTTCCAATTCTATAGGTAGGTAGGAGGTAGGTACATGTATGTACAGCATCATATTCGTATCAAGTCTCGTATCGTAGACCCCTAAGCGCGCAGACTCCCGGTCCACTTTTGTCAACGCAAGCGGAGTTTAAGGGTGCTCTTTAACTTTAATCTCCATCCGCTAAGTATAGGCACACCACTTTCCACCTAAGCTTAGGTACATCCTTGCCCAAGCTTGGCCCAAATGGTCTGGCTAGCAGGCTGGCTGACAGATTTCATCTGCAACCTCTCAATCGCAACTTTAACAATCTTTCGAATTCATTGGGCTAAAGAGGCCGCTTCGTGTTTGCCGCGACGAGATGCGACAGGAAAAGCGACCTTTGTTTCCATGAAACAAGCCCCTTGAGAAATTCTAGTTCTCCGACCAAGTCGATCAAGTACTCTCCTTGGCTGCCCTGATATTGTCGTCGTCGTCGTCATCAACCCAACACTGCGCAATACTGCGCAACACCGCGCTCTGTATCACTTCTCCCTTGTTTCCGACTATTGTTGGATGTGCTAAGCACCCCGCCGACCTCATCGTAAAATCCCAGGCTTCTGGTGTCAAGATGGGCTCCACACTCTCTGTCATCAAGGTAGCACGCTCCCTTCTCTCATCCCTCCGTGCGTCATTGCCAAGGCATCCGCTAAATCGTACAGCAACTGTTCATCCCGGCCATCATCTCGCTGGTCCTCTTTCTCGCCTTGACATACCTCCTCGTCCCTCTGTGGCGGTATTACCGAAACCGATACGGCCAATACCTCCCACTCGACTCCATCTCCACACAAACGACTTCGTTGCGGATACGGATGCAGAATGCGGTAGCGCGATGGATCGCATCATCGTCGCGTTGGAGGTTGCGCGCCAGGGACCGCGCGGTTGTCGCCGATGACGAGTCGGATGTGGGGTTCAGCTCGGAAGACGGGGAGGAACTGAACGAGGTGAACGAAGATCGCAGGCATGCGCTCTCACTAGACGCAGGTCACGCCGATAGTAATAGGAGGCTGAGTAGAGAGTAAGCACGTCCATTTCCATGTGCTGGCAAGATTCGTGGTAAGGAGACGGCCTTGGCGTGTATTCGACTGACCGAGTTTGCGAAGCCTAGAGGAGGGATTTAGAGATGATAGCGACGATGACGATGACGATAGGAATAACCAGAACAGACGATAATTAGAGCGCGAATAGGGGTCATCTGCGGCTGGCCTGCATTGTATATTACGTTTCCCGTCCCTGGTTTGCTAAGGGGCATTCCTCATACTGCATTTCTCTTGGCCAAAATTTCATTTAGAGGCCCACGATGATGCAGTGGAAATTGGCATCTGGCTATACCGCAAGCTATTGCTTTCACTCACTGTCTTGCGACGCAGACTAGACTTGACCGACTCATCCTCAGCAAACAATTTGTTGTGTTTGTCGCCTATCTCATATCTCATACACATAATCGGCTCTGGTTGCTTGAAGCGTTTTACTAACAAAAACCGCCCCCGTGTTATTAAACAAACTGGCTTCTTGCTTGAATGGGTTACGCCTCTTCGTGCGCCTATTGTGGTCTATCCAGTGGTGTTCTTGGGTTGTAGATGTGCTCAGTTTTGGCAGTGACTTTCAAATTCACAATGGCATTAATGCGCTTTTCTTTACGAGCTTGATTAGGTTTTGACATCTACATGCAGGATGGGTCTCTTTAGCTCTGCTCCTAGTAGGAGACCTATAAGCGTGCCAAGCGCGCGGCATTCGAGTGAATACACCTTGGCTTTGCAGAATAATGGGCAAGCGAGCGATCCACCATTCATCATTCATCTGCATTGTATGTACATAAGCGATGGCATCGACCCCATCCCCATTCGACAATACATAGGTAGCTACCCCTATCTGAGCGAATCCGCAGGGTTTTCGATGACACCAATGGCCAGCTCGTGCACGTGGGCTGCAAGCACATTCCAGCCTTATCTTGCAGTCCTGCCAGTGTGGACGAATGCGGAAAGCTCTGACAGGACAAGCCATGGCCCCCGATACCATACTGACCACATGATGCCCCCAAAGATGGCAGTTGACCAGCCCGTAGCCCGGTGATCACCAGGGTGCCCCATTGTGGTGGTTAGTGTAAGTGGTGTAAGTGGTGTCGAGAAATGCACATTCAAAGTGTTGCTACTAGTAGGTATTGTTATGTTTATTGTGCATTGTGGATGAATGGCACCCCTCCGTGTTGTTGGCCCCTCTTCTGGCCTCCCTTGGCCTTCCTTGACCTTGACCTCCCTTGACCCCTCCCTGTATCCGGTTTAAGAGCCATTGTTATTCCACCGTATGTCCTATTCCCAGTGCAGTGGGAAGCGTATTATTAAGTTTCATATCAGACAGGTTTCAAAGCCACGGCCGCGCCAATCCGGACTTTTGGGAGGGTCACCTATGGCAAACGGTCAAATGCCACAGGACTGCCGCAGTAACACCCGAATCTCACCCAATCTACTTCTTACTTAGCAGTGCTCAGCACAGCGCCGCCCAAAGCTCCTCCATGCAACCAGATGGCGAGAATGTAGCACCTTGAAGCCTGATCGAGCGACCCGAGTTAGTGGCCGTTCCCAACAACACCCTAGCGCGCTAGCTCTGTCTAACTACGTCTAGATGATCCAATCTCGATGATTCCACCTTGACTCGACAAGCTCAGCCAGTCCATCAACAGTACCGTCATCATCACTCACTATACACTGCACTACTGCATCTCTGACAGCGCGATTTGTCTTTCCCTTCCAAGGCTGTCATTCGTAGCACCAACTTACTTTCCATCTCTTTCTTGTCCATTATTTGTTTTCGTTTTTAGCTGTGGGAGCTGAAGCTGCTTCGTCATCCGCCACCCTCTACCCTGTGAACGAAGCTGAGCTCAGCTGTCGCGTCACTCAACGGCTGCGCTTCTTCTCCCTCATCCTCGGCAGAGTCAATCACGGTACCGTCTCTGTGTAATTGGGTTGCCAAAGAACAAGCTCGTCCGCCACCTATTGTTGTTAACATCGCGTGACTACGGCGGGCTCTTGATCGGCCTGGTCCACCCTTGCCGCGACATACCCAACCCACGTAGTACCAGATTGTTTTGGTGGTTGGGAGCTTGTCTAGGCCTCGGTGCTTCACACACGCATCACAACCACACCCCACGACCCAATTCTCCGTCATTTGTTTTGCCCTGTGTTTCATCAAAAACATAGCCTTAGTCATACCCATCATGCGGTTTCCAAGGTTCCCAAAGCTGAAGCTAAGCTTCCTCAAGAGACTGCTTCACATCAAATCGAAACCCGTCGACCCAGTAGCCGAGCCGGCGGCGCCAGACGGACCGGACAGGCCACAGGACGAGAAGACAGCGCTGCGAGAGGAACCTCTCGAGGAATGCCCCATATGTCATGACCCTGTTGGTGCCACGAACCCCGAGGGCATCTTGGAGGAGTGGGTGAATCTGAACTGCGGCCACAAGTACGGCTCGCACTGCATCCAGACATGGCTTCAGGAGTCGGCCGAGCGCGATCCTTATTCCACCCCGACCTGCCCCATCTGTCGCACGGCCGCGAGGCACCACTGTGGCCATCCGGTCGTTGTACCCGTCAATAGGTTCGCCCCTTTTACCGTGTGGGCGCCCCTGGAGCCTGCGCAGCCCCCGATACTTACGCCCCAACTCGAGCGTCGACGAACGCGGCGTCGTCTCTCCAGACGTCCGAGCCATCCTCACCGACCCTCGCGGGCTTTCCTCAGTCTTCCCCAGGTGCAGACCGTGGGCAAGTGCAGGATCTGCGAAGCGGTCGAAGAAAGGATGATGAGCCAAAATAGGGCTAGGACTGCTACCGAGACTACGGGTGGCACAGCAGACAACGGAAACGGTCGCAACAACGACCGGAGGACGACGGGGATCAAGTCTATGCTGCTGCAGACTAGCCTTCGACGACTGAGCATCTCTAACCTGGAGTCTCCGCGCGGCGAAAGCCATCATGACGCTTTCGAGACACCAAACGCTCGTGGATCTTACATGGTGCCCCGTGAATACGCGAACGTATGTCGAACTACCGAAATCACTGCTGGCAGGAGTCCTACGCCTGCCCCGATGAACCGGATGTCTACTTTGTAGGAGGAACTTCACGCGACATTATCACACAAACTACGATACGATACCTCCACTTGCAGATGAAATGACTGCCTGGGAGGTCAGGACGTCTTGGATTAGACCAGAGACTTTGCACTCGCCTACTCAACCTCGGCGAATTTCATTGAGAATCACACGACACTCGATCTCTGGATACGGAGTTCTACGGCCAAGCGATTAAGGAATGGAAAGGAAGGGGATCAATAAACAGGCGTTTTGTGTAAGGAAGGCTATCCAGGTTCATTTGTTGGGGGTTTAGAACACCTACCTGTCGGGCTCTCTGGAGGACAGGGACGCCCAGGATTGATTACGGTTCTCTTCATGGTCTTCCTCTTCTTGTGGGTAGGCAACAGCTCCGCCCTCTTTCAGATTACGCCTTAAATGCTACTTGGTTGTAATACTGCTTTTTCCACTTCTTCGTATAGTAAGTATGCATGGCGGGGTCGTCATGACATGATGGACGGCGGGGTAGAGGAAGGTCTGGCTACCTAGTTGGGCACTAAGCAGGGGTAGGTTCCATCTATATTACGGTAGACTAAAGGCCTAAGTGGCCGGGTGATCTTGAGCTTTGGCTTAAGCAGTTCCTTAAGAAGGTACGGAGTACTTATATCTAATGCAAACCCCGCACCACACCTGATGTACAGCTTTGACACTACCCAGAGTGATGCGCTAGAGCCCCAGTTGTGAATGCCGCTAAAGCACTTACTTGACGTGATGATTTAGGTAATTTTGACAGTCTTCCCTTGTGAACGCGCCTCTGTCGCGCCTCCCAGCCCACCTTCACATGTCTGTCTCTACGGCCGGCCAACACATGTAGCAACACATGTAGCATTAGCAAATATGCGGTTCAAGGCGAACCTCAAAAACATCCGCACGTTTTCAAGTACGTTCTTATTGACACCTTCGTCACCCACGCCGACGACTGACGTAGAGTCGTAAAGAACTGGTGGCAGCGCTGTCGTCGCTCGAGAAAATCGCCTGGTTACGCCTCGACGATGAGACGATCCGCTTTACTGTGATCCCGGACACTGGATCTCAAGTATGGGCGTCAGTGCTTCTTGTCTATGAACACACATCTATATATGTGCTGACTTGCTTGTACCACACAGCTCTCTGTCTATGGATTTCATCCTTGACGGCTGGTCCATCCAATCTGCCGAGCCTAACAACACCATTAACCTCGAGTTGCCGCTGCTCCCGCTCCAGCGCGCCCTTAAATCCGCCACCAATGCAGTGTCGGCGTCCCTTCGCCTGACCAAGAAAGACGGCATGCCTGTGCTGTCCATGACCATCACCACATCTACTGCCCCTGCGAATAATCCACCTCAAGGCGTTGCCCGCTTCAACCTGAACCCAGCGAACCGTGCCGCCGCTGCCGCCGCCGGAGACGACCCATACGACGACGACGACGATGACGGCATATTCGCCGCCGAGCCTCTGGAGACGCACCTGCAACGCGAGCGCGAGAAGGTCATTACGCAGGACATCCCCGTTCGTGTACTGCATCCCGAGACGGTCGAGACCATCATGCAGCCCAAGGTGCGAGAGCCCGACGTCCACATCCAATTGCCGCCGCTGCTCCAACTCAAGGCCATCTCAGACCGCTTCACCAAGCTTGCTGTCGCGTCACGGGCGTCCTCCTCGTCCGCCTCGGCTGCAAGTGTGAATCCAAAGCTAGAGCTCAGCGCCAACATGCACGGAGATCTACGACTGCGCCTCGATACCGATACCCTCGACGTCGAGTCGCGGTGGGACGGGCTCGAAAACCCGCAACTGGACCCTAGCCAGCTAACGTGTGCCATTGAGGACCATCCCAGCACGCGATTCAAGAACGAGGGTCCGAACAAGTGGGCTACCGTGCGCGTCGACGGGAAGGACTGGAGTCGAGTTCTCAGCGTCGGACGTCTGGACGGTCGCGTCATTGCCTGTTTCGCGGACGACCATGCATTGATTCTGTACGTATATGTGCCGCATCATGACGATCCGTCGGCAGATGATTCTGTTATTACCGTAAGTTCCATCTACTCTCTTCACTTGAGCTTCCTTCTTCCTCTGAGCCAGAGCTGATTGTGTTTAGTATTATGTGTCTTCATACAGCTTGTAAAAAGCGTGGATCTGAGCTGTCACTGGCAGCCGATAATACGACCAGCCTCTTCCACAGTGTCTGTTGGCATCGGAGCAATGCAATGTCACGAAGTTATGAGTTATGAACTACGAGTATATGATCGCATCTGGCTACACAAAATAAAGGTAGAGGGGAACTTGCTGGATATGCTACCTGCATGGGTACGTACTGGAGACCAGGAACGTAAGCCCTATCTCGGCATGGCGTGTATAATGATTTACCGAAGTGTGCATTGAATGCCATGCTGCTCTTAATTACTGCTCTCATTTTTGAGAGTTATTTTTCATCAGTATCGAGTGCTAAGGGTCGCGTACAATTTCCTGTCCTGATCCGATCTCACACGATACGGCCGATACGGCCGATACAGCTGCTCTTCGCCGACGTTTGGTGAGCTCCTTTCATATACCGAGAGGGCATATTAGCAACTTGAATTCTTTTCAAACAGCCTGAAAAATTACGCGTACAGTGTTACGTGAGATTCATTTCTTTCTCCGTTTAATGTTTTGATACTTTTCTGTCGCAGCTCAGACCACGTCTGTGCATTATCCATACGATATGCGTTGAGTAACCTTCCCAAGTCAGCGTGCTATGCGTTTAATCCTGCAGCCTATACACGTACTTGTGTTATCTTCTTGGGTTGACTTGTCTTTGGCTGCAGATGCCTTTACTTACGGCCTTAGTAGATGACACGGGGCGGAAATATTGTGATTACCTAGTGGCAATAAGAGGACCGACTGTATAGGTACAATAGCTTATGTACGATTTACGACTTCCGGTTATTTTGTTCTAGCCCCTTAAGATAGGGAAGTAATACTTCGTCGGGGCGTTGAGGCGGGGGGTTGAGAAGTAGAGACGTTGTTGGGGCGCTTACTTAGTGGAAGTGGTCCAAAAATGCTCGCCATGTTTTTTTCGAGGATTGTTACTTTATGATTCAATGACCAAATTATCCTCTTTCAACTCACTTATTCTCTTAACTGAGGCTAACTTGGAGGTCAGGGGCACCTATAGGGTGGCCGGAAGGAAGGGAAGATTGTGTGGGCTTTGCTCTTTTTTTTTTCTGAGGGGGCATCTGTCTGAGATCTGGAGTAGGACCTGCCATCAACTGCGGCATGCTCCAGACCGCCATTACAGACTCATGTTCCCTCCAATATATGCGTTCAAATAACCTCTTTACGCACGTAGCCATGTGAAAGTGCACAGAAACATTAAGACAAACATGGTAAAACATATAGGGTAAGCGGGGTCAAAAAGGGGTCGGTCACGTGCGTAAACATCACCACCCTCTTGATTTTCCGGCACAACAAACTGATCATTATCCGGATGTTCTAGGCCCGTAAATAGCATTTACATGTTATCTTAGAGCGTTCCAAAATTTCCCAATAGCTAATGAACCTAAACCCCCCCATGTCACAGATGCGTGTGTGTCTTTCAGGATTTCTTAATTTTGGACCAGTCTGGTACCTCATCCGGGTTCTTCTCAACCGGTCTTTTCTTAATATCGATGGGATCGCTGCGCGGGACATCTGCTGTAGAAAGCCAGAGTGTTAGACTTCATGACTTGTAGTTGTAAAGATGTATGTCCATCATAAACCTTACAGTGTACCATTTGGGAGGGAATGCTTGTAGGGGTAGACAACAAAATTTAGAGGCACACTTACTACTTCCACCATAACCACCATCCAATCTCTTCTGGGGCTTGTCACTGCCACCAGTATTCTGGTAAGTGGAGGTGCCCTGGCCGGTGCCTTGGCCGAAGGTGCTGGACTTCTCATTCATTGTCGTGGTTTCGTAGCTGGGAGGTGCTTCATTCTTTTTTTCATTCATGTCGGTGGCGTCTGTGCTGAAGGCCGAACCTCTCAGGCAATCTTGCGGGGCCATTGTAGTAAGGTGCGGGTTTCGAACTAGTTATGTAGGTAGGGCTAAGGGTTCGATGTGGTTACAAGACGGATGTTTTGTTGTGGATAAGGTATGCTTTTAAATCGTGAGTTGTTGGGAGAGAAAGGAAGAGAAAGAGAGTTAAAAAGAGGAGTCAAAACAAATATGTTTGGTAGTGTTACTCACAACACAGCATGACTGATATCTGTGTCACTTTACTTATGAAACTTTTCAAGTCAGGAGTCAATTGGTTACACACTTCGGTAGAAGGTAGCAATACATCGTGCAACGACTTACCCAAGATCCAAGCCCATATTGTAATCTTTGTGTTTAAGCTAACCTCAACCTCCGTATTGTAACCGGCGACATCCGGACTTGGCACTAACGCTCAATGATACAATATAGCTGCTGGGAGTGGGAATACTGTGACGAGTCGCTGTTTTCTTTGAAAATGAAAGTACTTCGGGGGCATTATGCAAATGAAGTAAGGGATATAGACAGATCGCTGTGCCACCCTCTCCTGTCAGTTGCCTAGTCAAACATCGGATTAGAGCTGCCCGATAAAAGAGTAAGACCAGCACTGACATCGGACGGAGAGTTCTACAAAAAAAACTGCAAGCAAGTGTTGTCATCATTGCATTGGCGACATTTCCGAACCGAACCATAGACGTGGTTAATCTACCGCTTAGCCCGTCGACGTTGTGCCTCTCGATGGGCGCGGACTTGCTGCAGCCGAGCCTCTTCTCGACGCAGTACTTGTTCACGCAGCGCTAGACGATTGCCGAGGACATGTAAACGCCCTTCCCGCCGACGTCGCTGTATGCGGTACTGATAGGACAATTCATCGATGAAGTAGATGAAGATGATTGAGACCACGAAGATCTGTAGGGCATGATAGAGAAACCTGAAGAGGCAGAAGTAATAAGACTCCGAGCCGCAGTAGAGACGTGTAAGGGTCCATCGAGTGCCCCGTTCGAGGACAGGTAACAACAATAAGAGTCGCCAATTCATATTCGTAGATGATAAGTTGTGACGGCCTATTGATGGTGATGATGAGACAAGGAGGAATTCAGAAGTTAACTATTAGACAACTGGGGACTACAGGTGGTTGCAGTGTTTTCATATTATAGTTTACTCCTTCTTATGAGAAGGCAGTCGTATCTACAACTCAAGCATGATCAAAACACAGGATAGAAGGGATGTCTGTGTTTATCGTGGCCTGCTTGGGTGTGCCTGCCTCTAGAGGCAGATACTGGTAGCGGAAGGCTCATCGGGACGATGTTTAAGGAATCAAGTACATGCGATTGAACAGCTTCTCACTTGCTAAGGGTTGTGCAATTACCTAGCGCCTTACTGAAGTTATCGAATTGAACATGTAGTATGGACGAACTTGCCTACAAGACAACGCTGTCCTCCTGTTCGACTCCTGTCACGTCACGTATCTACATACGATAGAGGCAATTCCCACGTGTCACAATGTTTCAAGACAAATGACTTTTGGTGTATATAGTTGCAGCCTATATCATGAAGAAGTTTAGTCTTTTTATGCGACGACGAGAATTCATGTAACCCCTATGCTAAGGCTTCTGACATCACGCATCACAGATGTGCAACGCCTAGTCTGAGTTGGTGTCTCGCGACAGTCTTGGTCGCGGCTGGAATATTCTCGTCGCTTATTAGCATTCAAATCGTAATAATGGTATACTGGCAAATAGATAGTCACATTTGCTGAATTAATGGGAGGGACGTTGACTCTCGGGATTCGATACTTAAGATGGGCCATAGAGAAATATGAGCTTTCTTGATTATTGTACGTCCTGGTAGGCTCTAATGAAGACGTCGCCTTTAACGAAAGGATAAAATATCACGTTCAGCAAGTACCAAAAAAAAACATGGTGAGAAAGCTGGAAGGGAAGAATGAGTAGCGGTCAATCTCATGTTCAAGAGTTGAGCTTTGTAAGCAGAATGGTAATCGGGGATATTAAGCCGTGCATATAATTGTTCATCTTTACTGGCTGTATTCATTTTTCGTTCTTTCGTTCGCAACCAGCGTCTTAAGATTGCGATCTTCTCTACTATTTACTGCGATTATAAAATGAATGCAGTCAGAGATGTGTTATGATATGTACGGTAGCCGGTGGCCACTATTGACGCGACTTTGTGCATTGACTTCACGCTAACCAAATGAGATTGGAATAGCGATTGGTAAACCTATCACACTTAACCTGGATAGTATAATGAGGCGTGATCTGCGCTACAAATGGATATCATTGTCGGTCGGAGATTTCCCTTTTCAGCTGTCTTAATCGTATGCTTCTATTGAAACTTGCTACGCGGTGCTGTTCACAGCTTTCCGCAGTAAATTAGTTAGATCAATAAAGGTTAGTATCTATCACTGATCCATATATTGACATGGAACTACTTGTCTAAGCTGCTGGTAAACGTCGGATAGACAAGCTATAGAGATGTTGACGGTGCGTATCTGTGTTATCTGACGAGAATAAAAGCAACTCGATTCTCACTTCGTAAATGTTTCTGTCCAATGTTACCCTCAATCATCTGTGTCTACTTTTGGGATATAAGTCAGCAAAAATAGTACCCGTCTCTCTAATACACATATAAGATACACATACCATTCCTCAATATGCAGTTCAGAGCTCTGTTCATCTCCCTGTTCTTAGCCCTGACCGTCGCGGCGGCGCCTTTCGAGCAAAAAGATAGTGGATTTCCCGATCTAGAAAACTCGTTCAATAACATTGGCAATGGTAAGTCTCACCTTAGGATAGGGATGGTCTCACGAAAAACCTGACTTATTATGGTAGGCGAGAACAATCCCTCGGTTGGCGCCCATAACGGAAATGGTAACGGAAACAACAACGGGAACGACAACGGAAACAACAATGGAAACGGAAATACGATCGGCAGCAACAATCAGCTCACTGGCGATAACGAGTTTTTAAACGACTTTTTTAATGTGAGTAGGGAAGGTCAAAACTGTGGACTTGGTAGTCATCGAGATAACTAACGCTTAGCCAGGTAAACTTGGGTGCGACAAGCCAGCAGATCTCCAAAGTCAGTACGATGCACTAATGAATAAACAGAACATTAACCAATCACCACCAGGAAGTCGTGGCGGCCATGAAGAGCCTTACTCTGGCTTGTAGTACCAACGATGAAGGGGCAATGAATTGCACATGGAAGAGTTGATCTTGATCTAGCGTCGACACGGAGTGGGATAGTGTACTGTTGGAAACGCTAATATAGTTATAGCCATAACAATAATGTGTAATTTCTGTCTATTAGGTTGCGTTTACCTTGTATAGGCATGTGATTCAAAAGCTTATAAATTCTTGTCTGTCTTTCTCAAGTTTATTTTGAACAGACCTAGCTTTGAGACTGTTAGTAAGCTCGCACCTTGGGGGAGGTGAAAATAATTGTTGTTGTACGAAGGCCAGGAAAACATCTCCAAGAGCCCTCTCAGCCGGCATGTAGGTTCCGATGCCATCTTACCGGTTCGATGACCTTCTCCAGTGAGCATACGACGACATCGAAGCTCCCACCAAAGACGACCTGCGCATGTCACCTTATGAAAACATGAAAGGAGCGGGACATAATTTGGCCGCTCCTATAAACTAGGTGGCATCAATCATCGAAACTGAGGCCGCAATTCCCCTCGCTATGCCCGAAATCTCGACTGATTGTGCTGGTATGAGCATTGCTACGGGAGGGAACACATTCGGCTAGGCCATGCAAACCCAGCAACGCCATGTGAAGGGCAAGCACAGGCGTATACGACTAGGGCGCACGCGCCGTTCGGAAGTCTACCTTGCTGTGACAACTACAGAACCGTCTGTGCTAGGCTAACACGATCGCTCATGAAGATCGAAATGGAGATAGATCAGATCGATGCTAGCATAGAGACGATTGAACTGGAGATTCAGGTGCAGCAACGAGAAGCGGACAACGCAGTAGCCGAGGGGGGGTGGATGCGCTCCAAGTACACGGGCGAGCAGCTGTACATTTTACTCGACAACTCCATCAACCAGGTATTCCCTCAAAGCTATCTCCAAGCACTTGAGATGGTCAAACTCGTGCGGCGGACGCTCGACTTCGAGTACGCATGCGCTACCCGATGGGACCGCAGCATTGGTACAGCCGCCCCTGGCCATCGGCGGGTACTGGCGAAAATCACGCGTCAGCCACACTAGCGGTGAAGCCTTGCACGCCGACCTGAAGAGGATAGAGATGGTATAGAGAATTTCAAGCATGGTTTCGAATTTGAGAAGGAGGTATCTCTCCTCTGACCAGTACGGGCCGTTCGAGGGCGCGCGCCCATCTCCGACGTCGTCATGCACCTGCGCTACACCTCGGTCAACAACGGGGGCCGGCTGAAGCAATTCGCTCAGACGGCCGTCGAGGTACTTAAGCTGCCTACCCTAGCCCTTAACCTCCGAGACGACTACCTGGATAAGTGGCGCAAGGCGTCGGGGCCACAGAGCCAGAGCACGAACTCGCCTGCGACGACCCTCGCCCTTGCCAAAATCCGGAATAGGCTCCCATTCTGGGCGCGCAGCAGGGCAACCGGGCCAGCGTGAAGTTGCTGGTCTACCCGGGGATCCTGGGCCCGAGGGTGGAAGGGACGGCGCTGCGATAGGCGCGTACACGGCTATTTCTTACTCAAAGACGCCGTCGCTGGGAGATTGGCATTCCGGGTGACGTTACTTTGGAACGTGCCTGGTTGTTCATTGACCTTCAGCAAGTTGCCATAGTATGGAAGTATTATAGTCATCCCTAAGTTGCGAGTTAAGGGGTAGCGGTGCGCCACTTGTCAGGTATAAGCGATGGCATGTAGCTGACCAGATCGACAGGCAGATGCCAGAATTCGTAAGGGTCATTGGCGTTACCAATCACTATGAATAATCTTCAACTTTGAACGTAGAAAGGGGACGACCGGCGTTCCCCCGCTCAATGATCATTGAGCAGCCATTCGGAATAACTTGTCGGCAGGAATGCAAATATGCGTCTGTTTCGGCACTACGCTATTCCAAACCTACATACAGTAAAATCGTATTTATTAATAATAATACATTGGCGTATGGCGCTTCCCAAGCGCAAGCGCCATGCCCCTGACGCGAGGCATCCGTGCTCCAGCCCATGAATGATTCTAAGCAGGGATATGATTCCATCCAACTCTTATCAGCTCATGCTCTGCTGCCGAAATGCTGGCCCAATAAAACGACAATGTGATACTCCTCGGGCGAGAGCAGTGCTCGCAGATTGGAGGGAATTAATAACATAACTAGCTGTAAGCTTGGCTCCAAATGCAGGCAAGCAGCCGCGAAAGTTCCATCACAAACACCCAAGCTAGCCATTCGATCCAGTGGGATGTCTCCGCCACCAACCTTTCTTTAATTGTCACCTGCATTGGCTGCAGCTCCATATATTCGCAGCTCGTGGTTCGTCCACCATCTGCATTTCCCGACTTCCGACACACACCTGAACGCTAGACTGGGGCTTAGTTGGTGGTTGATGGCGAATCAGGAGTCCATGTCACCTTCGTGAATCAGGGGTACTACATTAATGTCGAAGCCTACCGGTCAGACGTAGGCTGTGCTTTTGGTGAATGAAACGCAACCTATCTGCCCTGCTTTGGTATACAGGCAGCCAGTTTCTCGCGATGGTTTGTTTGGTATTATGGGGATTCCCTCTTTCACTCATTCGGAGCCTTGCTCATTTTGCTTGAACGCTTGTGAGAAGTCCCAATCGGCCAGTTTCCTCCTCATCACAAATCAAATTAGATTCTAGCTATGCTTTAGAATGCGATTTGATGCTGTAGGACTCAGCAGACTTCCCCGCTATATCTTGAGGTTCATGTGAAGTCTGTTCGCCATGGGTCTCTTCAGCAGAAAGAAGCAATCACAGCCCTCACTGTCGCCTCAGCATACTACAAAGTTACAATCATCTGGTCGTCATGCCCACCAACCTCCAATTCCAATTCCAAGCGCTGGTTTATTACCACCTCCGGTTCCGCCGCGCGGCTGGAATCATCCCCACCCGGCAGGTTCACCCGCTCAGGTTCCTTGTCAGAATCAAGACCCAAGACATTACCCTCCCATTATAGTGAATCAGCACTACTACTTAAATCCTCCCCCTCCCCCTCATCCTTCCAATGTGTATCCAAGCAGCAGCGGAGTTGGCACCTCGAGCAAGCTGAAGCTGGGCTCCACTTTGGACTTGATTCAGCTCCCAGCAAATCTCGTTAGTCAGATAGTTGATGATGGTCTGCCGAGATGGCATACATACGGGACTCAGCTCCTGAATCAGGGCGCCGCTTTATACGAACAAATATCGTATAAATTTGACGATGTGATGACTTTGATCGATCGAGACAAGTTTCTAGGAAACGAGAGCGACTTGTTTACGTATGAGCAACCTGGTCTTGCCTCGTCGCTGCCATCGACTGACTCGAGGTATCACCCAACTGTCTCTAAAGCCGCCGCGGGGAAGAAAAAGAGTAAAGATCTGCTGAAAGGCCAAGCCAATGCGTTGACTACGTCGACGATAACAGGCGGCTATTTCGCGAAGGTAGATCTCTATGCGAACTCAAGATTACCCCCAGACCTGCCTGCTTTCCGAACGTGAGTTGCATAATGCTTGAATATCGATATCTCACTGATATAATTAGGATAATAACGATATATCCTCTTCTCTGCTTAGCGGCACAGTATTCGGAGAGGGTATACCAGAAACCCCAGGGGCCAGAACGAAATGTATACGTTGAGGCGGATTGGAGAACGGGCACCAAAAGCCATGTCATCAAATCAGTTCCTATGGATAACATGGGCACCATAGTTTTTGCTATACGGGGAACTGCCAGCTTTATGGACTGGGCTGTTAATCTGAATACCGCACCCACAGCCCCGACAGGATTTTTGGACGACGTGAGAAACTTCTGTCATGCGGGCTTCCTGTCCGTCGCGAGGAAGATGGTAGCACCAGTAGCTTCGCGATTGCGCCAGATCCTTGAGGAGGACCCAGGACGCTGTTCCCATTCGCTTCTCATTACAGGCCATTCTGCCGGTGGAGCTATCGCGTCACTGTTGTACATGCACATGCTCGCGACATCCAAGGCTGCTTCCTCCGAGCTCAACCTCCTCACAGGGTGTTTCAAAAGGGTACATTGCATTACGTTTGGATCGCCACCGGTGTCTCTATTTCCCCTGCAGACACCACATAGGCTTGAGCTTAGAAAGTCAATATTCTATAGTTTTGTCAATGAAGGAGACCCCGTAACGAGAGCAGACAAAGCGTACGTGAAGAGCCTGCTCGAACTATTCGCAGCTCCAGCTCCAACACTTACGAAGATGGCATTACCCGGACCGACTTCAAATACCCCATCGAAACCAAGTAAGCAGCAAGGGAAGAAGTCAAAGTCCACCTCCACATCCAAGACCTCGAAGTGGTCGAAGTCCAATCAATCTTTGAAATCGGGTTCATCTGCTAAGGAAGACAGCTCAAAAGTAAGAGGGCCCATATGGCGAGTGCCACCAAGCACACTGAGTAATGCAGGACAGATCGTGGTACTCAGGTCTGCCGACATGCATGCTGTCGTCAAGCGTGCGAAGACGGTTGAGGATCGCCTGAGCGAAGGAGTTGTTGCGCAGGTCGCTAGCGACGAGAAACTTCGATCTGTTATATGGGGAGACCCTGTCTGTCATGTAATGAGGCTGTACGCGGCACGGATTGAGCGGCTTGCCGTTGAAGCAGTCACTGCTAAAGGTCATTGACGTTCCTGGCGTACAGATCAACTCTCAATGTCGTACGATTCACGATTTTATGATCAACATAGTGTAGCGGGTATTTTTAGTAATTCTTTCCAATGATACCATACTGGAGCCTCCTTGTCTAGTACTATATATGTACAGATGGCCGAATCAGGTGTATGTTAGGTCACAGCAGTTCAACATAGCTCTTAGTGACAGTAAACGATCGGCATATCTGGTACAGTATACATAACTGCTATAGGTCGTCACATAATGTTTGACTAGACTTCCATTTCGTCAATTCCCGCCCGGCTTCCTCTCCATATACCTGATTACATAGTGTCCCCATTTTCCGTCCTGTCTCCCTGCCATGGTCGACTCGCCCTCACGCGGCGGTCTCGGCGCATAATCATCTAAGTCAATTCTGAGCTCATGCCGAGTCTCAAACCCTATTTTTTTGTATGTAGCATAGGCTTGGTGCGACGAATGCGCCCAGATAGACAAACCCTTCTCCTCAGCAATATCATTGCCGTAGCGTAGCAAGGCGCTGCCGATGCCCTGGCCTTGATGGGATGGTGAGACGGTAAGACCGACGACGAACATGCACGGCATGTCACCGGGGACCAGATCCCGCAGCCAGTATTGGGTGTCAGCTTCTTCGAGGGAATGGAGGCGCTCGATGGGGTCTTCTTTCACCCCGCCGCACTCTTTCGGCTTGTCAGTCTCCGCTCCTTGACCATTTTCCGCCACCAACCTTTCGTCGGCGGTGTTCCTAGACGGAGCGCGCTTTTGGCCGGCGCCTGAGATTACCCAGCCTGCATGTCCGACAACAGCACCTTGCTCGTCCACTGCTTTCACATAAATAAAATTCTCTCGTTTAAAGCTCTCTTCCAAGCTTGAAGATGTCATGGTAAACATGTCATATGGCTGCCGGCCGAACTGTTTCACAATTGTATGCGGGTCGGTGGCAAAGGCGGCGGCGGTTAACTGAGCACAGGCAGGGATATCATGGAAGTTAAGGGCTTGTATGGAGACGGGCATTTCCCTGGTACCCGAAGATCGAGAGGGGGACGAGGACATACTGAGAGGACTTGACGATCTGATCTGGCTAAACTGGGTGATCGAGAAGATGACCGTGAACATGGAAATAGCAAGAGTGTTGTGTACCCGCCTCGCTGCTGACAGAGCTTAGTGGGGTGTAATAAAATCCCGGGTACAGCGTCTTTCTCCGTATTCATCTATAATGCTACAACTCACGTCGAATTAGCCATTCCGTGGAGCGGGATACATTACGCTAACACGGGCAGTCCAATTACGATAAATATTATTACATCAGCGATTTTTCTAGATTATCCTGAAAAGGAATCAACTAGTTAAGTACGAAATCTTTCCGCCGGTTACGGGCGAGTTCTTAGCATTACTCGTAGCGGAATCCGATGTTGTGCACATTAGGCGATGGTACGACAGTTTTCTAATCGTAGACCATCGTACCTGATCTTCACTTACGGCTGCGATAACCCGTGTGTCACCATTTCATCTACAGGTACAGACGGAGATAGGAGTGAATTCCCGCCTCATCCCGCTAAGTTCTGCAACGATCCGCGATATGAAACGCATCAATATGATTCAGGAGATTTTATATTTTTTAGACGACGACGACGCACGGTACATCCTAGGTAGACTCGAGTTTTTCGCGATATTCATGATACTAAAGACCCAATGGCCGACAATGATGTCAATGAGCTGCTCGCCGGGAAAAATCACAGCGACACAAAGATCATTAGCTTCCAAGACTCGGGACAGAAATCGGGCAATTGGTTATGCGTAATAAGACATGTCAGGCGCTACTGTGCTGGGGCTGAGGAGTTAGTGAAGAGGCTGAGACTAAGATGTGACAACAGCTGTGAGACTCTACTTGTTATTTTGAAACATGTCTTGATACGCACTTCGAAATATGTGATTATTGTGTATGCGCAACAGTCATGGAGATTGATGCCGAAGCCATAAGGGTAGATGAACAGAATTGAAAGAAGCTTTTCCAGGGATTGATAACTTGTAAATATAGACTCATAATAAAAGAGTGATAGCATCAGAATAAGCGTATCACGTCAGTTCGTTTCAAAATGTGCCTGTTTTTCACCCTCAACATATTGCGAATCGACTTTCTTTTCTTTTCAATGGTTTGAGCTCGATGGTTTCCACTCAGTAGCACGAGGTGCTAAACACTTTCTACTAACTGAATGTCGTTTCTTGTCAATAGGTTTTAGACGGGGGCAAGGGCGTTGACGCAACGGTAGCGATGAAGACGAGGAGCTTATGAAAACATGAATGCATTTGGATTATGTTAAAACCAGATATCACGTACTTGGGGGGACAGAATTTTTAAACGAGCGACTCAAGTTGGAATTATCATACTAATCATACTTCATACCATCTGTAAAAACCAAGCACCACCCCTCGACACTTCTGAAAAACAATTAAACCTTCACATATCTCCAACCACAAAGATATGTTGCAGAAACCAAAATATTGACTGTCTATATATGCAGCTCGTGAAAAAGTAACGAGGTTTGCACTAGATTAGGCTGCTGAGAGCCACGCAAGGGAGGCCGACATTGACGAGACCCGACTACCAAATAAGTCAATATTCAACGATGCATGTGGGAGGATCATGAATGCGACTAACCTGTTCCTGGGTGGTGCGTTGGCAGCAGGCGGCGTTCTGGGCGCAATTCTTATTGAGGAGGTCATCAATGCCAATCACTGTCAAAATGTTAACATCAGCCGAGCGATAATATTTAGAATGATGAGTCTGCTTGAGAGGCACATACAGGCAGTGACCGTCAATTTAGAGCATCCAGAGAAAAGATCAAGGTTGGCGCCTTCGAGCAGGCCACCCGCGAGACCGGACAGGATTCCATCGGAATCCGTTTGAGAGTCACCCTGCTGAACGACCTTGTTGCAGCAGCTCAGATCCATGTCCTTTCCGCAGGTATCTCCAGCCTGGCCAACGGTGACATCGCCGGGAGCGGGGTACTTGGGAGCTTGAGGTGATGGGGCGGCCAGAGCACCGAGGGCGAGGGTGAAGACAGTGGCGATGGTGAAACGCATTTTGATGGTCTGTTGGAACTGGTTGAGAAGGTAATTTGAGGCTGCGAAAGTGAATGCTGCGAGAGTAAATGAGAGTTGTAATTGAGTCAGAAAGTGCTCTGGATAGTGATGCTTGGTGAGTGAGTGACTGTTGATGGTGGTGAGAGAAAGGTTGACTGATGGGTGGTTGCAAGCTCGTCTTATATATTCATCAAGGGCACTTATTTCCTCTCCCCTCAACATCGTAGCGTCCTTCTATTGTGGCTTGTTTCTCACCCCTTTGGACTAATGGAATGCCGATCAAATGATGGATGAGCTATCTTGAGAATGTCTTGTCTCTGGCTTGCCAATCTTCCACGCCTACTGAGATTGGAAGCCTCAATAGTGCATCGATAGTCAGGGGAAAAGAATGCTTCGCAACTCAAATGTTTCTCTTCGTGAATCATAGCAAATTTACGAATCCTTTCCTGGCACGAACAACTGCCAATGGAAATTGACAGATCCCAATATCCATAACCAAGATCGGACGCTCTACTACTATTGTTATCCTACACTGATACATCGCGTTTCTTTTGTGGTGGGGATCATGATAATGAGAGATCGCTCCCTTGCGTCCCTTGTCATGAATTGAGGGAGCTAGTCGAAAATTAATCAGATACTAGACGACGAGGCTCAGGTCCGTTCGATATTTTGTCTTACATTTCCGTCTGCGTTATTTCGCACTCCGAGCACACCGATGCACATACTAGGCACAGGGAGTCAGTTACGAATTTTTTTTTTGGAAATATTCCTTTCTACAATCATGATCTCATAGAATACACCTCTTTATCACCTTAATTCTACGAGTATTTACATTGTTTATTCGAGGCCAGTCCCTCTATACTCACTGGCCCGCCTCGGTCTCCAGACTGTGGGCAGAAGTCTTTGGACCCTGACACCCTGAAAATGCCTCACTCGCTATCTATTACGGTGTGCCTATAGACCATACTTGTCTGGTTTCATTCTAGCCTCTCTTATTATGCCTCTTTGCGTCATTTCCTTTCATATTGGTAGGTCCAGCTTACAAAGTTGATACTTAATGACCTCACGGTCCAAGCTGTGCGCTAGAGCCCCGACTCAGACCTGTATCTTAAGGCCAGCACCTAACAGAGAGTTAATAATTAGCCCCAAGAGCCTGTATGTACACGGGCTGAAGTGACAAGTTTCCGACAATACCTAGTGTAGAGGAGAGCATCTGGTTACGTAGAAAGCTCCTCAAGAGCGTACAGTATTAAGCGGAGTATCGTATCAATTTGGCCAGTGCTTCTCTACCGGACGCTATCAACCGTCTCAGCGATCCCGGAAAGCGGCTTGGCGGCCGTAAGAAATTGTATGTTGTGACCCGGCTGCCCCGAATCAATCCGCACTGGTCTCAACGTCCTTGTCTCTCAGCTCGGATGATTTTAGAAGTACCGTTATCAGTACTTACTCATTACTATGTACTTCACAGCATATGTAACTAAGATCTATGGTACGTGTTAATTCATATAGTAGCATAGCCGGAGCTCAGGTTATAATATCACTGGAAACAGTCGTGAGATAATGGCCAACAGGTTCGATCTCCAAATGAATCTCTCTCTCCGATTCACTGTTTGCCTATATGTGGAACAGTTCCTCATCGCATACCTTTCCGCTCTAGGAGTGCATCGGTGATATTATATGGAGGCGAAAAAAAAACGAACCAGGGAAGATTGAGGTCTTCCGCGTGATCTACCAATCGGATCAAGTGCTCGTAAAAAGACATGCATATCAGATGCTGCTGACGTGATGTATGTGACTGCTTCAAAGTTTCCTTCACGGCCCGCTAAGCAATCAGTTGTGCGTTTCCACGTGCGCCTGGCTGCAGCTCGGCTTCTTTAGTGACAGGCATGATCTATGGGTAGTAAGTAATGAGAATGTGCATCAAAGTACCTAAGCTTCAAACATAGTTGTTGACTCATATTATCCGTACGCATTAGTCTGCTCAGCTTCAGATGTAAGATCTCGATAACCAGAGCGGTATAGTAAGATCGGTGAAACGTCGTATTTCCTCGCTATAACTGGTCACCGGTAACCGCTTACCCTCAAGATACACCTTGAGGGTGATTTGGCGGACTTCTTCGTATATTCTACTTCGTATGTCGTGCAACCTCGGTCGACTACATGCATTCACTGACGCTCCGCATATACATCTCATAGATCTGCCTTCGAGACACAGTAATAATAGGCATCCCTACCCTGAAGAATCTATTTACCTTGCTACACAATTTTACTACCAGCCAGTAAGAAAATTGCAATGCTTAGTATTAAATAGCACTTCGGTGATATGTCTTGGGTTCCTCAAAGACGATAGCTCGCCTTCCCGCATTTAACATCTCTGGTATATATGGATTTCACCACGGATAGCGGCGTCAAATCTCAAACCAAGAATAAGTGACCAAGGTATCTATTATTTAACTGCCCACAAATGTGTTTGTACAAACAGGAAGTTATGAGTACCCGAGATTAAGCTGTAATTCATAGCTTCTCATATCCTTGCATTGGAGACATGCATCTACGTTTGCTAAACCCACGTCTCATGTTGACCTCTACGTAATTAATCTCGGAAAGTAATGCGTAATAGGACGGATTGATTGATGTTATCCATATCAGCCGAATCACCAGTTGTATCCTATATTTCAAGTAGCATGTTATAAGCTTGCTCGCACGGGCGAAACACTCAATCGGCTATACCTTCCTCGATCTACTTAAGATAAAAATATTTAGGGTATCGGTATTTCAGCTGACTGTTCAGACATGCCAACATTGCCTGGGATTTGGCATAATGGTGGCTTGATAACAAGACTCGCAATTCGATCCTGCTCAACTTGAATCATTATCAGATGAGACGGTAATGTCGTTAGGCTAATCCCGACGGGGATCTGCATGTATCCATCATTGCTAGGATTGAAGTCTATGTCAAGGGCCGTAACGAGCTGGATGATGTGCTAGACATGCCGTCTACTATCAGGTAAAGTATAGATACTGTGTATGATGTTGCAAACAGGATGACAGGTGTAAGTCAGAATTGTTAGTGCTGAAAAATAAAAGGGTATATAATATTCGATGACGGACTGGTTTACCTTTGTTTTTTTTTACTTGGATTATCTGTACATCCAGGCTTCCACGCTCGTTTCGTTTGAACCAACCTCGCCTCACCAGTTTTATCAATGCGTCTCATCACCAGCTTTGCCCTCTTGGGCATCAGGTAAACGATCAGATCAGCTAGTCGTCGTTTTATGTTGCTAACTTAGATCAAGCCCTTCGCTCATTGATGCTCGCCCTCGACAGCTACAAGCCAATACTGTCACCTCAACTGTGACCACTTGTGGCCTTGATTGCGCCACTACTGTGACTGTCTGGGCTACATGCTCTGATACTTTGACTCTACCTTGGACCTCTACCGCACCATTTGGGTCTTCCGTAACCTCGGCAGTACAATCGTCTGCTTCAACCTCCCTTTCTACTGTTTCGTCTGCCCTTACCCTCACATACTCAAATGGTACCACCACTTTGACCATTACTTCTGGTATCACTGCAACGGTAACCGCTTCCTCTTCTGAGCTATGGAGTAATAGCTACACTACTCTCTCGGGAGAGTCGACCAGCCCCTGGTATACTAATACTAGCTCACTGATTGTTCCAACACTTCCGACTGTGACTGCTCCTCAATCCACGTTCAGTATGACCTCTGTTTATAATTCGTCGGTCCCAGGATATAGTGGAGTTCCATCTACCCCTTGGTACGTGTACAACTTAAATGGGAATCAAACGCAAATTAACAGGTGATATAGCTCGACTTCAGCTACAGCTTCCTCCAGTTCACTTTCACCGGCGAACGAAAGTAGCTACTCATCCACTTACCACGCGAGAACGACGACAGGCTTCAGTAGTTTCTCAAGTCCTACGAGTACAGTCAACGAAACAACCAAGACAGTTGGCAGCTCGACTTTCACAACCGCGCCCCCCGTTAGTTCAATGAGCACAGGAACCTCATCATTGGGATCAAACTACAGTTACATCACTGCTTCTCAGAGCTCAAATAGCCTGCCAGCCTCAAGTGACATCACATCGATGATGATCTCGAGTAATTCCTACTCATCAAGCTCGGCTCCAATCTCGACCTTGACCTCTACAGTAACCCTCAACCTCACTACTTCTTATGCTTCTTCCAATTCACCTGAAACTGGTTCCTCGAGCTCAGTTCCAATCAGCACCAGTGCAGCAAGCACGGAAATTTCCACGACTGCATATATCACACCATCAGGTAGCGTTACCAATACTGAGACAACGTCGACACCGGTTCCATCGGTGGGCAATGGTACAGTTATTTCAAGCGCCACATACCCACCCTCTACCACGTGCCTCACCTATTCAAGTTATGGCGTGTCGTATGCATCTACTGAGTGCTTGTTGATTTCCATAGTGACTCCGATGCCGAGCCCTAGTTACAGCAATAGGGAGACAGCAACAAGCTCATCGTCTGTGGGCTTGACCAACACGATTTCGAGCTCTGCTTCTAACGTAGAGACACCAACAACTAGCACAGTAACTTTAATCGCGTCTCAATCAAGCACAGTCTCCTCCACTGGCAGCACCGACGCCGTTACGGGGTCATCTTCAATGCCCGCCTCGGCACCTGGATACCCCACCATCAGTCTCCCATCGCCCATCACTAACATATCAACGTCGACTCTCATCGACTCTTCTAGCACAATACTTTCAAGTGGCAGTACAGGCGCAGTAACGGCCTCATCGTCATCTAACACTGTTACCGGACCTAGTCTTGTCACAACGAGCACAGCTACCTTGACGAGTCCGGCGACGTTATCTAGCTCTGTTTCTTCCCCCGGGGCTACGGATAGCGCCGCTAGCTCTCTTTCGCTTACCGATAGCTCAGCGAGTCCATCGAGCTTCGTCGGAGCGAGCACTACATGCGTAGCAGGTTATGGCAGCACAAGTGTTTGCTTTGCGCTTCCATACCCTTCGTCTGTCACAGGAGCTTCTTCGGCAGACGCTACTACCAGTGCTGCCCCCACTACTTTCTCAACGTACCCATCGACAACTAGTGATGCTTCCGGAACTTCTTATACCCCTCTAAGTCCTCATGGTTCTTATCCGACTTACCCATCCTACCCTTCTCCAGACAAGGGACATCGTAACGGCGGCGGGGAGCATCGTCATGGCTATGAGGATGGGTATAACTAAAGAGCAAGGAAATAAGTATGATTGGAATGAGAATGCGCGTAGTTGGAAACGTCTCATGCTGATTTGGTCGCGCAAAACTTTTCGGGTAAACGATAGGGGAACGGGAAGCAGTGCACAAATTCATCGGTTTCTTTTCTTCTATTCTTGTCACTCCTTGAAGAAATTCGATATCTGGAGACCAATATTTTTTGAACTCTCCAAATCATGATTCCGCCTCAGATTTCGGATAGTTGAGGTTTGATTACTGAAGTGGGATATCAGTTCAACACTTTGACCACTTTCTCCATCATTATTAGTTCGGACATATCCCGTGGAAAATGAAAGATGGGATAATACACGCATTAGACTGCACACACTCATCGTTCTGAATAGGTCCAAGTGCTACGAGAGAAAAGGGAGGTCAAGGACTACGCGGTTAGAATGACAGCCGAGACATAGACCTGACTGCTCGCTGGCTGGTCTCAGGCCGGTGCGACGCTCGCCAATACTTACTCTGCAGCCTCTGAACTGAAACTTGCTTTGCGTGATGAAGGATTATCGAATTCCACCCGAAGGTTAGGAAGTTGGAACACGTAGAAGAAGGAGTCCGATATGAAGACATAACCGAAAATAAAGAAAAATGAAAGGTGTACAACACTGAGGGCTCGCTGGTCGTACGAACATGGGAGCTGTCCAAGTTTATAATACTAACCAAGCCTTGGTCACGCGCTCGCTTCCATTCGTGTCCCTTCTTAGTTCATGAATTGGTATATGCTGTAGGAAAGTGTATAGTAGGGGATGTTGCCTTGACACTATAATTATAAGCCCGCCCAAATAGAAAATTTGAAACGATTGCATTCCTCACGATCACGGTTTCAAGTTTGGAGAGCTTGGAGTCGCGGGTTTTTTTGCCTTGTTATTGTATGGTACCAGCAGCATACAATAATAGTCCCTGGATCTCTGATGAGAGGAGGCATGCGGGAGAGGCGAGGCGCGGCCAGCGGACCGCCGCACGAGCCTGACAACACGACACCAACCCAACACGTTTATACACGGGTCTGTTATTCCCTGGTCTCATACATTACATATACGCAGAAACGAGATGGCGTCTTGGTAGGTTCGCGTACCAGACCTGAAGGATTCTCCGACCCATTTTAGAGCCAAATCAGGAAAGGCGTGGTATCGATTTCTGCTTGTCATGCGGCTGGACCGGATCTCTCCCATTTATTTGCTTTGCCTTGATCTCATTCATGTTGGTTGTTGGCTGCATCCTGACCTACCTGGCAGGTCTACTTATCTACCTACATACTTACCACTACCTAACCTGGCCACTACGGTAATTACCTACCTACTCACCTACATTACCTAGCATGCATGCATCGAATTTATTGACATCGGATTGATAGACTAGAGTCCATTAACCTACAGACCACACTACGTGTTTGCTCGTTTTAGTTCCTACCTCCTGTCAGCGCCTGTACTAAGTAGTCCTAGCCATTCCCACTCTCCTGATTAACACCGCTAAACATGACATGGTCGAATAAATACCGGTGACATACTTACGTATACTAAGATGGCACCCCGTATTCTGCCCGTACACACACAACCTGTGAGCTACACTAGGTACATAGTACACCTAACTGCGAGCCAAGGCTCTCTCTCTTCCCCCACAGTCCTTTTCTGGGTGTGGGCAGAACATGCAGGCCTTTCGATTGGCTGCCTGCACCCTGTATATCTACGGGAGCAGGGATGCAGTGGTAGGGGTTGTGGATGGAGAGTGCTGGGACTGACGCTGATTGGCACACGGGCATCATGCAACGGGGCCGCGCCTTGTTCCTGTACATGCCGGCCCGCATCTATTGGCCTGTCCGGCGATGGTTCAAGCGTCGTGCTCGTCCCTCTTCCTCCTCGTGGCTTTCAAGGGCGTGTTGTCGCGCAGTCTCCCTCCCTCTGCTTCTCTGCCTCGCTTCCCCCATCAGCCCATCCTGTGCTGGGCACGCTAGGTCGGCACCTATCTTGGCCTCCTTGCCCGTCCTGCAGGCCTCGTGGGCCCCTCTCCCGCATATTCGGATTTGGGGAGCAGAGCAACAAAGTAACGAAGCAGCAAGCACTGTGGGATTTGCACAACCGATAGCGGGCTGCGTCATCATCACGATCCATCCACGGGCCACCACACACCTGGGAAGGAATAAAAATAGGCGCATCCAGCCATGGACGGAAAGGAAACATGTAGGTTAGGTCGCATCTAGCAGTAGCTACTAGCCAGACAGAGAAGAAGAGAAGAGAGGAGCACAGAGAGGGAGCTGACCGGAACAATCGCTGCTGCAACCACTCGTAAATCCGAAATCGTCGTTATCCAGGTTACTCGCCCATCATCAAACTCGCCCGCCTGCTTGCTTGCTTGCTTGCTTGCTTGCTTGCTTGCCTGCCTGCCTGCCTACCTTCGCTCCGCTCGTCGCGCATACGCTCGCGCTCACATTCCCACTCACTCACCGCGCCCTTCTTCCTCCCCTCTTTCTTTTCTAGGAAAGGCCCTGTCGACATCTCATCCTGGTTCCCCTCTCCGCTTCCTCTTTTCGTTATCTTTGCGTTTCTCATCGTGACTTGGAATCATCGAAAATTCGCATGACCCCTCCAAAAACCACATTTGAGCCAATCTTTGCTTCCCACGCGAACGGCTATCCAAACTATCTTCGCACTTCTCTTTACTGTAGCGCCAACTTGTAGAGTAATAGCCGGAGATTAGTGTGCCGTCGGCGCAATCCTCTCTTATTAGTGGCTCTTGAATTATCGAGCCTGTCAACCTCGGACGTCGCGGCTGAAATATAGTATTCCGCTCGCCTACACGGCGCCTTGCGGCTACGGCCCCTCATTCATAGATAAACAGTTTCCAACAAGACGACAACAGCATGCTGACGAAGCTGCTGCACAACTGACCAGTCGCCAGCGAAGCGCCACTTGGGCCACTCTGGATGGTTGTTGGGTCGCACCGCTGATGATTCGAGTCCCGGCTGCCACTCACCTTGGTTGTGCAACGATCGCCACGGACAATCGGGAAATGGGCCTTTCATAAACACGACTCTGCCACCGTTGCAAGCGACGGCTTCCCGCTAAAACTGGTACACACGTATCACGCAGACCAGAGAGGACTGAGACGCAACCAAGAGGCGGATAAGAGGCGAGGGAAGAAAAGAGGTGGGGATTTACCTTGTCCGAAAAGAAGATAACGAACAGTCAAGAGGCGGCAAGAGTCGGAGCGTCTGAGACCATGTCGGATCCAAACAATTACCATGCGACGGTGCTGTACAGGGAAGCGCGGGACGGCCGCGAGGGAGAAGGGGGTTACTATAGCAGACACCGTCCCGGTCAAGATATCATGAGCAGTAGTAGAACAGCAGCAACAGCGACGGGAAGCCTGAGATTTGGAGGAGGAGGAGGAGGCGCACCCTTGTTATCATCCTTAACGTCACCGTCGCTGTCATCGTCACAACCATCGTCATTATTGGCACAGCAATCACCAACGGCAGCAACTGCACTGGGGCTGTCAGCAGGGACCGTACCAAGACAGCCGCTGACACCGCCGACAACAGCATTATCTCCGCTTATAATAGTGCCATTGGGGAGGACTGGCGCTGGTGGTGTTGGCGGCGATCAGAGTGGGAGGGTGGATGAGAATGGGGATAGAAGTGAAAATGGGAATGTGGGTGACAATAGAAACACGAATGGAAATGGAAATGGTATTACCGGGCGTGGGCGCGCAAGTGGAAGTGGTGCTGAAACGACAGGGACAAATAAGAGGAGAATGGGCTGGGAGGACGATGCGCTGGGACCACCAAGACCATCGCCGGATTCAAAATCAAATTCCTCGTTCTCGACGCAGGCCGATGCGGGCCTACATAATGAGTCCAATCCTCCTCGCCTTCATCACCATCATCACCACCACTACGACCGCCACGACCGCCACGACCAGCCCCATCCCCATCCCCAAACCCATCCGCATCCCCATCCACGTCCCCATTTGCATCCCCATCATCCACATTTCCAAACCACCACCGCTGCCACCGCTGCTGCCACCGCTGCTGATCATGGTGGTGACCTGAACACCAGCGCCCGCTCCAATATCGGCACTAACACCGTCACCACGACCGACCAGACTGAGCGTAATCAATCCCAATCCCACTATTCGCGTCCCCGTACTCGCACCCATGCCCATGTCCATGTCCAGGCTCACTCTCACCACGCTCTCGGTCTTGCCCAGATTACTGCCAGTAGTGCCAATTCCCACGCCCAACGAGCCCAAGCCCAGGTGCAAGACACCCGCGCCAACGCTAGCATGACATCTCCGACCGTCACGGCCTCAACGCATTTAGATTTTCGTAAGCCCACAATCGACGCGACCAGCACTACCACCAACACCGCCAACACCAACGCTGCTGCCCAGAGCACTAATCCTCGTTCTTCTTCCACTTCCACTTCTTCTGCTTCTCCCCGTAAACCCACCACGAATGCCCACGACCACGGTGCCACCACCACCGCCGTGGCAACACCATCTACTACAATAGCAGCACCAGCACCAGCATCGGCATCGGCATCATCAATAGCGTCATTGACATCGCCCTTCCATTCACCGCCGCCGACTAAGCTGCACACCCCTCTGCATCCCATCACGACGCCGACCGATGCAGCGCGCTCGCGCCCGCCGCTGTCGTCGCCGCTGAGCCACCCCTTCAACCACGCATCGCCGCATCACCACTCGTCGATCCTGTCGGGTCCCGCCCTGCTCTCGTCGTCGTCATCTGCGTCGGGAGCCAACTCTGCCTCCCTGCCGCATCTGCCTCCCCTGGCCCCTCCGCCCGGGGCCTTGAGCTCCATCATGGCATCGTCCTCGGCACTCTCTTCGACGAATGGCAGCGGTCCTCCGAGTGCATCGCCTCTACAGCCGCCCAAGGCTGATTTCCCCCGGCCGATACACGAAAAGTCCTCGGGCAGCTTCTACGATCCGCTCACTGACACCACCAAGGAGCGGCGACCGGCAGAGAACTGGCAGAAACAGGTAAGTCGTCATCAATATTCACCATCGTTAACGCCTTCTCTTGATGACGTGCCGGGATGCGCGCCTCATCCATACCATGTCTCTTATATACCTCTATCTGCTCATCTTTCCTACTTTGCTCATCCTTACACCTATATCCGTGTATCCAAGCATCCATGCATCTATTCATCTATCCCTCCGTAGCCTTCAGCCTTCAGCCGATCGTGCTCTGTGCCCCGGTGCATCCCCAAGTTGGTGATTTTCCTAGATGATTGAAATGGCCAATGCGATGAAGACGGCTTCAAATCACCGTGCTGCATCAAGTTACCTCGAAAAAAAAAACATTAAAAAAAACAAGAAACAATTAAATGGAGGAAATCGAATGGCACCCCCACCTATCATATCAATGTTGCCGTGAGCCGTGCCACAGTGGATGGAGCATGTTTGTCTGACCGATAGAGGGAGGCTTCGGGGCAGACACCTTGTCTCATTCAACTGAGAATCTGACCATAGCGCCCATCTCCATCTCTCCGTTCTCTGTTCACTTCTGCACAATCCCCTTCCCTGGCCCTCCCTAGCCGCCCCCCCCAAAAGGGCAGTGTCCTTGTCCTCTAAATAGGAGCTAACCAACATTCCTTGCATGCTTAGTCGCGGTCGGATGCATATGATTATCCTCCATCCAAGACCGAGTCTTCCCATTACTACAGCCAGAACAACAAGAACGGCTACGGGTCCTCTTCGCCCTCGGTCAATTCAAAGTTTCCTCCACGGAGCCCGCATCCGCACTCACACCCTAAGAACGGTGCTGACTCAACCAGCAGCCTGCGCATGGGGTCGCCTTCCTCTCGCCACCGGATGCCATCCGACTCTCTTTCATCATCCTCGAACCGTCACACGTCCACACCGGCTCCCTCACTGCCCTCCATACTGAATCCCGAACCCGCCTCAACGCCGGCAACCTCGTCAAATGTATGTATCCACCCCGTCAGCCCACAACACGCATTGTGCGCGTATTTCTTTTACTGCATCGCGTCATGCTAACGCGCTTCGAACAGACTCCCAGTCGTGCAGCTGAGCTGATGTCCTTTTCCAACATTCTTTCGAGTGCCGAGCCACTTCCTCGGCCCAAGGCGCCCATCATGGCCGAAACGAAAAAGGAGAAGGCGCCTCGCAAAAGTAAGACCCGTGAATCGCTGCTGAGAGATTCGGAAGGCGCCTCCAAGAAAGAGTCGCGTCGCTCTTCTAGCCATGCGAAAGAGGCCCCAGCCAAACCACCTAAGAGGCAGGTCAACGGCCAACCCAAGCCGAAGCCCGTCTCTGCCGATAAAGAAAAGAAGATTCAGCACCTCTTGGACCAGCTCGATACCAAAGCCGATGATGTCGACCTATCTGAACTTGATATAGAGGAGCAATTTTTCACGGGTCGTGTCAAGAAGCGAAAGCTCAGCCAAGAACAGGCCGAATACCAGGACTGCATAGTCCGACGCAGTGATTTATCTGACTTCCTGTCGCGCAAGCTATCGGACCATATGACCCACGCCAAACGCCGTTATGACGAACTACACTATGAGGAGGCGTTGCACGAGGTGCGTGAACGGGAGATTTACGCAGAGAAAGAACGCAAGAAAGATATGCAACGAAAGCGGAGACGTGAAAAATCGATGCAAGTCACTATCGAACAGAAAGAGGCCGCTTTGGCTAGAGCCCTTGCCGCTGAAGACGAGGCGGAACGAGCTAAACACCTTCGCGAAGCTGAACGCGCTAACAAAAAGGCACAGCAGACGAGGCTGATACTCCAAAAAGGGATTAAGGGCCCTGCTCGTGGTCTGCAAGCCCTCGAGCTTAACTTGGAGGGCGGCACCATGTCTTCATTCCATGCTACAGACCAGGAGAGCGTAGGGAAAACGAAGAGCAAAGGCCGGACAGGTACTCGCCCGAAGAAGTCCAAGGAACAAAAACAAGCCGAGAAAGATGCTGCTGAGGCCGCCCAAGCTGCTCTGGACGCTGGTGAGGAACTTCCCGCTAAAGAGGAAACCAAGATTCGCATTAAGCTCAGCAAAGCCAAAGATAAAGAGCCTAAAGATAAGGATAAGGATAGGGAGCCGAAGGAGAGTACTAAGGAGCTGAAGGAGAAGGAGAAGGCCGCCGACGAACCTCCTCCTAATCCCTTGGAGACCAAATTTCAATCTAAGGGATACAACCAGATCTACGACCAAATCTGGCGTGACCTGGCACGTAAAGATGTGGTCAAGACCTTCAAGTTGGCAACTGATTCCTACACTACCAAAGCCTCTAATCTTAAGAAGACGGCTATCCTTGCTTCGAAAGAAGCCAAGCGCTGGCAGCTTCGAACCAACAAAGGCACCAAGGACCTGCAGGCTCGTGCTAAACGATGCATGCGTGACATGATGGGTTTCTGGAAACGAAACGAGCGTGAGGAGCGAGACATGCGCAAAGCTGCTGAGCGCCAAGAACTGGAAAATGCCCGCAAGGAAGAGGCCGACCGTGAGGCTGCTCGCCAGAAGAGGAAGCTGAATTTCTTGATTTCACAAACCGAGCTCTATTCCCACTTTATTGGCAAGAAAATCAAAACGGACGAAGTTGAACGCAGTACAGATAATCCAGACATCGCGCCTGCTACTGAGGTTCATTCTTCAAGTAAGATGGATGTGGCCGAACACACCGGTCCTATCGGTTCCAAGGTCACAGACTTCAACCAGCTCGACTTTGATGCCGAAGACGAGGCGACATTAAGAGCTGCAGCTGTGGCAAATGCGCAGAATGCTATTGCCGAAGCTCAGCAGAAAGCACGTGCGTTCAACAAGACACAGGATGATATGGACGAGGATGGCGAGATGAATTTCCAGAATCCCACAGGGCTCGGCGACGTTACTGTCGAGCAGCCCAAGCTTCTGAATTGCCAGCTGAAGGAATACCAATTGAAAGGACTCAACTGGCTTGCCAATCTTTATGAGCAAGGTATCAACGGTATATTGGCCGATGAAATGGGTCTCGGCAAGACTGTCCAATCCATCTCCGTCATGGCGTATCTCGCCGAAGTCCATGATATTTGGGGTCCGTATTTGGTTGTTGCACCTGCTTCTACGTTGCACAATTGGCAACAGGAGATCGCCAAGTTCGTTCCTGAATTTAAAGTTCTTCCATACTGGGGCACAGCTGGTGACCGAAAGGTGTTGCGCAAGTTCTGGGATCGAAAGCATAACACTTACCGCAAGGACGCACCTTTCCACATCCTCGTTACATCATACCAGCTAGTTGTTTCCGACGTTGCATATTTCCAAAAGATGCGATGGCAATACATGATTCTGGACGAGGCGCAAGCTATCAAGAGTTCCCAAAGTTCGCGATGGAAGTGTTTACTTGGTTTCCACTGCCGTAACCGTCTTTTGCTCACGGGTACTCCGATCCAGAATAACATGCAAGAACTATGGGCTCTCCTACATTTTATCATGCCCTCACTTTTCGATTCTCACGATGAGTTTAGCGAGTGGTTCTCCAAGGACATCGAGTCACACGCACAAAGCAACACGACGTTGAACGAGGACCAGCTGAGACGGCTGCACTTGATCCTCAAACCCTTCATGTTGCGGCGTGTGAAGAAGCACGTCCAGAAAGAACTTGGAGACAAGATCGAACTCGACGTTTTCTGTGAACTCACTTATCGGCAGCGTGCATACTATCGAAACTTGAGAAACCAGATTAGCTTTATGGATCTCATTGAAAAAGCCACCATGGGAGATGATCAGGATTCTGGCACACTTATGAACTTGGTGATGCAGTTCCGGAAGGTGTGTAATCACCCAGATCTGTTCCAGCGCGCGGATACCACAAGCCCTTTTTCATCCGGCTATTTTGCCGAAACCGCGTCATTTGTCCGCGAGGGGAATAATGTTCCAGTGGGATATTCGACGCGTAGCTTAATCGAATTCAAATTACCACGTCTTGTATGGACCGAGGGTGGGAGGCTGAATAAGGTCGGGAAGAATAATATGCACGCCGGTTTTCGAAACAAGTACCTGGGCCACCTCATGAACATCTGGGATCCCGCCAATATCCGAACAAGCGCGTCCGGCCACGAAACGTTCTCCTTCTTACGCTTCACCGACACAAGTCCTCAGGAAGCTTACCAAGTCAACCACGAAGATTTGTTTTCCCGGGCTTCCGGCTTGGCCAAGAAGAGCGACCGACTTAGCCATTTGCAAGTAATATACGATGAGCCGGGAGAAGCAACCTACACTCCAGCTCATGCCCTGTTCCAGATCAAGGCACGAACGAACAAAAAAGCACTGGCGGATGTCACTACTGAGGGTGTACTTAGCGATCTCATGAATATCTCTCGCTTGCGATGGCAGGAATCAGGCTTGAGCAGATTAGAACAAGCAGCTTTACCGGGAGCAACCGCCCCCCCGGTCGATGTCTTCTGCGAAGGCGCGCGGTCCCCCATCACAGAGCGCGAGGATACGCTGTTCAATGCAGCCATGCGAAAAGCACTGCACGGACCCAACTCCATTGAGGAGAGAGCCTTGGTGGAACGACATGTTCCTGTCGAGCAATATCCACAAAGGGCGCTCCTGCCCACCCCAGACAACGAGAAACGCCGTTTTACTAATATCACAGTTCCCAGTATGCGCCGCTTCGTTACGGACAGTGGTAAGCTGGCCAAACTTGATCAGCTACTCTTTAAAATGAAAGAAGAGGGCCATCGCGTGCTTCTGTACTTCCAGATGACGCGAATGATTGATCTCATGGAGGAATACTTGACATATCGCAACTACAAGTACTGCCGGCTCGACGGCTCTACAAAGCTTGAAGATCGCCGAGATACTGTCCATGATTTCCAAACTCGCCCTGATATTTTTGTTTTCCTTCTGTCCACGCGCGCCGGTGGCCTCGGTATTAACCTGACCTCTGCCGACACGGTCATTTTCTACGATAGTGATTGGAACCCAACAATTGATTCTCAGGCCATGGACCGCGCTCATCGCCTTGGACAAACTAAACAGGTCACTGTTTACCGGCTCATCACTCGAGGTACCATCGAGGAACGCATCCGGAAAAGAGCCATGCAGAAAGAAGAGGTGCAACGAGTTGTTATCCAGGGTGGTGGTGCTCGAGGTGTCGATTTTAGTGGTCGCCGACCTGCTGAAAATCGTAACCGTGATATCGCTATGTGGCTTGCCGACGACGAGCAAGCTGAGCTTATCGAACAGAGAGAGAAGGAGCTTCTAGAGAGCGGGGAGCTTGACAAGGCGACGAAAAAGCGCGGAGGCAACAAACGGAAGCGCGAAGCCGTCAGCCTCGATGATATGTACCATGAAGGTGAGTAGCTTCAACGAGCGGATTAACGCTCTCTCCTCCTAGCCATCTAGACTAACCTGGTATGCAGGTGAGGGACATTTCAATGATGAAAACAAACCATCGGGCACCGCGACCCCTGTTGAACCGGAAACCAAGACCTCCAAGAAGCGAAAGAGTGGAAGTAAAAAGGCCAAGACTACGAAGCAACGCCTTGCCATCGCCGACGGGGAAATGGATATCTAATTCGTGTAAATTCATCTGTTTTGAGACTGGCGTTGTTTCGGTATCTAAAGGGAAGACTTTTCGCTGTTTGTACAAAACCAAAAGCAGAGTCATCAGAACGGCGTTGTTTTCATTCCCGCGGATCTGGGATCATACCTATTTCTCTTTTTCGTCTTTCTCTTTTTACCAATCACCTACTTTCTCCTAAACTTACCTAGGAGGTTGATGCATCCACTAAACCACTATACAATGGGAACTGAGTGTGTGTGTTTGTAATTACATAGATGAATGAAGGATGATGGATGAAGAGTCTAAGATAATGGGAGAGGGAGAGGGATCTGTTGCCTGCTTTCTCTGTCATTCCCGCCCGTGTTGATGTTGCGGGGAGATGGGTATTGCATGTATGGAACGTATCACGCCGTACGGTTGCCCGCCTCCCAGCCAACTAGCATTACATTGCTACATCTACACTACCTACAGTCAATCAATACAGTTGGCGTCGTAATGCTGATGATTTTCATTAATTACGTTCTTGTGCATGCATCATACATGTGTGAGTGAGCATCGCGCTATTTTAGCCAATTTTGCGGAGTGAAGCGCCAGAGACAACGTCCGTTCTCGTTCCTAGCTTTCTTGTGCTGGGTGAGTTTATCTGCACACGGATCTGATCTCACTGGGACTGTTGATATACATAAACTGGGTTTACCGGATTCAGATTCTACAATCGGATTTATGTTGAACTTGTCAATCAGTTCTCTCATAGTGAGATACGTAAAGTAAGTAAGTAAGCGAACTCTGGTTGATTCCGTCTTCAAGCGACAGGGACACGGTTTGCGAGACCCGACGACACGGCTTTGAGTAATCGAGGAATGTAAAACACAGATAGACGCATAGAGAGGGAGACAGAATATACACCCTGCTCGTATACCAGTTTGCTCATTTACCGGTTCGTGCTTCAGTTTGCCTGTTTGTCTGTCTATCTGTCTCGAGAGTGGGTTAGTTCAATAGGAAATTTGGAGAAATAAGGAAAAATCACCTTTGCAATTAATGCAGATGAGAAGCTAGTGATACAGGATAGAAACTTAGACAGACCCACGTCAATGTAAAACAAGTCATGATTCTTGGTTCTTCAATAATTATTGTGTCTATAGTTTATCAATTTTCATTCACAAGAAGCAAGGTACTGGTGATAAATCCAACCTCGAGACACGTGGGCGATTCAATATCATTTCGCATGATAGATCTATTCAAGTATGGAAAAAAATGAACGCCGCATGCGAAGAAAAGATGGTCCTTGCGCTGTCACCTCGATGTCCGTTACGTTATATGAGGTCCCCTTTCTAGTACTCCCAGCAACACCAGGCACAAGTCGGACGGCAACAGCCTCCTTTTGACCTCACCCATGCAGCCACCCATACCAGCCCAAGATTTGCAAATCCCATCTGTGTCATAACACACCCTCAAGGGCGGCTCTATGTTTGATGGTCGACAAATGCCCAATCTATGGCTTACCCCTGAATTTGAGCCATACATTCTGTGATGCAGACATTTTTGCGTTGCTGAATTTGGCATCAGCCTTTTGCACGATGACATCACATCGTACCACGCCTTTTACAGGCAGGTTCAGTAGCCACGGATCGTCCCGTGAACTCAACTAGATTTCCCCTATCGAATACACTTTTAGACAGCTCCAGCTGCCACCATCTTCTTCCTGAGGTAGTTCTTGTAATCGCCTATTGAGCCGTCCCAAGGCTTGATGGTCTTGTTCTCGCAAACAAGAATTTGCTTGGCGATTCTGTCGAGCAACCTGGGGAATAGTCAGCATGGTTTTATCGAGTTGGAGTAGACAAGTACGCTTACCTGAAGTCGTGGGACACGACAATAACACCACCAGTAAAGTTTTCAATAGCGTCAGCTAAGGCGTCAATTGTAGGTATATCCAAACCATTAGTAGGCTCGTCAAGGAGAAGCATGTTAGGGGACTCGATAGCAAGCAAGGCGAAGACGATGCGACTCTTTTGGCCTTCAGATAGTGTACCCATAATGGCTGTCTGGACACTGCCTGAAACACCATACCTTCCCAGGCATTGTCTCCAGTACTGGTAATCTTGTGACTTATCAGGGAACTTGTCTCGTACGAAATCCAATGCACTCTTTGTCAAATCAAGTTGCTCAGCACTGTGTTGCGAGTACATGCCAAGCTTGAGATGAGTATGTTTCTTCACGGCACCATCTGTGGGTGAAATCTTGCCTGTCATGAGACGGAGAAGTGTGCTCTTACCGACACCGTTGGGACCAACAAGAGCCGTTCGAGAGTCCATATCAAAACCAAGATCGATGTGGCGGTACAGGTCGTCCTTGGGATCTCCAGAGTACGAGAACGTAACAGCATCAAAAGCCAAAACAGGGGGGGGCAACTTTTCGACGTCGGTGAAACGGAATGTGAAGTTGCGGTCTTCCTTGATTTCTTCGATGAGGCCATCGGCAATCATCTTGTCGAGGATCTTCTGGCGGGACTTGGCTTGGCGCACCAAGTTCGCATAGGTACCAGCACTGGCAATGAACTCCTTGATGTGTTTGATTTCTTCCTGTTGTTTCTTGTAGGCGGTCATCTGGTTGATCTCCTGTTCTTTGCGAGTCTTGATATAGGAGTCGAAGTTACCACCGTAGTACATGAGCTGCTGCTTTCGCATGTCGATCATGGTGGTGCACACTCCATTCAGGAAATCTTGCGAGTGGGAGATGAGCACCAGGGTGCGCTCCCACTTCTTGAGATATTCTTCCAACCACACACAGGCTTCCAGGTCCAAGTGGGCCGTGGGGTCGTCGAGCAGCAGAAGGCTGGGCTTCACGAACAAAGCCTTGGCAAGAGCAACACGCATACGCCAACCACCGGACATGTCCTTGGTTTTCTTGTGGATGGTTGTTTTGTTGAAGCCGAGACCAGTAAGGATAAGGGAAGCGCGGGTGGCAAAGGTGGCGGGGTCCATCTTGTCCATGTGCTTTGACGGGAGAGTAGTCAGCTTTCTTTTACTTGGAGGGGAGAAGAGCGAGGGGACTAGGACAAACCTCGTATAGATCCATAAGGACAGGGTCGTCGGGGCCATTCTCCTCGAGAATCTGCTCGGCGAGCCTGTCGAGACGGTCCATCTCTTTCTCGGCCTCTTTGACGACCCATTCGAGGGCGCCAAGGTCCGAGGGCGGCGCGCCCTGGTTCAAGAGGTAGATGTCGACATGATCGGGGATGGGGTATTCACGCTCCGAGATGGCCTTTAGTAGGGTACTCTTACCGCAGCCGTTCTCGCCGAGCAGACCGTAGCGACGGCCAAAGGTCAGCTCCAGGGCGGTTTCGTTGAGCAGCACGCGACCGTGGAAGGTCAGGCTGGCGCTGATGACCTTGACGTCTCGGCTGCTGGGGATGGACGCAAGCACGCCGGTGGTGATGCGGTCCGACAGGCCCTGGGCGTCTTTCTGGTCGGCCAAGCGCTTCACCTTGTCGGCGTCCTTCTCGCTGGTGGCCGGCAGGTCGTTCGGGTCCGGCGGTGTGTCGTCGCCGGCGGCAGAGCCCGTGGCACTGGCATTCTTGGATGCGGCCTTGGAGCCAGCCTTGGACCGGGAAACGAGCGTCTTCTTCTCGCCCTTGCCCTCGGCCGCCTTCTTAGCGAGTCTCTTCTCCTTGGATGCGGACACCATGTTGACTGTATGTGTCGACGACTGTTGTGATCGGGGTCGTCGAGATAGGAATCACGGGCAAGGAAAAAATAAAAAAATTAAAATAGAAAAGAAGAGAGAGAAACTAAGAAAAAAGGTGTCGGAAATCTACCCCGCCTGGTATGGTGGAAACCGAACTCGAGTGTGGGGTTCGTTTGCCTTAGGACGATAACAGTCACAGGTGAATGTGACGAGTTATAATACTGATCGAAGCAGACGACGACTTGGATATTGGCGGAGGACCGAGAATGTGATGGCCTCTGTGTGAGCTGCGCCAACAAAGACTGGCTAGGAGTCTGTGATGGATTGGAAGCAGGATGACGGGGGAGTTAGAGAAATTGGTGTGTAGTGGAAAGGAGGGGCAATAAAGGCACCCTCCCTGGCAGTTGGGTAGTGGCATTTACTGGGTCTTGTCGCGGACGCCGTACCAGAAACTCTGCGCTAGTGGAGGGTTTTAAGGCACCTGGAGGGGCTTGGGGACTGGCCCTGGTCCACCAACAGCAGTGTTCAGTGATGTGCTGTGGGGCTATGAAGTTTTTTGAGTTTTTCTGATAAATTTTTTTGCCGGCGGACGGACTGATAAGCGCGATAAGAAAGTATGCTGCCCCCGATTGGTGCCTTAGGCATTTCTTTAACTTAGTCCATGGCCGGCCGGGCACCGACGCATTGCTTATGACGTCAACGTATACCTGGTGTTCCCAGCTGGACTCGTAGGTAGGTAGGTAGGTATATATTTTGCTGTAATTAAATATCATGATAGTACAGACTTTAGAATCATATCATGGGTCAATTACCGAGTACCTATCGATCTTTACTGGCTATTTACCTACTTTTATATTACAGTTTTAGAGTTGCTAGCTCGTTTAGTTTTACTACGAAGCATAGGCAGGTAATAACCTTACTACACGTACTATAAAAGAGTCAAGCGGCTAAGATAACTCTAATCTGATACGGTACATATTGAGTTGACCGCAAGCAATTGTATACTAAGTTGTAAGTCGCACTTAGGTAAGTTAAACCAGTGCCTACCTTAGCTAAGGTACCCCTATTTCGAGAACTGTGTCTCTCAGTACAGACAATCCACTGTACCCTGCATCTACCTATGAATATGTCGAGTTCATTATCATTACCTAGGTATGCGCCGTGGTTCCCAAAGGTTCGATATCGAAAAAGCAACAACTGAACCTGCCACCGTGCCACTCAGCAGTGTCCATCCAAATGACTTGCCGCTCTGTGCCTTGCCTATGTTCTCGCTCTACCTCCGGCCTCCGTAGTACACATTCTCATTTAGAGTTTCATCCGTGTACATGGCTTCTTTGTGCTTCATCAGTTTGGCTGGCGCTACACCCTGCGGTTGCGAATCGCCTATGCGCGCGAGATACGAATTCTCGTCCTCTCCCTGTCGAGGCTCATGGCTGTGGCAAACGGGACATGCAGGCGTATACTGGACGATGATTTGAGGCGGTTGCTGGGATTGCGTGTCGTTGGAGAGGGACATGTGCGCATATGTCGAGGCGGGCTTGGTCCATTTCTCGATAGCCGTCAGGACGAGGATGACAGAGTGCAAACCCCTGAGGCGAAGAGTAAGTATCATCAGTCACGCTGCTCTGCACAGGAAGCCGTGGGATTCCACCGTGGCCGAAACTTACAAGCAGATAGAAAGAAAGATAGTCACGGCGACATCCCGCCAGTACTGCCCGTATCCATTCAACCCGCCTACGGTCCAGGCAAGGACTGTTGCCGTTATGGCAATGAGGGCGGACAAGGCCGTGGCTTCGAGGCCGAAATGCCAGCCTGAGATGATTTCATTGTCGAATGTCTGCCTCATCCTGAAGAGTCGGAAGCCGTTCCAGAAGGCGATCAAGCCGCCCTAAACATTAGGTCGTGTTATTAGCCACGCTCATCAAGTGTGTATCCTACGCTGATCCTTCCGCTCGCCGCTTTGGACAGTGTTTAGATAGGTTGTACTTACCAGGCTCCAAGCGAAGTATGCCTGCGGATCGGTGCCGACAAAGACAGAGGCCACAATCTCGCCAATGATAAGAGCGATGCAAAAAGACAATGATGTCCACCGAAGGTTCTTTCGGTGCACCACGGTCTTCCGTTTCTTCATCGACCCCGGGTGGTCATTCAACGGCATTGCAGCGAGGACAGCTGCCTTGATATCATCTTCCACATGTGGTGGAAGAGTGGATTGATGGTACTGTGACTCTGGGTCCATTCTGATAGTGTGTAGAGTGTACGGCGATGGATGTTGAGAGCCGTGGTCGTGCCCGCGACTGTGGGTAGGAGGAGGAAGAACGGGTTGATGGGAATTAGTTTCTACAATTGGAATAGGACCTCGAGGTCGGTACTGCCCACGGACAATAAAAGAAATCTGCGCTGATGGCGAACTTGACGAGAGCGTTGTCTGTGTAGCAACCGGTGGTGAGGCCGTGGTGCTAGATATAGGGGCCGGAGCTGAAGCTGGATGGCGGACGGGTACGGGAACCCTCTTAATCTGACCTTGTGGCCGTGATGTGGTTGCCATGATCACCGACCACACTACCAGTATCCGGGATGCTAGACTCGTATGCGGGACTAATGTCACTTCTGCCGCAACAGATTCCAGGCAGCCGTTTTAACAGAAGTGTGAGAGGCCCAGTGCTTCTCGTGAGGTGGATTCATATATACGATCCACGAGAGTCAGCGGAATAAACGCGCTGCCAATGAAGTCATGAAACAGTTAACCCTCAAGTGACCCTCGCTTCTGACGCTGTTTGTTAATTCAATACTGCACCCAGCACTGAAAGTTGTGAGAGGTCAGGTATAGGAATCCTTTGAGCAACATCCGACTGGTCGCAGTGAGCTCAAGCCTTACAGTCAATTGGGCTGTCGCCGCTCTGAGCTCACACTCTTAACACCTGACTAACGTCGAATTGCATATGAATTGGGGGGGTTGGTTGGGTCCCGCTCGCTAAGAACCGCTAGGTGAGCTGGCAGATACAAAATTGCATACCTAGGTAGTTGATAGTATAAACTACGAGAATGGTAGATATGTTGATACTTGAATCTTCTGTCCAGGCAGCAGAATTATTCAAACTCCTTCCCCAGTATGGTAGGTGGTACGGCTTGGCAGATACCACCAATAACCACCAATACATACTATGTATACGAGGTGTGCCCAAGGAGGATCTGCCGCGCCCATTAGCGCTGACATGGATCTACCAAATCATACATCGTCTAACGGTGCCGCCGTGGAGATCATCTATTGTATATTATTCCCGAGAAGCTTTTCGCCGGAGGTCAACACTGTCGAGGTGTTTCCGGCTCCGCGCTAATTGTTGCATCTTTTCGCTCCAGTCAATAGCTCTCATCTATCCGGAAAGTATCAATTCGGGCCCTTCAAATTAATGCTTCGGCAAATCCATCATTTCTGGGGGAAAGCCGCTTTGATCGGCAATATTATTAAGTTGAATGTACTATTGGTGCAATACCGTCTCGTATAACAAGGGCTTAGAAAAGGTTCCCAGTTCAGAACAATAATCCATCCGGAAATTCTCTGGACCCAACCTGGTTCCTTAAAGGCTATATATACGGACTGTAGATATTGCTCAATATGTCTTATATCTCTTATGTTAGGAAGGGCTGAATAGCCTCAGTTGAAACATTCGCGGACCTTCATTCCGCGGCGCGTACGATGTTATCGCCTAGGTCGCGTAGACATTCCGGGCTATGTGGACCTTTCGTGTAATAGTGTACTGATAGTGTAGCGTGTAGCATCTACCTAGGTAGTCTATATATAACTATTTGTTGTGGGGCTAATTAACTTAGTATGACCACAGTGCTATATAGATTAGAAAGCCCAATTGTAGGATAGGCAAAACAACTCATCTAGTCAATAATATTTGGACCACCAGTAGCAATAATGTGACTGAACTCATGCTATCTTGAGAGTGCGGTGCTTCTCTTGTTAGCCTTACTAATAATCTCAAGTGCTCGTGCTTTCTCTGCTTTTGTGCTGTTGATCACAACTTCTTATAGATCCTGTGGCATTACATCATTCGAAGATGCTACTTACCGTCGGTACCTGCTTTTGTCTGGGTTTCCTTACTTCCAAAGCTAGAGCCTGTCGCAAGTCGGCAGTTACCTGAATAGCCCGCGTCTTTTATGTGCATGGCATGTTCTCAACTCGCAACTACGATGTATATATCGATGATGCTGGACCGCATAAAAATACGTACTTCTGACACGAGCATCTGAAACTGGTATCGTCAACATCATGACACAATGAGTCTGAACCAGAGACGACATTGATTATCCACGGTCTATTATCAACCTCTTAAGTCTGCATGCTATCTACTAGGCAAAGTACGAAGAACGACTCGACAAGCAGTCGGGATCCTCGGTTCTCGAAAGCACGGGTAATTTGACTTGCCAGCTAACTAATTCATAGTTAGACAAAGATAGAACCAGCTTCAACCATTACCAACGCCGCGAGCCATCACGGCCGCGATAGCTAAGATAGCTCAGACAACAACACATCTTCAATATTCTCCGTCATCAGCCACTAGGTCTAGTGCATGAAACAGAGTTCGACTTTCCGATCTGATCGATGCTTATTTTGGACGCCGAGCCCGCATTGATGCCATGCACGAGAACGGGGAAAACAACAGTCCCGGGTCCAATGAGGATTCCGGGGCCGACCAGGAAAACTACGATTACCATCCAGACCCAAACGCTGATGATGGCTCCGGGCGTGAGCCATTTGATGCTATGGAAGATACACTCACCGAAAAGATAACACGTCGTCCGAAAACAAAAAAAGCTTCTAAAGCTAAAGCCGGTTTGAAAGCAAGGCAGGTTTCAACTCAAAAGCAAGGCAACGCGAACGAGAAACAAGGCGCTGTTGGTGAAGAGTGGATGAATGAGAAAGAAGGCAAACGTCATAGAAGAGGGAAATCAGTGCCCAAGGAGTCACAGTGAGTATCCGATGTGGGGTTCTAGGTTGAAATACTAAGCACTATATAGTGATGGAAGACATGCCACTCGACAGCCTGCTCATGAGGAATTCCTTAGATCATTATATGACTCTAAGAAATTCCCGTTCGGTCCTCCTCTAGCCAATGTTGTTCGTCTCCTTGAGGATGTAACCGATCACACAATGGCGAACCTTCCGCGGAAGACGAAGAAGAAGTGGTGGAAGTGGTCAAGGGACCATCCGGAAATTGCAGGTAGCCTCAATCAGAGCCTGCTTCATTGTCGGTCTTCACATGGCTATCGCTTCGATTCCGCCACATCTGGTAAATCTCGGAATCGCAAGAAAAGGGCTCGGCTAGAAGTGAAGAGCCTTGATGATGATCGTGAGATGCGGGATGCCGATGCGTATCATGTCGGTAAACCTGGGGCACACAGGAGCGCAAAAAGGCGTAAAGTGTAATATCACCACGATGGCTCCGAGAGGAAGGAAAAAGAAGAAAGTAAACGACAGGATAAAATGATGAAAAGGAGAAAGAATAGGAAGGGATAAAAAGTATATTATGCATGGCAATGATTAAATAAAAATCATTATCCCTAAATTGCCGGCAAGCCTGGGTCGATAGCGAGCTGTGAGATTCCTCAGTTGGCATAGGCTATCTTACTTTTAGTCGGCTGCTATAGAAACAAGATGCATTTCGATATTCCCTTTTATCTTAGAGAGAGAAATCGTCCGTGGTTTCCATTCGATCCCATTCCATAATGTGCCCTACTAATGATTTACGGTCAATACCATCTCAGTCGGACTGAATTTTCAGGTAAACTTACCAGTATCGAAACAAGCATATAGTCCCAAGCCCCATGTTAGGAGCCTCGTGTTCCAGGCAGGCAGAGGATGTTTTGTTGTTGAGCGAAGATTCCTAAAAACCTTTACGAGTATTTATCTAACTTTACATATGAATTTATTTGTGCTCTGTATCAGGACTGCTCGTATGGAATTCTGTATGGCATTTGCTGTCGTACGAAGGGCCAGATGCCTTCGTACCTAGGCTACAGCTATATTCAAGTAGTCTCTTTTTAGTAGTTCATGACACCTTGTGACACCCTAGCATATAGAAATGGCTGTCATAGGTTGTTGAGCGTGTGAAAACCAATGGCGTGTTCTTTTACCCGATTATCTAGACTCTATAGCTGTCATCACTGTCATGTTCGCAGATAAACACTGCTCCAGAGAAGTATGACCGGTCATGAACAGAGTCGCAGTGCCATAGTCATTTCGACCTACCTCACTTCTCCTGAAAGGATCTTTCTTACAGAGCTCGAAGATTTTTACTGTTTTCTCTTCAGATATATGTCCAATATCAACAGTAGCTAGGCCGCTTCCCGACTACTCGTGTGAGGTGAAGATGGCGCAATGAAATTTCTGATACCGTGGACCTTTTATCTGAAATTGGAAAATGCCAAAGGAAACGTTTTAAAAACAAGCAGGAATAAAGAACAACAACAGAAAACAGCAGTGGTCCTAGAAATAAGAGATAAATTTAGACTCAAGGATAATTCGCTATTAATAGAATACCATTCTCTTTCAGATAACAACGCATGAAAAGCTTATTATCCAATTTCTACTATCCTTGAAAACAGCGTAGTGCTTATCTTCAAAACGCAGATATGAAGTTCTTGTACAGCTACCTAAAGTCATCGAAATATGACCAATCGGGTTAATACCCAGCCCCTGAAGGGACAAGTTATTTACGTATGTAGGTTCGCTTGAGTCTCAATTGATTTTGTCGAGAATTTCCATTCCTGGCTTATTGTCTATTCTTTGGTGATTGATTTTATAATTGCTATGCTCCATAACTCTGTTTGTCTCTGCAGAGCGCAGCTAGTTGACTTAAGATTGGATCATTTCAAGTAAACAAGTAACGCTTCGCTCGCTTTCAGAGACACGGTAGCTTGCCCACCGCTCACAGTGAGAGTTTCGAACGTCTCACTACCACTGATCAGGCAGTCTCCATTGGTGAATGTCTGACCGCCAAAGGTCACCTTGCCTCCTTGATCGACTCTGGCGACTGCACTATCTCCAGTGAGCCTCTTCGCTTTGACCGAGGCCCCCGTCAATCCTTGAAGTACGAAAGACTGGCTTGATCGGGTACCACTACCGCCATAATAATCCGAGTTATACAATAGTGCCCGTAGCGGGGCCCCATTTGCATCGAACGTCACATATGCCGCGTAGTTGGAATTGCCATCGTCAAGAGCCGTCAGAGATGCAGCGTTTGCCATGAATGCAGTCGCAGCATAGGCACCGTAATATGGAGCCCCCATGCTGTACCGCCCGAAGAAGCAGTACTGGCAGTTGCCGACTGTCCCATGATGGAAATAGGTACGTGTTATACTGCTGTATGTCGCGCGGAGGACGTAGTCCATTGTCCAGAGCGCTGCCCCAAATGTAGGCGAGACCGTGGCAGCACCGCCCCCGGACACTTTACATTGTTGTCAGATTATGCTGATGGAACACATAGGAATGGTAGATTTAACGAGTTCAAGGAAGGGCACATACCAGAGTTTGTCTCGCCAAAGATATACTGCTTACCGGCTCCTAGGGCTGCAGAAACGTCTGCGTCAAAGACGTGTAGATTATTCGAGATCCCGCTGTGGCTCATAAGCGACGTGACTGTTCCACCGGGGTAGTTGTGATGAGCATAATCATGGACGTATTGCTTCGCCGTAGCGTTCTGCGTTGCTATCAGCTCGGCCGCGCCCCAAGTTGGCGGAGAGGCGTTTGAGTTGCCCGCCTGGATTATGCCTTGCTTGTTCAGGGCAGAGCCCACAGAAATCGCCCAGTTGTTCTGCGATGCTGCATCTACGGACGGATTCCAGGTTCCAGAAGCGATCGGTTGTCCGTCCGACGGCCAGTCTATTTCGCCAGTCAGCTTCTTAACCTGATGGCGCCGATAAACTCTACGAAAGGAGTCCCCGGCCTACACTCGGGTTCGTTTCCTAGCTCAATTGCTAGCAGGTTGCCCATTCCGTTTACTGCAGCCTTGGCCGCATCAATCGTATTTTGAATGTTGTTCTTTCCCCTGTTCAACCCCACGACAACGCTTCCGCCATATTTACCCGCGAGTGTCATGAAGCTCGACCCAAACGTCAGACTGGCGGGGGCGTTCGCAGGGTCTGAGACGGTGTAGACCACGTAGGCATTTGTTTTGGCATCATATTGCGCGCGGTCTTGTGTGGTGCCACCGATACGGATGGGCGGCCAAACGCCAGTCAGATCTTTCCAATTGGACAGGCATTGTGTCGTAGCTGTTACATTCGTGAAATATGATGGAAATGCAAAAAACTCGAAGGAAATGCCAACAGGCGCTGGGTCGACAGTAGCATACTTGTAGCTTCCCGTGTGCGCTTGAGATGGGATCGTGAACGTTATGGCCGAAGCCGTAGAAGTCACGCCGACCAATGCAGCGATAATGTGTCCGAAGAATGGCGCCATGTTGCTCTCCTCGATCATTGATTTACATAGCAACTGGTTACTTATAGCGAAGCCTTCGGAGCGTAGATCTTCCGCGGCTCGTAATGGTACTCACGGCCATCGCGGGTCACCTGGTACTCGGGTAAATGCTTCCCGAATAGACACAGTTTTCAGCATAGCTAGCAATAACCGTGAAGCGGATGACCTCCTCCTTTAGAAAGCTATGCGTGCAAAAGCTGTACGCCAAGCTATTTGCTTACCCTCAATTAGGCGACCTGCGCATTATACGGTCGTGTGAATGGGACGCTGTCACGTCTCGGCGAGCATCGACCCCGCGGTCGGGTACGGTATTTATCTTCTGAACAACTTCTTCGCATTTCGAGATCAACAGATTGTGGCCCTTTACAAATCTTCAATGAGGATCACCAAGATCACCGAGATCGACATCCCCACCGAGTTCACAGACGAGACAGAGTCTCGAGAGTCAGTAGCAGAGTCGAGGCTCGTAGAGTGTACTGAATCGTAGGTGCCCTTTAGTTTTGTCTTTAGGAGCACCAATAAAAGTCTAGATCGTCTACGCCAAGCCGTCGGCTCCATTGCTTAAATGGTAACGCTAGTACTAGGTGGCAGCTACATTTCCCGCTTTAATAGGGCTGGTATGAAACGGCGGGTTCGACAAAACTTCATTCCAGGTTTCTTTTTTTCGGGGCTGATAAGTCATTACACTGTAGTACAAGGGGACCCTGCTCATTATGCGTCGAGGCGATGAGTAAAAGACTTGTCACTACCCCCCCTCAAACTCACCCACGGTAGTGACAAGTTTTTTACTCACCGCCTCGTGCGTGTAGCCGTCACGGCGCAGCATGCGTGTCTTCTGCGTGTCTACTGGGCACCTCCTTATTTTCTGAGCGTTCGACTCTAATGTAAGAGATCAGTTATCCACTCGATTGCACAAGAGGCTGTCGGGTAGTGTTATCTGGTTCCATTAGAGAAGCTTTTAAAGTGGCTACAGATATTAGATCCTTGCTAAATCAGATGCCTATTCTAGTAAAAGATGGTAAGATCTCTATGGACTATGCCACATGCATAGAAAGATCCGCGACTTGAGGCGACTGATCAGCTATACAAAAGCCTTTTTTGGTTATTTTCTTGTGTATCAGATTGATTCACCGTACGAGCCTCACACCCTCCTTTTCCCACGCACTCAGCGTAGATACTCCCTCCGACCCGGGTACTTCCCGGGTATCGACTCTTTACTGCCAGCTTACTTTCAAAGACCAAATTCAAAGCTGAAGTCTATGATAGACTATTGTATTCCAGTCTATTAGGCGGCTCCTGGCTTGTCTTGGCTTTCTTGGCCTTCTTGGCCTGCATGAGGGCAGCGTATACGGCGTAAATGTATCACAGAGCGGCGCGGAAATTTGAAATTTGGCGTCGGCTTGGCATTGCCTAGATCTTACAGCTACCAAGTAGGTGATAGGGCATGCCTGCAAAAGGGCTGATGTTGTGATTTTTATATCTCCTGGTCTCTCCCGGGTTGTTCGTGGGCGTACTAAACGCGTCGCAGATACATCCTAACTCCCTGGTCTGGCCATACCAAAATTTCAGGAGTGCGAATCGCCGTGCTCGACTTATAAACTCCTGAGGAACCAAGAAAGGAGGCCGGCAACACATTAACCAGTATTGGCATCACAATGAATACATCAAAAAGGGACGAATGGAGGAGCTTTATAAGCGTCATACATGGCCGGAGATGTACTCTTTTCTTTGCGACTTTACTGGTGACTATTAGTCTACTGAGTAAGTAGGAAATCTCGAAGAGAACACCACACTCAACCCACAACATCAGAGGACGAACCTAACCTTGTTGCAGCTTATTTTTTTCACAACACCGTTGAAGTCGATCCAATTTCATACTATGGCGGCACTGGTGTCAACGCCGCGACAAATGGCACCGCAGAATCACAGCTGCTTCAGAACCCATCTCCATCTTCCAAGTACCCCGGCCAAGCACCTCCCACAGACCCTAGCACTCTCGATAGCATCCTTAAAGAACTCGTGGTCGTCAAGTCTTCCTTAAACTCGAGCACTCTCGATAACATCCTGAAAGAACTCGTGGTCATCAAGTCTTCCTTGAATTCGAGTACAAGCGCTTCCACGAACAGTACCTCAACTTCAAGTATATTATCAACACCATCGCCTCTTGGCTCCGGAATTCCCCTTCGTGTTATGTTCCTAGGGGCTTCCGTCACTCGCGGCGATGTGTCAATTGGCAAGCTAGGGTTTCGATCTCCCTTGCGAGACAGATTGGCAGCTTTGGGGAACTCCGTCAATTTCGTCGGATCCCAGCGCGTCGGTGCGTTCATAGACAACGACCTAGAAGCATACCCAGGCAACAGAATCGACCAAATACACGAACACTCGACTCACATCGTGCCCAGCACGAAGCCGAATGTCTTTGTTTTACATGTTGGCAGTAACGACTGCCTACAGAAATATGACACGGCGAATGCCGGCAAACGCATGCGTGATCTGATCAACTATTTGCTCAGTGAATCTCCTCAAGCGACAATCATCATGTCGACCCTCCTCACGAACACAGTCCGTGACAAGGAACCGTGTATTCTCGACATAAACCTCCAGATCCGGAAACTGGCCTCAGCGCTTCAGCGCGAGGGTAGGCGGGTCGTCATGGCCGAGATGCACTGCGAGCAGGGATTACCCGATCGCCCCGTGCCCGACGACATCTCTCCGGACGGTACACACCCGTTCGACCACGGATACGATTTGATGGCCGACATTTTCTTCTCGGCATTCCTGGATGCCGATAGGAGGGGCTTCTTGAAAGCGCCCGAGGAGAACTATGTTCCAGACGACGGAGAGCTTGAGAGAGCTAATGAGCCTTTCACATTCGAGCCGGAGCCTCCCAAAAAGCCGAACCCACCTAAAGTCCGATACCTGAAGACTGGGAATCCCAGCGCAAAATAAGGTGACACCTCCTTGAGGTGGTACCGGTGAAAAGTGTACAAAATTACATCATCTTAAATACAATTATAACGAAAGGGGCGGTCTGGAATAATGAAACATGATATCAATGGAGGCTAAAGCGTGTGCTTTGTACGATGCTGCCACTGGCAGATGGCACCGGACGATGTTTGGTTTGCACACCCAACGGCCGGGAATTTTTTTGGACGGATTAATGTAATATATCGTTATGTATATGTACTGACACATTATTTCTTAAAGCGTATATGCTGTTGTCGCCTCTGAAATTGGGTACACTGACACATGAATAACACCTACCGAGCAATGTCCCCTTTAGATTAAATTGCAATTTGCATAGCAACAAGGGAAATCCAGAACAATTTATCGATACTTCAATGTGGTATTGGTCATGCGATGTTTCTCAATGTGGGCAGTGCAGCAAGGTTTATTCCCGTGAGCGTGACATTTGACCTGGACTTTCAACAACTTAAGCAATCGATGTTAAGCACTCGGACAAGGGCTGACAAGGAGCTCTGTAAGAGCTGGGAGGTTATGAATAGTGATACCTTCCGTAACACCGAGAAGAGTTGCAAAGCTTTCTCCAGGCTATTGGGGTAATATGTTGATGTCTAAAGATTTTCTCCTGTTATAATGAGGTAGTGCGCTTGATAAGGTCGCGTTTGGTAAGGTTTCACCAGTGTGCAATTCCACGGATAATCATTTCTTCTGTGTTGGGTGGCAAGGGAAGGGATTGGGGGTTATTCCACAAGGACTTGAACACCGATTCATCAAAAGCTGTACATAGAACATCTCTAGCACCAACTTTACGTTTGGAAAGATCACGCAAGAGGCTTAGAAATAGTTCTTGTAGAAATGACAGCGTGTTATTGCAGAATTGTGACCCGTTGAGAATCACTTTCTATATCAGCCACGAGGTGATCATAACAAGCAGAACATGTTGTCGCTCAGAGAAGGCCGCTGGACTTCTTGATGCTCTTTATTTCAGTCATGAAATTTCCTTGCTTTCAACGATAGTACCAAAAGCATCGGCGATCTCGCTGAGTGCCACGCGAACTAGATCTGCAGCATTTACGCCAGGAATGTGGCGGTCACCAACAGCATCCTTAGGAATGAGGACATCCCAGCCTCTTTCGGCGGCCTGACGAGCAGTCGTAGAGACACAGACATGCGCCTATAAGAACGAGAGATGAGCCACGTCGTTAATATCATGGTTGACACCCATTAGTTTTCCATTTGGGGTCGCATGGGGTAGCTCACCATGTATCCAGTTAGAACAACCTTTTTGCGGCCCGACTTCTCTATGATCTCCTGCAACTGGGTCCCAGTGAATGACCCAGGAAATTGCTTGACCACGACACTCTCGCCATCTTTGGGCTTGAGCTCATCAAACTCGTCAGCGAGAGGGGTACCGGGGGTGAAGACGGGGGCGCCGTCGGGAGTCTTGTGCACTACATGAACGATCGGGGCGTTGGCAGCGCGGTATTTCTCAAGCAGAGCGGCATTGGCTGCCCGAGTGCTCTCGACGTTTTCCGTTTTGAGGAGGCCGGTGGCGTACTCGTTCTGAGCGTCAATGATGACCAAAACACTATCGCCAGTTGAGGCCGTTGACGGCGGCACGCCGACGGTCTGCCGAAAGCTCTTAGCTGTTTCCGCCATTCTGCTTCCGTCCTTATTGTGTTTAAGTGACAGATAGCTGGAAGTCTTTCGCTAGCAACAAAGCAAATTTTGAAGAAGTATTAATGACTGGTCGATAGCTCATACACTGGCTTTCAGCTGTACAGTGATTACTGAACTTGGTGAGGAGAATGTAACATTGTAGTCCCGCTGTTATGAAGTCTTGGATCGGGGTCATGGGTCGGCCCTTCGGATACACCATACGCTTTTAAGATGACGTATAATCTAGTCGAATCATTTAGTTTGAATAATTTGAGGAATAGGCTCAAAATCACCCCGCATCGTCAGAGCTGGCTACTACGCCCAAACTGGAAGTCTCCCGCCAAGAGGTGATCTGGCCCACATACGTATTGTATAACAATGTCTTGGACACCAATAACTAACTACCTTACGAAATATTTTCAGAACAGACTGACTTTAACTAATGAAATTCCCTTAAGATCTGGGCAGAAATGGGGTCTTTGGTATAGATACCTTACCAGTCAGCACATGTGCCACAAGCGGAAGTCACTGACGTTGAAACTTATTGCGCATAATGTGTAAACATGCAGCAAACTCGGGTGCCAGTGAAATAGCCATGCCACAAGCACAGGGAGCTCTTTAAGATAATTGAGAGGCTCTCGTGCGGCGCAGCTACTGCTTTATTGGCGATGCGGATTTATGGCCAATATGTCCGTCGTTTCAACTTTCAAGGATGAGTCCTTATGTACGCTGTAACCTGCTGCGTTAAGGTTCACTGCATTAGTCAGATATAGTCATTCTATAGACGCCTTTCTAGTTTGATGCCTTTGGGGTATGTCTGGGACTCTCGATAGTCTCCGAATAGAATGGAGACTTCTTGTTGTTATCTTGGAATAATACATACCACAAAATTTTAACATTAGCAGCGACAAAGAGGCCTCTTAGACCGACGCCTTGAAGAGATACTTGTCTCGGTGAGCGGAAATGTGTAAGTGGATGAACCCTCATGCCTTTTTTTAAATCACTGTATGAAGATGAGGGGAGCTTCCTGGTATTGTTGACTCTGATATGGTGAGATAGATGGCCATCGGTAGAAGCTAGTTAGATTTTGGGCCGAATCTTCTCCGGGTTTTTGCACAGGTGGAAGGATCGCAGGCAAATGCAGTAGCATCATTATCGCGATTTGTTGAAACAGCTGCTCATATCTTGATCACAATGACAGCCATATTCCATCGAGTTCCCCAGCTTTTCTCTCGGACCAGGTGGAGCAACAGTACGAGGATGCTGCTCTCTAGATATTTACCCCCTCGTTGTATGGCTGTCTTTCACTCATTGTAATCTCTTTACATTGCTTTACTATATCTCGCATATGTTTTATGCCACCGCAGCCGCGCTGGTAGGATATCGGGTGGGCAAAGCACACAAATTCCGACGGCTATGGTATGTAATTAATGGACGCATGATGCTTACGTAGGCACGCCCTCCTTCAGATGCCACTACTGATCACAACATGGTGTCTCTCAAATTATACTAAAACGCCACTCACGCCCATGACAAGTATACCTATGGAGGACGCTAAGTAGCAACGAAGCAAGGACATCGTTCAATGTAAATGTATTGTTGGTTGTATTCAGATAACTATAACTTTGCTATAAGAGGACTTGACAGAGAAGAACGAGTTCAAATGGGATTGTGTCTGCCATGGTCCTGAAAAGTCCCCGAGTTTGTCCCAAGTCATTGTTATCAATTTTTTTCGCGGATTTACAACACAAAACCATTGAGTATATAAACAGCAAAATCAAAAGACAGCTCACATTTACCCCTTTTCCCACCGAGACGATGATGGTCGCGGAGTCGCTATTTTCCGCGATAATGCTTGGGCTCATAGCCCTCGGCTTCAAGACGCCCATAGGATGGCTCCACAACACCGCGACCGGCCTTCTTGCCGACAGCAAGCATCGTCTTATTGCCAAAGAAAAGGTCGCGCAACGGTTAAGGGGCGGCCACCGGCCCGATTTCCTAGAGGGACTTGTTAGCAACAGGGAGGATCTGGGCATCAGCGAAGGTCAGATCGCGACCAATGCCGCTTTCCTCATTCGCGCTGGCTCTGAGACGACCGCTACACTACTTTGCGGCGTCACTACTACTTGACAATCCATCCTGAGATCTTGGACAAGCTGAATACAGAAGTTCGATCTGCGTTTGCGAGCGACAAGGAAATCACCTTGACTAGCGTTGGCAGCCTATCTTTTGTAAGACCTAGACTAAAGTCACCTCATTACCTGCACCTCGCTTTTCGCATATTGTTCATATGACACCTGACACCTGCGTACGACATATTGGAGAGCATAGACTGATCTTTGTGTATAGATGCTGGCTTGTCTTAATGAAGCTCTGCGTTGCTACCCGCCACTCATGAACGGCGCACCACGATACGCCCCCAAGGATGTAATAGTAGATGGCAAATGTGTGCCGAAAGATGTAAGCTTAACTCTTCAGCATCATTCTGTTGCTTACCCTTGGGCGTCAGTAATACCATATTCTAGAGCAGATAAACTGATCTTGTCATTAGGCCGTCCTCACCATGTATCAATATGCTGTCAACCACGACGAGAATTACTGGCGTGAGCCCTGGAGGTTTGCACCAGAATGTTGGATGAATGATCCAGCTTTTAAGGATGACCAACGTGGTGAGTTATTCTTCCCTGATGTATTGGTCAATCGAAAGACATCAATTTGCTGAACACGTAAACGGTTTACTGACAGCTCACACCGTCAGATGCAATGCAGCCATTCGGGACTGGGCCTCGAAACTGTGTTGGTCGAAAGTAAGTAGCAGCGAACCCATCTTCTATAATTCGTCTACTCTATTGGATCATCTTCCCGCTACAAGTCGTAGAACGGTCCTGTTGTCTGTTCACAGAAATACGTTGAGATATCTTAGAAGATCGTATGGCTAAGCTAGTTTATAATTTCGACATCAGAATTTCTGAAGACAGCATAAGCTGGTTACAGTGTCAAAAAGCCTATGCTATCTGGCATAAGCCAGATCTGAATATCCATCTGAAATTTGTGGCCTCATAATGCGGCTTACTACCTCATCAATCATGGTTTTCCAAGAACGAGGGCCGCCATGGAGTCATGGTCAGACTGGCAAGCACTTTAGGCAGGCAACGCCTTTCTTATGCCCCTCAATGTGTTTGTTACCGATGTCCAGATTCAGCCACCCGAGCAGCCGCTGACAATCCTGCTCATAAGGAGTGTACGATATTAAGTGTGTACTAAGCTCATACACCTAACAAATTACGACAGTGATTAGAAGCCAACAGATAGTGGACGGAGGCATCGCTGCGGCACAGCTGAAATCTTTATCAAATCTTGACGAATCATGTATCATTTAGTATAGAAATACTATGAATTGGACGGACATGCCCACGGGATTAAGCGCAACGAACGATTAAAATCTCCTAAGTCCGATTATACTACAAAACTTGGGCGGTCCCGTCTTGTAAAGAATATATAAGAGGAGAGCCGCCTCTTCATCAATCCAAATTCTGTAATTTATTCGCATCAATATTGCTCATCTCGAATTTGTACTTTTATTTTTTATCTCGCCATCATCCAGATCAAAGCACACAATGGCAGCGGCAAATGAACTGCCTGCCGTTAAGGGCGAAATCGGTTTCCAGCCTTCCCGCAATATTCAGTCTCTTAAAGGTAAAACGATCCTCATCACTGGCACTAACTCTGGCCTCGGTAAACAGACAGCCCTGGAACTAGCGAAGCCGCAGTTTCCGAGGTGAAGATTCAATCACCCGGCGTATCCGCCTCATTCCTTGAGCTTGATCTTGCATCATTAGATTCAGTGAAGAATGCTGCTCAGCTCGTTGCCTCGTCTTCAGATCGGCTAGATCTTGTGAGTTGCTTGATTCGGTCGCTTAGCTCGCAGTGCCGTTCAGTACTGTAAATAGAAGAGGATACGAGATTAAACAAACCCCTTTGAATGGTGACTGATATGTTGCTAGCTGTTTCTCAATGCCGGTATAATGGGCCACCCGGCTGCACTCACTCAGGACGGCTATGAGATTCACTTCGGAACCAATCACCTTGGCTATGCATTGTTGTTAAAACTTCTCACCACGTTGCTGGTCATAACATCTCATAGATATGACGTGCGCGTCGTAAGCCTTACTTCATGGGGATGAAAGTTTTGCAAAGAGCTCAAGTCTTACCCCCCTTTTGTTATTCGAAGTCGCTGCCGGCTTTGGATAGTGCACTAAACCTGCATCAATCCCAGTTTTTACATTAGAGATATGACTAAAGCACGTACAACTACCATAATAGCGTATTGGCACCAGATTGAGGTCAGAGTGTTCAAGTGGGCTGATGAGGCAGTGCCATCTATTTATGTAGCGCTATATACTTCATCCCTCGAGTGGTCGAAACCCCAGTATTACAAGACATGGTTTAGAGATTCCAGTCCAGTTCTTATCCAGTTCTCGATCAAAATTGGACTGCTATGAGTTTGATCTTGCCCCTCTCCTTGCCTTGGAGATGTTTCGGCCACCAAAGGGATAGTCTAGAATGTCTGTACAATATGCGATCAAGAAAAGAATACACGTCCTTCTGAAAGAGATCATCCGAAAATACCCACAAATAATCGGAGCACCGTCTAGATGCCAGAATCTTCGGCACTATTCCCTAGCAGTTTTTTACTTGGAAGGGGGAGGGCCGCCGGGACCACCGCCACCGCCGCCGCTGTTGGCGACGCCACCAGTCTCATAGAGTGTGGCAGCAAGAGATACAGTACGGGTGTAGGTGGTGTTGATCCCGAAGCTGATCCAAGCCAGAAGACCTTCGTCCACGGTCTCGCCCAGCAGGACGTATTCCACAATGGCGTCACCAGTAGCCAAACTCTCATCGAGGAGTGAATCTCCGTCGTTGGTGGTGATGGGCTGCGTGTTGGTCGAGTAGGGGGAGAAGGTCTCAACAGTGTCAGTCAAGCTCTGATCAAAGTAGATCTGACCGACGTGGCTGGCAGTGTCGTCCAAGATAGTGTTGTTAGCACGTGGGGTGGCGTCAGGGTGGACATCGACGTGAATGTGGTTGGTGCGTCCGGAGTAATGTCCAGGGTAGATAGTGTCGAAGCTAATGGCACCATCCGCATCCGTCTCCTGGAAGCCACGGAGGAAGGTGGTGTTCACGTTCTCAGGGGCGTCTGAGTAATCAGAGCCGGAGGGAACTCCGGAGTAAACACCGGTAGCGTTGCAGTCTACGTTCAATTAGATATGGCAAATTTATAGAAATTTATAGCACTCCAATACGCGGATTACTTACGCCAGATCTCAACCCAGGCCGATGAAACAGGCTCACAAGTCTCGACATCGTACACGGCGATATCGACGGTCAATGGGATACCGGATTGCTCCTCGGTGACATCCTGGCGGATGTACTCGCCACCCACGTCTGCGATTCTAAGTTAGCTGCCTCGACGCCAGGGATAGACAGCCGTGGCTACTCACAGTATGGCCCCTCAGTGACTTCCGGGCTCAAGAGACAGGAAGTGTTGGCGGCAAAGATGGTGTCGAGGGCGGTGTCAAGGGTGTAAGCCTCGGTCGAGAGATGCGACTTGTTCTTGTCGCTGAGGTCACGTTGGATAATTCCACGCTTGCTCTTAGCAGCCGCAATAGCTTGTCGGCGTTTGATAGCGCGGTCCTCGACGCCTCGGGCCTTCAGCTTCGCCGAACAGTGGCTCAGGTCAGAACGCTTGACATTGGAGAGAAACTCCCGACGCTGGAGAATCTCATTCGTGTGGTCGACACCGGGGTGAGCGGCGACCAGAACGGCCGAGGTGGCGAGGATGGTCGAGAAATGCATTGTGACTCTGGCTCACCGATAGTAAAACTGATGCAATGAGAGACCTGTGAGCTGTGTCCGTCAAAGAATGTTGACGAGTCGTCGAGAAACGTCTTGATTTTATATTCGTTGAGTAGTCTTCAACAACTCGAAAATAGGACCCCCATCCAATCCACTAAGTGAAAAATCCCACCATTCATCTTCATCCTATTTCGCTTTACACCAGAGACAAGGCCCATTTAGGTTCAAAAGTTCCGTTGTCCAGGGATAGAACGGCGCCGTTTCCGGGGTTTGCAGCGAATACGCTGGTCGAGTTCACAAATCACGTCTGTTCACAGGAATATGTGGAGAAGACTAGAGATGCTACGTGAGAACTTAATTTATCTGCCGAAAATCCCTCCCACTTTCCGATCCCTGACTCGACCTTGCGTCCCCAGTAGTACACTAGATAGATCAGAGACATTCCGGGGACAATGTAATTCTCAGTAGCCGGCACGATACGCGAGGATTAGTTTTCTTCGTTTAGAATCCTCTTATGATAAGTTACCACCCTTTTGAGTCGGTAGTGCATCCACGCTTCAGCGCGATAAGCGCGACAATTGATATAGGTGGGTGTTATTATGGAGGACGATCTATTCGACTCTACGATCCAATGGACAGCGAATGGCCCTCATGCCCACCGCCGTTGCTATGCAGCGTTTCTACAAATAGTTGTCTGCGATTAACAACATGGATACTCCTGCCAAGACGCCAAAGATGTGAACTTGCCGCGCGTCACCATGAATTTTTTATATCATATTCGAGCTTGGCGTTATGTCTGAGCTTGGCATCAACTTCATCTTGGCATGTGGCGGTATAGATCATATGATCGCAACAAGCTCGATGTGGTAGTTTACCCAGAAGAATCTGTATTATACAATTCTGGGTGCTGGTTGTTCAGGTAAACAAGATGCCGGAAGCGATGAGATCCCTATTTAATTTTTCCAGGTGTGTCAATTGGTATCTCATGTTGCCTAAGCTATGGAAGAGATACTGGAGAGATGGCAGGATATCTCTATGATATCTCGTCATGCTTCACAGCCTTGTGTCAATGCCCCGGCGAGTTAGACTGAAATGTGCAATACCGGTCGGCAGTGTAGTTCATGTGTGGTCCATCCAGACCCATCCTCACACCCATTGACGGTCCACTTCGTCCCGAGCTCATGCACCTCCCGCCGCCACCATCCGAGCCGATTCGACGCTACCTTCCTAAACTGGCTCGACAAGGACCTTTCCTTGCTCTCCTGTAGCTAATGAACGAAACGGGTTTTGTAAGCATTGACTCCCATTTCGGCTGCATGTGGGATAGTTACATCGGTTACATCTACCAGGGCGACATACCCAATCAAAATGTTGTATTTAAAAGTTCACAAAGACCGATTACCTCAAGTAGCGATACTGACAGAGCTGTATTAATTGGTCGCCTTGAATGCGAGTACCTAGAGATACATGTGGTATGGGTCTGTTAAATGTACTTGGTGTAACTATCCCACATGGTGCCGAACAGGTAGTCGAAAGGGATATATTACTATGTCTGAGCGTTAACTCGTCTTACGTGGCCAGCAAAGCGATCGACGAGCAACTACTATATGTAAACTAGTCAGTGGCTTGGCCATCCACTGAGAACATCCCGCGTACTATGTTGAACGAGCTTCAAATCAACGAGGATGATGTCGAGATACACTAATGTAGGTGTGCACTTGCAGTCACTGCTCTGAGCGCGTCGCTTGGTTCCACGCCATGTGGCAAACAAATCACCAAGGTCTAAGTATTATGGAAATGAAGACTAACTTCCCCTGGTTTACATGCGCTTGTGCTGTCCACATCCATGTCCACGGCCTCTGCAGCTATGGCTTCGGGCAAATTTGTGTCGAATACTTTAGCGAGGATCCTTTCACATGCACGCAGCTACACACATCACGAGGTGAACTCGGCGTTTAACTCGAGGTATCGCGCCCTGGGGGGTTTCTCGGGGTATCGTGACAGCCGTAGTGTTGGCACTGAGCTTCCTCATGGAGCGAGCCACGATTGTGGCATGATGGATATTCTCACCGCTGGGGCCGATGCAACGGTAGGCGGTCGGGGAAATATGATGAACGGAGGATAATCCCTTAAAGAAAAGAGTAAATAAAGCTCTTGGTGTATTGTTAGTAGAGACTGCCTCTACTGTCGGATTCTTATGGAATAATATTAAATAAAGGTCAAGCCTAATAGGGCTATGTCAAAAACGTCGTCACAGTTTATCCGACACCAAACGAGACTTGGCAGGCCGTAGGAAGGTAAATGCCAAAGGGTTCAACCATTTCTATTCGCTAGGAGCGCTCGCGGGCCACTCCACGTGCCTAGCTATGTAGCCGCAGGTTGTCAAAATAGGGGGTTCTTCGAGCTGTCGCTGCTGCTGATCTCCCATCCCCAGGGGCTGCTAGATTGCGACAATTGTGATAGCGATTTCCTGATTTCGCTCGAGAACGCATCTGCGAGGGACCCGGTATTGTAACGTGAGGTATCAGCTGAGCTATTTGAACTGCGTCTGATTGATGCAGCGGCCAGAGCCTACCAAGACGCAGGCCCTGAGGAATCTCCGTAGATCTCCCTGCATTCGTCGCAGTTTAGCTGGTCCATATATGGTTGTAGGCCCTCGAACTTGTCCTCCGGTCCCTTGGGCAAGCCTTCAGGTATCTCTCCAGCATCCCCTCGACGACCGAGAACCACGACGGCTTTGAGATTGGCGTGGGCCATCCGGATGTGCCAGAGACGGAGGTAATCCATAACCTCTTGATTGATGGGAGGCTTGGTTTCCTCTGACATGACGGGCCGGCGGCGGATGGGTGATATCGGGCAAGGCTGTGAAGTCGGGCCCAAGCTCGGGAGAAGTAGAAAAGATACCACTCAATTCACGGCGGAGGTTTCCGAAAATGTGGTAGCTCAGCCTAAAATGTAACCAAGAAAAGTGGACAGGCATCTCCAGCTTTTATTTCTAAAATGGTTAGCTTCATCTCTAGATACCTTACTCGGTAGAACTTCGTTTCTAGAAAACCTGGGGCTTAGAACATTGAGTCTATCATCGCGGGCACCGAAATCTTTTACTAATATCAGCAGCTGTGCACAATAACCGAAAGCATAGATACGGTTCAATCAATGTGCCGTATGGCTTGTTCCTCTCTCGACCTAAGTAACGCTAAACTTTCAGGGTCATGTTGATTAAATTGTCCTCATGTAGTTGACGGACAAGCTGATTCGGAGCAAACGCACTAAGCGTCATCGTCTTTGTCACCATGGTAGTAGTGGTAGGTAGCGGTCCTCTCATGAAAGGAGAGGTCGGCCTGAAGTGCTAGTCTAGAGCGACATTCTGACTGAACCGGGGCTGTCAAAGGAAACTGAATCAATACGAAGTGCCGCGAAGATGCACATATCCTTCCACCGAAGCTCACGAAGCTTGGGTTGACGTCATGATGCCTGTCACTCTGAACTTTGAACACAGACTTAAGCATTATTACATGCCTCCCATAGCTGTGGGCTTTAATGCTCATGATAAAGTTCATCATCATAATTATTTGTTTGGTTTACCGGAAGAAAATTGGCTGGATATCTTCAATGATTGACTAGCTCGACTAGTAGGACAAAGTGATATTTTTAGTGTGGTGCTAGGGTATCTTGCTTTAGCGTCACAGTGGGCGCGTTAGCAAACGTAGGCTAGCCCATTTTTCACCAATGGGCTGCTAACGCTGCTGCTAGGATACCTATAAGTAAGGTAAGTAAGTACCTACTTACCTAGGCACTTGATATACAGATAGGCTTCTGTAAGCCATGAAATTGATTTTGGACTGCGCAACGTTTAAGACTCCTATATCCCTCGGCCTGAAGACCCGCCTAGGTAAGGAGTGGAATTACAATAGGTAGGAACCTAGGGAGGCAAGAGGTCAAGATCAGGTCTCTGGGACGACCATTATTTTGCTGCAACACGAAATGCCAAGCACATGATAATATCTAGGTACCTATTAGAACTAGAAACGCGGGGACGGTCCAAAATGGCCCTGCTTGTAGCACCTGCAGGTAGCTAGCTAACCCAGATAAGTAGCAGCTAGATAAGTCTCTCACTTCCATAGGTGCTGTATTCAGGCAAGCAGCGAATACAGGTAACAAATCAAGTCCCCTAATACTCCGTACACATCAACCGTCAGCGAAGCATCTTGTGTTGTTTGCAGAGTCTTGACACCCAGGTAACACTAATTGATGTCCCGAAGTGAGTCACCCACTATAGCCCACTAGTATGTACCTAGGTAGCAGCCTGTACACAGTGACCACGGTGGGGATCCTCCATCCTTTCTACAACCTACCTTATGCAAGATCCTTGACCAACACTACAACCTACCCGTAACTTCAGGCGAGCCTTGCTCTCGTGTACACAATCTTTGCCTTCGCTTTCCCCTCACATCATGAGTTGGAGACCAAAATCCAAAGGTCCACCGCCTCCACCGCCACCGCCTCAACCCGACTGGGTAGAGACGGAAGAGCGAGCGTCGAATGGCGGACATGGTACAGATGACGCCCTTGGGGTCACGAAAATCCTAGAAGAGTCTGGTATCACATGTTGCATCGTTGGGATATCCGCACTCATCTTCTATGGGGCCGATAGACTACGCCCGGTATGCAGCTCGTTTGTTCTTGCCGTTTACTCTTGCCGTCTACGTCCCGAGCCGTGAGCTGTCTAACCATTTACTGTTGTCCAGGACTGGGAAATCTGTGTTCCGACAGATCTTGTCGACAAGGCAGCAGACATTCTCAAATCCGAACCACACTCGCGCGCATACGGCTTAGTGGAGCCCTGGGCTTTTCCAACCGTATCTCTTCTGCATACATACAACCGTTTCAAAGGCCAAGGCACGAGCTTTTATTTTATTATAGTACCTGCAACAGATGTACATATCATCTGCGAACCGGAGAATCTGACACGGAGTCTCAGAGGCCTTCCCTACCCCAAGCTCGATGTCTTTATTCAAAGTTGTCTGGATACGGGTGACAGGCTTCAACTTTGTGACGTTATTGATGGCACTGATCTGCCAGAACAATGGGGCGAGGATAACCTCGATCTTGACGGGTTCAACGACACAGAATGGGCTAAAGACATGAACAAGAGAGGTCGAGGGTTCGAAAATGGAAAGTTTGCACACTGGGCGCCTTTTGCTTGGTGTGGTCCAATGAAAAAGCGGGAAATGTGGCAATCACTGGTACGTACGAAGAAAGACAGGCTCGATTGGACGAAGCCAAGTTATATCTTCATCACGCAGTATCGTATCCGAGGCGAACCGGACTCCTGGACGGTCCTGTCAGATGCGTATTGAGGACATTATGCAAAGACGACTAGGCACGAAAATACCTATAAATAGCAGTTTTCTCATGCTAAATTCCAGGGTTCCTTAGGCAGTTGACCAACCAGCAGAAGTAATTCTATTATTAGGAGATTCCTATCACGCATTATGAAAGACACAGTGAGTCTTGTCCTATCACCTGGGGACTAGAATGGGCTCGGACTTTATATGTACGACTAAAACTCATACACTGGAGGGTAGCTCTACAGTTCAGTGAGCTTAGCGCCTCACAAACACACCATAACAATTTTATCTATATCAAACATGTACAGATGCACTACCTACTTGCGTGACTTCTTTTGAGCGATACACAAGGTTTCTCGCATCTCTTTACAGGCTTCCACATCACTGTCCATTGTTATTTTATAGACTTCATAGAAGTCCACTCTCGATTCCATCTTCAAATGTTCGCTCCATTGCCGAATGGTCTCGCCATAGGTCATGAAGAGGAATATCAAATCTTTCAAGTCTGAATCCTTCCTCCTTGAGATCCATGCACCCAGTTTTCCCTCGACCTGCCATGTCAATTCGATCACAGGGACCTTGCTCCCTTGAGGCGTCTGGAATGAAGGGTGGATAAGTTCAAATGAATCCGGCTCCGTTAGATTCGGAGTATCAAGTTTTCCTGTATAATGTTAACAGTGATCTTGTCAGATCTTCAGTATTTTATAATTACCGGAAAGCACTACATCCACGGCCACAAGCTGTCCGCCTTCACTGATATCGACAAACATTCTTTCCTGGATGCTGCCTGTAATCTCCCAGTATGATAAAATGGCCCTGGCTAATGTTAGTACATATAGCAAGGTCTTGAATTTGGGGTAGTGTTCATACCAGCTGTAGGGGGCAAGAGTAGTCCTCACTTGGCCTACATCGGCTGCCAGCACGAGGAGGTCGAGGTCTGTAGTTTCTCTTCGCGAACCTCGAAGGTTGAGAGCCCAGCCTCCAAACCAAGCGTAGTACTGGCCAGTAAACGCTTTTTGAAGGTAGCCCGCCGCCTTTGCCAATTGCTCAGGCTTTGCTTTTGACGCATTGTGTTGAAGTTCCTTCAGGTCCCTTGGTGAAGTCTGTCCAAAATACCGGGCCAGAGATTTAGTGCTGTTGCTAGCCATGACGAGGGACTAGGGAGGTAGAAATGGTAGAAGGAGCCGTGGGTTAACAAAGAGGGTTGACAGTCGAATAGACGAGGTTGAACAGTCGAATAAGTGAAATTATTCTTTGAGCATCAGTGTTCATGACTGCTCTTACTTGGGAACCGGTTGACCTTATAGTCTCTGCGTGGGTTACGCAATGACTTTGTCGGTACCATTGAGTTCATTGAACCTTGATGAATAAAAGTAAAGGTTCTACAGATCACTGTCACTCAATAGCCAGTTCACAAAGCGCTGGTCTTTAGCGAGTGCGTAGTCCTATTGTGCAACACAATGGAATGATCAACAAACAATAGTACTCCATTTACGGGTCTTTGGACCTCTAGTCTACGTCAATGCCAGCTCTTTGTTGGAAAGTTTTGCTTTCCATAGGATTGGAAGGCGCCGGTTTTGTAGAAAGCATAATAGCTTGAGAATACCGGACCCCCAAACTCTATATTCAAGGTTCAATGGAATCCGCTCCTATATTTAATGTTTGCACCTTATGTATTAACTATTTTTACCCCAAAATCAAATTTGTAATATTCAAAGCTTATAATTTACACCTCGCAAGCTTTTTTGTAATACATTAGGAGCTTTACAAGCCCTAAAAGGCAGTGAAGAGCTTTCCCTCGGTAATCAAAGCTTGTTAGAAGTGTCAATACAAAAGTATCAAATTTTTGAAAAGTGCTTACACACTTCGATTTACAGCGTATTGAAATAGACGAGCTCCGCCGGCAAAGCGTTCCATTTCAGGGACAATAAACTTGGCACTACACCGTATTTTTAGTTTTATGTGACATGATTGCCATGCCTGTGCCTCCACAAACAATGAAATCGCTTGTGTTCAAACAACCCGCCAGCTCGGATCAACAGATAAGCGAAATCTCTACGTTTGGGAAATCTCATTCGTCGAGTCAAGGACCCAGCCAGGCGGTTGAGGCGCTTATGCAGAGCACAAGGGTACCGTAAACGAACCGGCGGGTTGTGGTGGAACAAACATTCCCTGGCCTCAAACTTTCACTGGCAGTTGGAATGTAGCCCTGAAACCTCAAGCCAACTTGTACCGATCTTGTTTCTCTTTTCAGCTGGAGTACTAGACAGCTTAGTCCTACCATATCTGAATGACTTCTGAATCAGCGCTCGGAATTGCACTTATCAGATATAAGTATCATCACTCAATTGACTAGTAGAGGGCGTTCAACGTCATGTAAGTGCGCTGTACTGTAGGGCCCTAAGCCTGCTGACGGGTATAGAGACATATAGTAGCTACAGAGGCCACATTCTCAACTCAAAGACGTATTTACCTATCACTTTGTGTACTGTCTCCTTAGGAATGTCTTGTCTTACTTAATATTACGATCTTGCGTTGAGCGGGGGGCAGGAAGCCTTTCTAATGAATCCATTGATGCGAGTAACAATCATGTGAGGCGGCTAAATGTAATATTTGATACTAGTGTTCATATGTGGAAAATAGAATACTTCACCCTCAAAGTTTAATCTCCACCCTAACCTTGAAACCACAGCGGCATAGTCTTCACTTGTACAATGTATCCTACCTGCGCTCTTCTGCTCAGTTTCTAGGCGGGTAGGTTTTCAGCAAATACTAAATGATGGCTCCTGAGATTCTTATAGCACAGTTTCATTGCCTCTTTCTAGACAGTATGTATATAGCTTAGTCATACTAGAGTCGCCAGGGGTATCATGAGACGTTCCGCGACGACAAGTTGTGTAACCCATACCTGCGGTTGGCCACTTCATGACAACTTGCTAGTACTCAATAGAAGTCAAAAGTGTTTCACTGAACCTAAAACCGAATAGGGTATGAAATGTATATTCTGATTCTCTATCCCTCTCATACAATCTACCGCTGGGCAAATTCTTTTGTGCCTCTACTACCACGTAACCTCTTAGTCTTTGCGAGACTAAAAATCTAAGCAGTTCGTTCGCAAATTAGCCGATTATGATTTCAAAGATACAGTATAGGGTTCTTCTGTCTTCCTGTTGCCTTACGAATAAGTCTAAATCCTGCGTGATCTAGACTGCAACTATATCCATAGTCGCGCTCTGTCTTCAAGGATCATGACAGTGAAATTATGTTATCAATGATAGTAATTACACGGTATTAGAGATGTAACATCTGAGGGATTAGCGGGTCAGCGGGTCAGACCGCCCAGCCTAAAATTACCCAATTACAACGCTAGCCTCTACTTTAGAGATCTTAATGTTAGGAACCTCGCACTTTGGGTTAGGTGAAGACACTTGTCGTTGCACCAAGGTCTGGAAACCTTCGTGGGCAACTATCTAACTATATACAAGTGATTTTTGTGTCTTGTGACATTTGATACTAGTCAGCATCTTATCAATAACACTCCCGATATTTTTGTCAAGGAACACGCATGCGCAAGGTGGCGCCAGTTGGTCCATACCTGGCAATACAGTCAACTGTACACCCTACTTTTACCTCGACCAGTCCAGCGGGGGGACAGTCTCTTAACCATTGGTCATGGCTTGGCAACCACCACAGGATCCTGATCGGCCATGCTGCCCATATATGCCAGGCCTTGCTATGCAGATCACAGAGCATGAGCCTCCTCCTCCATTTGGCCCGAACGGCTATCCTCCTAGTTCACGCCCAGTTCCCCCAGAAGCTTGGTTAAAAAAGACCCCTCAAAGCCAACAAGTGTTAGAGAATCCTCTTCAGGACACGCGATGGCATTCTAGTATACCCCCGCGTACCGCTATGCTGAAAATAATTAACAGCATAGCTGTCGGTCAAGACCGAGGTGCTTAACTTGTGGCTTGTCAGGTTCTTATTCGTGGACAAGAGAAGCCACACACAGTAACCGCTAAGATATACGACTCCTTATATTACTCTGTTCGTGACACCTTGGTCGAAAGTGTGCCCCAAGATGTTGTCTACATGGCCGATATGGACTATAGTCATGAAGCGGCTGCGTATAGGCATCTTCAAAAAACGAAACATCTTCAGAAGCCTGGCTTCGCGCCGGGATATTACGGATCCTGGACTTTCAATTTGGACCTAATCTGGCAAGGTAAACAACATAAGCGATCGATTCGAGTAATATTGATTGAGTATCTCCACGGCTCTTCTATTCGAGACCTCTACACCCGCAAGCGTCCAGATGTGCGCGACGCTTTCCATTACGACGAAGCATACCGTCTGGCGGTCTTGGCTGAACTAGCCGAAGGTGTCGTGAAACATTATCATGCAGGAGTCAATCAGCACGACCTCTCACCAAGAAACGTTATGCTGGTCCCGAGTCCTCAAGGAAATACGTCGCAACGCTCTCTACCTAGAGTAGTACTTATAGACTACAACATAGCCATTGTCTTCGAACACACCAAGTACGGACGCCGTCGGTGTCAAGATCTAAGTCGCCCACCCAATCCAGCACAATTCTTCTGGAGAAATGGGTTCCTCGAGTTCTATGGCTGGGCGCCTGTCAAATGGTATGAAAGCGGCCAAGGAAAGCAATCCTACCGGAAGTGGCTTCTGGCAAAATTTGAAGGAAATAACGCCAACCACTTCGCACCTATTGATCGGAAACTCGAACTTGATGGTAACACTTACGATACATCCACTGGGGCTTAGTTCTGGTACTAACGCTATTTCTGCAGATTAGCTAAAAGCTCACCATATCAGCTCGTGACTCAAAATCTATCCTCGGCAACAGCGACAAGACATATGCAGTTGCTCTTGTAGTTCACACCCAAGTTAGCCTGAACACAACATATTAATCCATTTAAGTATTATACAGTGCCATGGATATACTGAGATCGAGGATTAGCGACAGGGTCTCTGCGATCAGGCACAGATAATAATAAGATCGAGGTTTAGAGAGATATTTTGCTTCTGGTAAACTAAGACAAGAATGGGATACTCTGTATTTTACACTCTCATATTGAGCCAAGTTACTTCTGGGTCAGCCGTCCTAACTGTAATGCTTTTCAGAAGCTAAGTAGTCTGTCTGCTTTCTAATTCTACAATAAGTTACCCCTAGTTCCCCAGTAGAGTCTTCAGTTCCTCTTGTAGTTCCGAAAAATAAGATGATCGCGTATCTTTGCCCTAAAATATCAGTTTTCTTAGTTCTTCTTTTAGTTGCATTTTATATGCGTATACCAATACAATTTCGGGCCGTGATAGACTTTCTTGTATAGTTTTATACTGCCGCCGAAATCAAAATGCACTAGTTTGAACAAGTCTCTTGGTCAGCAACAACTTCACATAACTTCCGAACACCGCTCTATTATTATATTTTCCTATTATGAAATCCTAGTATCACATTAAGTGAATGGCTCGGGGGCTGTGAACTGATTGCCACTCTCGTAGACCTCAACATCAAGTACCAACAAGACCGCCGCACTCTGTGTCTCCATCCTAGCTGTCATGCCACGGGGTGGTCTAATGCTTCAGTAAACAGCACTGGCAGTTCTCTCAGTTACTCTAAGACCAAGCTGAGGCAGAAGCAGCTGACTATAGATCAGCACCGGAATGACATCAACTGTCAGTCAAGTTGCACATGGCTCGGATTGTACTTCTCTAGGGCGGTGCGCGATGCATTTCAATTACCCCTACTTTGGGATCTATATGTCCGGCATTGGTGACTGTTTCGACAACAATTAAAAAGAGTATATCGCCGAGGTCATATGGGGAGATCTCGGCGGACTTAATTGAGACGCTTTTCAGGGAATATCCGATTGGACTGACTTTCAGGCGAATGTCTCTTGATGATATGACGCGAAATACAACGCCCTATATGACCGCATTTACGTGGATTTCCCCGAACTCAAGCTTGAGTACAGGCTTGAGCTTTTTGGCTTTGACTGTACAGACTGTATTGTTTCTCGGAGACGTAGGGTCAATGCTACTAGTTCGGTGAGGAAAGGATGGCGCATATTTTTGAAGACATAGTCTCAATATAGTTCATTTTCCATACCCTTAATCTCCGTATCAATGATTGAAACCCGGAAATAATTAATACGTAATAGCCTTATGGGCTTTAGCAGTCAACTTCATACTCAATAATTAAACCCATCTTCCAATCTCATATATTTTTCCACCGCTGCTACGCAGTGCATTTCAGCTCTGTTATGGCGACACCTCTGACCTTCTAATCCGATACCTCATATATCTAATAGAATCCTCTCCTAGCTCTACCATGTCAATAATAGTACCTAGAGGGCGCTATGTTACTATTCCGCTTCTCATCTTCTATATTTGCTCAACTACCGAGTTCACGTAAGCACTGAGGCAAATGCACCTGGGGTTCGATCCTATGCGCTTAGTAATCTTGAAAGTTTTAAGAAAAACTCTTAATAAAAGAGTTGCATAATCCAATTTGACAAGATGCGATTCATGAAAGCCACGTGTTTTAGATGGCAACTCGTACGCATGGAGTTACTATAAGTATATGTAGAGCCGAGGTGGTGTACACTACTGCTTGCACGGGAACCTGCGCCCCTAGTTTCTCCACCTGAAAGACTGTATGCAGGTCCCCGCCAATAGTCATGCCACGGTGATGAATGACTAACTATCCCGGCGGAATGACATGTGCATGTATGATTAAGCTTTAAAGTTTGCTATTAGACTAGAGAAGAACCCAGAACGACCAGTAGATTCCATAATGCGTAGCGCTATTACGTAGATTAACGCAGGTATGGAGAATGAGAGGCAGTGATTCTGACTCTTGCTTGTGGGGATGAGAAAGCGAGATCACCTATTCCGAAGGGTACACAGAGGAGCCAATTAATATGATATTTCATCAAATAGAATGACATACGCTTCCTATATCAAAGGTGCTTTATAGCTTATTCATTTCAGAATCTCGTGTTCGGCAGAGTGCTGGTTGTCAGTGGGCTTCAGACACCAGTTATAAATGAATTATTCCGAAGCTGAGATTCATAATCGCATAATAATATATTACATTGATTGTAGCTAAACGTGTCAAAGGAAAACGGCTGAGCATTTATGCCCCTTTTCAGCTCGCTCGTGACGATAAGCTCAGAGATTGAGTCCGAGGACCTGGGACTCGGCGCCCCATTCAGCCAACCGGAGAATATGTCCCACTCAGCTATCGCTAATTGGGCGATAGCCGGAGTTTGAGATTCATGACCTGCCAGGGATAATTTAGACACTCGCTACGATACGTGGGTATACTAAGTACGCTACTGCGGACCCATGATGGCGAGAATTGTCAAGTGGGTTCGTATACATATGGAGCGTAGGGTCTTAGAATGCTTTGATGAGAGAGAGGGCGACATGTCAGCCTCCTGAATATCCTTCTTTCACTGCCACGCCACGTTGGGCCAGCGTTATTATATTCTCTTTGTTTTGTATCTGCGACGCCGTCGCGGTCAATTGATTACGAGTTCAAGTGGGAAAAAGCTGCAGCGCGAAAAGCGAAACCAGAATGCCAATCTCGAGAGAGCCGAGCCAGAGAGCTTTAGCCTGGGTGAAATGGAATTCAAGCAAAACGAGTTTGAAGTACGCGCCAACCTCTTTCCCCTCGTATTTTTACATCAACTAACGCGCGATCAATTGAACCAGTTCCAACCATAACTCCAAACGTGCCAACGAACCCGAGATTGTTCACTTAGGAGGTGCACGCGTAGGAACCGCTTTTGAAGTACTAGACCTCCCTGCACCCGATCGATCCAGGCCAGCGGAACGACCTTTAACACAATGGGCTTTCAACCCACCACCGCCGAACCCACCTGGAATAGGTATCGCCATTGCATGTCCAGATGATAGTCCGGGGGAGACGCCCGGCGCCTTTCATTTTGACGACGAAAGACCCATAACACAATGGTTTCCGGAGCTTCAGCCGGAAGACCTGAAACGCAAGAACGACTCGCACCATTTATCCCCGACGACGGCATATTCGCACATGAATTCTAGTGCGAGCAATACCGACGATGCCTTGTCTTCACCTTTGTCGCCCAGTCCGTCGAGTAATGCAACTTACGACAGTCCGGCAAGCGCTTCACCCCTGCAATCTCCCGCCACTCCGCCCCTGGAATTTCCCGAGACGAATCCTGTCCGCCCAGTCCAGTTTCCAAAGAGATCAACTTCCTTATCTCAATCGTCACGTTACACGCCTTCGACCACGAGGCGGACTGCTGGAAACCGGGCAGTGCAGGAGAAAGAATCGCAACTGCGGAGGACGCAGTCAAATGCAGAAGTTCCGAGAGGCACGGAATGGAAGGCTCCACCCTCACAACTTGTTTTTCGCGAGACGAAAGACAGCCTTCATGCACGCGAGGCATCGCCGCATGAATTGAAAATCCGGGAACCACACAGGACTTCTCCAAAACCTGCCCAGATCATTCAAGATGTCTTTGTGTTACCCCCACTTACGAGCGCTCCGCCTAACGTGCCTCTACCACCCATCTCAGCGACGAAATTGGCAGGCCAAGGTAAAGCACGAGATCAATTACATAGAAGAGGACCGTCGAGCTCAAGTGACCGTGGTATTGAGAGGAGTCCAGCCCCTGAGCCTCATGAGCAAGAAGATGCGCAGCAGTCGGGGTCAGAACATAAACTTACATCAAAAGAAAGGTTCTGGCTGCATCGGCATTACCGAGGCGAGGCAATGTTTCTCAAGGCCTGGGGGTTACAGATTTCGAGCGAAGAAGACCGCGAGGAAGGTCGCGGAATTCTACGTGAGCTCATGGAGCGAGAGGCAGAAGAAGAGAAGGCATCCCAGGAGAAGCAGCGAATGCATCACCGCTCAGGATCGCTGTCGCGCTCTAGCACTACTACGGTTACGTCGAGTCGTGATGGCGCCGGTTTGGATGTCATTGCGGAGGAACGGCTTAGTCGAGAATTCCACATTCGTCCGAACGGAAGTCTTAGTGATGTGGATAGGACGGATGAGAATTTCTGGAAAGTTAACCATGGTACTGGGGATCAGCGGCCCAGGAGACTTCATGGATCAGAGAAACACTCGAGAAACGAGAGTACTGACTCTGTGCTTGAGCAGTACCTTGATCTGCGTTTGAATAATAATAATTAGATGATTACTAACTGAAAGATCGAGGTTAGACCTGTTGTACACCTGGAGAACTCATAGACCACTGTATATAGTTTGTGTTAAGTCATGTATATAGAGATAAGTTGGGACTGCACATTTAATTCTGGTTTATACCAAGGGTCATCTACATGCATTCATGAGATGTGTGTACAGCACTAAGCCGCAACATGTGTGATTGAGGTGAGCATTTTCAATCCGCAGGCCAACAACAGAAATGAGTTATGACGTTTTGGCTTAAGTTAAGCCAAAAATTGACTCAAAGAGCTTGAGCAGTATCATTCCCATAATTTCTGTAAGCTCATGCGAGCTAGACGTGCTAATGCCAATTGAGCTATGCATAAATGTGCCGACCTCTGCCAAGATCTCGACGAACCGAAGGGTCTGTGAGTCAAATTTATATGTTTTTCAGTCATCTTGGCACTCTAGCTGACTGCGCGTCATAGAGCATGACTTGACCGCCAAGCCCCATTGTGGGTGCAAGCTGCGCACATTTCCGCGGTAGTATTCCGTATAGTATCGACTTTCGGCATTCTCTAGCAGCTACTCCAACACAGAACTTGTCACAACTAGCAAGCTCCGATGCAAAATCGCGCTAGGTGGCTTGGGCAAAAGACTGAGGTCGTTCCTCTGACAAGCAGCCGCTTCGGAGATTTCTCTGAAAGGATGAAGATCATGTTTGTGAACCACTACATCTCACCTCGATCTGCTGCGTTCATATTATATCATAAAATATAGGCCCTTACGTGGCACCACACAGAGGTTGCCATAAGCACTATTCCCACATAACCCTAATTTCTCTGTATTGGTGGCTCACTTAGCTTGGCTACGAATGGAATATAGAACATTTCGGCACATAGTCATTTACCCATCTCTTAACGTTATTCTACACACTCTTAGTTCTAGGCTAACACATACCAGTAGATGTTATAGGAGCAATTATGGCATCGCGTACCTAGAACCATATGGTTTTAAGAAATTTACGGGTTGCAACCTGTATGACGGGCAGAAGACGGGTATGCAGGTTACAGTTTGAGTACACTAAGATATACAATGAGTGAACGGGTCTGTGATACGTGACAGGCAAGTATCGGGCACGCGAGAGCAATAAGAAAATCGAATATCTAGCTGAGATCGAAAAGACCTCATAACTAGCGAATTACAACACACTACGCCACACCTCATATCCCCGTTGCCGATGGGCAACCTACAGAGCTATATCGGATTCCCCCTTTCAACGTACCAAGTCTCCAGATTTAGCGGTCTTAGGCGAATTTCGGCTAGGACTATCATTTCTCAGCACTGCAAGCGACTACTTAGTGTGACAGCCTATCACATGAGTGCGGAAAGCCAGAAAGACTATGCTGAGCTGGTCTAACGACGTAGGTGCGGCGGCCGAGGGACCGGAGTCTCGGGCTCAGGCTTAGGTCCATTTTAGCTCCCAAGGGATGCTCTTTGCACTTTTCGATGTCCGAAAAACTAGCCTTTGAATTCGTATGCTGGAGCCGTCCATCCTCGTGGGGGGGGGCGATAGGTGTAGATATTCAACTCTTCCCGTAGCAAGGGTCACGTATGATTGGGCTCGTTCACCCTCACTGTTGTATATGATGAGCATTAGACGTCAATTCAGACTTCATATGTAAGTACGGATACAGCGAGATTATGGAAAACAGACGTGTCGCGTCGCATGTGCGTGTAATGGAGACTCCATTTTCCTTATTACATCTACCGATAGTGTAAATAGTGTAGAAAGTGGCAATAGACTTGAATTCAAACGGAATGGTTTCCGCGCTTACTCATCCTAGCATATGAGTCTTCCCTAATTAGGCAACGTACAGCATGATCATTGTCCGCCATAATTGGGTCAAGGTTCCTCATCGTAACTTTGCTTGTCTCAAAATGGAAAGTCAGCGTCTTGCTTTCTAGTATACCTCACGTTGCGACCAAGCATGTGTTACGATGATGGCGTGGGGCACCTCGGCAATACGTCTGGACATAAGAAAGTCTATATCGTGGAGAAACTATTACCAGGATGATGCAAGAGGAGACATTTCTTCGTGGGTAGGGGCTTAACTTTAAAGGGCTCATACAAGAATGACAACGGCCCGTACAGTTCGTGTCTCCAACTATGTGTAAGATGTTTTCGTGCAAAAATGGAACCAGCTAGTGCTAATAGTGGCTTCTTCCAGCAGCAGCCGACGCTGAAGAATCAATTTCATTACGATCCCAGTATAAAACGGGTCTTCAAATGTAGGCAAGGGTGCTCCTCCTAGATTTGTCTCATAACGGTGCTGAACCAGATTCATAGTGTTTGTACCAGCGGACGTTGCTCGAACTGTTGCGCCAGAGATCAGTGGTTTAGGAGATGAGGTACTACAGCAACGTATTTTCGACTGGGTTACGGATGCCGAGAGAAACCAACCTTATATCACGGGAGGCGGCAGAGATGCCTTTGGTCAGCCTGTTAGTACGAAGTTGGTTGTCACAGACGGTTGGAGTAAACTGCAAGGATTTAGCATCGAAAAGGGGTATGTATTTTGTCTCGTCACAACAGACTGTGCAGTATACTAAGTCATGTAGTCTTGTCAGCCAAGGCTACGAGGATGGATTGGATCAATACACCCGAATCATGCAATATCTCCGCGAACTCATCTTCGAAGCTTCATCCGCAAATGTCGGGTGTCCAGGTGCGATGGCTGATGGTGCTGCACGGGTCCTGCAGCATCACTTAGACAATTCTAAGCTCAGTACAGAGGAACAGAAGGTCTTCCGAAACGCTTATGACCACCTCGTGTCGAGAGATTCAACTAAGGCTTGGACTAGCGGACAGTGGATGACGGAACGGATAGGCGGCAGCGATGTATCCCGGTCCGAAACCATTGCAACCTTCTCTCCTCTTCCGAATGACACTCCTCTATGCGATCCTCAAGAGAACATTCCTCTCGGCCCCTGGAGTATCGACGGATTCAAGTGGTTTTCAAGCGCAACGGACAGTAATATGACGATTCTTCTGGCTCAAGCTCCGAACGGCCTCTCTGCCTTCTATGCTCCAATGCGGCGGTACAACCCATCCCTTGTTGTCTCTGCTACAGGGGCCGTGGGCGGAACAGAACTCAACGGTATTATGATCTCAAGGTTGAAGAACAAGATGGGGACCAAGTCGCTCCCGACCGCCGAGCTGCAGCTCAAAGGTATGAGAGGGTGGCTTATTGGGAAGGAGGGGCAGGGAATCAAGGAGATATCAAGGATCCTGACTATTACGAGAATTCGATCAGCAATAAGTGCACTTGGATACCTCAGCCGCAGCTTGACAATTGCTCGGGCATTTGCTGAGGTACGAGAAGTGGGCGCGGGCCGGGGGAAGCGCATGAGGCTTGTCGATAGTGCACTGCATATGCGTACACTCGCCGACCTGACCATTGAGCACCATGCCATGATGCTACTCACGTTCTATAGCAGCTACTTGTTGGGGATGGAAGAACACCCATCTTCTCCTCGGTTACCACCACCGTCCATTTCAGCTATCACTCCCCCATCCGAACATATCACACCGCTTCTACGGGTCGTTACACCGTTACTGAAAGCATACGTTACCAAGCAGGCTATCCCTCTCATATACGCATGTATGGAATCCCTCGGCGGCGTGGGGTATTTGGAGAATTCCGAGTCCGAATTCATGAACATTGCAAGGCTATTCCGAGACGCATGTGTGCTGAACATCTGGGAGGGGACGACGGATGTTCTGGCAACAGATCTAATTCGAGCTCTGAAACACCCCAAAGGAGGATCTGATAGTATCAAAGCTCTTCACTTGATCATCACTAGCGGAGAAAGGGACTTAAAGAGTGCATCTATAACAAAGCAGTGGGATCGATTAAAGGCCCAGTTGGAGGTCGGTACTCAAGAGGACCTACTACAAAATGCCAGGGGAATTCTTTGGAAACTCGCAGATATCCTTATGGCCGTTCTCTTCCTGCTAGATGTGAAGACTAATGATGGCCCGGTGGCACGAGAAATGTGCCAACGTTTTTTCGTTAGTAGGAACATATCACCGCGTCAAAACCCCGATTCGGATCGAGTTCAGGCTAGCTTGGCGTTGAACCGGGGTATTGTTTTCGGAGGTGAAGGAATAATAGAATGCTCCAAGCTATAAATACCTAATAAACACAAAACAAGATGCTATTTATCACGGCTGTGCACGTAGGATGAGACGTGAATAAATTTGGATTGAGAACCAAAGGCTAAACAAGTGAATTGGGAAAGTTGGGGATCAAGCAGAACTTTTTTTTTTTCCAAGATGAGAGTTACAATGGACTATAATCTTGGCATAGGCGAATATTGCCAAAGGCTGTATTGATTATCGTTCTAAGTATTAAATGAACCTAATAGACCGACTGAATATATCAGAGCTCGTCTGGTTCGCTTACGGTATCTACAAACGTTATCAGTAACTTATTACAACTTAGGCTGAATTAGTACTCTTTTTACTGTGGCTCTTCTTGTCATGGAACTCCTTCACCCAAGCTTTGACAAAAGTGGCTTCCTTCTTTTGAGCATCGGCGACCGCAGATGGAGGAAGCTCGGAAGTCGTCTCGTTCGGGAACAGGCCGTTCTCGTCCCAGTGATGGACTGCCTTGGAGATCAAGATATAGGGCTCTGAAGTGGTAGACTTGCGAGTGGGATGACCAATTGCATGCGCACCTGCTGCGCGCCATGGGTCCCATTCGCCATCAACAAATGCAAGGCGAGGGTAGCTGATTCCGAAACCACCGTATTTGTTGATAGCATTGACGTCCGCTGGCTTGGTCAGGTTGAAGGCGTCACGGCAGATAACCGCGGAGTAGTCTAAGTCGATAGTACGTGAAATTAGTGGCAGTTGGTTGTGAGGAACTCCGCTGCCAGTCTGGAGAAAACCCCACCTACATAGTATGTTAGAAGCCACGTCGTATCTTAGGAGTTGGCCACTTACTGTGTGCAATACTGGTATGGCCATAGACGCCACGATTGAGTGATATCATCTTGACTGTAGAACTCCGTATCGTACGTGCTGAAGCATTCATCTTGATCTTCACTTCCGCACGAGGCGGCTTCAGGGGCATAGTAGCCAACGTAGTTAAGCACATGGTTCGACAGTTTGTTGACTTCGTACCCATAGCCAGCAACCGTAATCAGCTTGTTGGCCGATTCCCTCAGCGACTCTGTTTTAGGGTACTTCAACTCGCTTGACGCGACAATGTCACAGTAGTTGAAGAATTCACTAGAGCTTTGTGTGGGGTCCCAATTATAGCTCTGAAGACCGTAGATGCCACCGTTGATCAGGCTCGCAAAATCGCCGTCATGTGTGACGTTAGGGAGCCCGAACAGACTCTTGAGCTGGCCGACGTATTTGCTGTTCTTCTTGCCGATGAGGATTTTGTCAATGATATCGGTAATCTTCCGGGTATTCTCGACGCAAGCGGGAGGGCCGTAAACAGCAGCGGCTTCAAAATACTGGTAGTAATCCCAAATAGCCTGTGGCACTCCCGAAGAGGATATCGCACCCCAATATGCATCAGGGTACAGTTTGCGCAAGAGTGCGACAAACGCTCCCGCGTAAGAGCCACCTGTGCAAAAGATATCAGTAAAATACTAAAAGTTTGTAAAGAAATTTAGTTAAAGATTTGCTTCTTACCGTAGGCAACCCATGGTGTCTTCTTAGGACTGAAGTCTATATGTTCCAGCCCAGCGAATTTGACATTGTTGGCGAAGTAGGCGGTATCAGCGAGGGCTTGATCGGTGGTCAAGAAGCGGAGACTCTCTGTGCTGAGGTCCTGTGTCGGAATACTCGAACCGTAGTAACGGTGCTCCAAGATGACGCCCACGCCGTTCGTCGCCTTCGCAAGCTGGTAGACAATTCCCTTCTGCAAAAATGGCAGTCGGTCAGACCCGTCGGTCTCACCACCAGCCAAGACAATCACAGGGCCACCAGGCTTATAGTACTGGGCATCGAACCAGTAGCGTAGATTGAACTTGCCATTGGAGTGTGGTTCGTAGAGGGAGTCGTTGTGGAAGTGGTCGATGGGCGTCGAAAGGTTATACTCGGGATAGAGTGTTGCGGGATCGACATCTTGAACGCTCAGCTGATTAACGCCTCGGATCTGTTCAGTCTTGTGTGAGCTTAAATCTATAAAGCCAATTGAGCTTACGGCCGAGAATGTCGCAGCTTACCTGTTTCTTGAGCTCGCTAATCGGCAGCGATGACCACTGTAGGCCTTGAGTTGCGGAAACAAGGGCTAGAAAGCCCAGCACTTGGCTATATCCAACCATTGCCACGATACTGATGGTTAGTATTAATACTCTCCTGAATAACGAAGACAGTTAATAAACAGAAGGAAAAGAGAGGCACATCATTGAACCAAGGGACCTGCAATGTTATTCTAGAACAAATACGAGAGGGGCTGGGACTAAGACGGACTATGATTGCGGCTCGATAGCAGAGCGGGCGCCGATCGCATCGGGCAGGTGCAGCTATGTATCTAAGCACGCGATGGTATTGATTTTGGAGTATAATTACAGTAGTATGTATAAGCTGCATTGGTTGGTATGATACCAGCGCCAGAAGTGATGGCGTTGATCACGATCAGAACCCACAAGAGCTTACGGAGCTAAGATGAAGATGGAAGGTCCACAGCGATTGGCTGAATCTTGGCTGGGTCTTGGCTGGGTACTGGGGAAAGCTCGATAAAGGGTTACAGGGGCCCCTTGCCAGAGAGAGCAACTCGGAACGATGAACATCGCTTGCCAGTGAAGGCCGCTCCGGACTTGGCAAACCTCCTACAGTACTCACATAGGCACCGGTCGCCTCGGGTGTGTGCAGGGTGTTCCGGGTATATATGTACAACACTCACATCGTGAAGGCCTCTCGGTGTAATTGGAAGCAATGTAGCTAGGTAAGTTAGGAAAGCTTGGCACCTTATTGAACGCCACTCGTGTCTAGTGTTTAGTGGTATCGGCAACTACCCGCGGTGATCGTCAATATGGTATGAATGGCGTGGCGACAGCGGCTAGTTACATATCATCTTGTCTCAGGGATCATACGGGCCGGTTGCCCTTCGACCGGTAAGCAAATCGGGCTCTCCAGTCTGTCTCACCAAATAAACATCTTCATGACGGACTCCAAATTTCCCTTCTATATAGACCCCCGGCTCGTTAGTGAAAGTCATTCCTGATTGAAGCCGTGTTTCGCGGTTCCATTGATTGAGGTATGGCGATTCATGCGCTGTGAATGTTTTAGTCAGCAGGACACCTCGTAGGATAGAGAACGTAAAAAAGCCAATTATATATAAATATAAGACAAAATACCTTTAATTCCAATCCCATGGCCCAATCGGTGCGTAAACTGTTCGCCGTGTCCAGCATCTTCGATGACTGACCGAGCGGCTATATCGACACTAGCAGCAGTATTGTTTGGCCTCAATGCGACCGCGGCTGCCGACTGAGCCGAGAGGACGACGTCCCAGACTTTTAGCTTCTCTTCACGCAGCTCTGGACTCGAGATATCTCGTGCGTGCTTAGGCCAAAACAATCCTAAAAATCGGGACCAACCTGCGTACGGACTCGCGACACCGGGCGGTGCAGCATCAATGAAGAAGCTACGGCAAATATCCGAAGAGTATCCGTAGTAATGGGCTCTGTAAGAAGTCAATATTGTGCCAGGAGAGCCGATTCACCTGTTTCACTACGCACCCAACGTCAATCACAACCATCGTATCTTCTGTTACCTTTTTCGTACCAACGACAGAGCCACCATGAGGCAATGCGCCATCTTCTTCGAATAGCACGATGTTGAAAAAGGGATCAAAGCCAACAGATAGTAGAACCTCATTGAGGATTTTCTGTACTTCATTTTCGGTTAGACCAGCAACTAGACACGGTCGTGTTGCCCGCACAGCCGCAACAGTACCCGTGTTAACGGCGCGGAGAATCTCCACTTCAGCCGGACTCTTGATCTGACGGACGAGCTCAACCTGCGGGGTCAAGCCTACCGTTTCAAAGCCTGCGTCCGACAAGCCGCGGGAAATAAAATCTCGAATTTCCTCGTCTACCACGAGTTTCGGCACTCGCCGTTCGGTAGTGCTATTAAAGCCGGCGAAGACGCGCGATTCGAGTAAAGTAGCATATGGATCCCAATGCTCTTCCCAGACCACGATGTCTAGCCTATCTTCTCGCGATGGGATTCCAAGCATCCGCACACGGGCTTCTTCAAAGTGTGGTGCCAAGAATGCCGTCGTTGCCGATATGTCACCCGATTGCGAAATTATGGGTAGTATGAGCATTAAAAATGGCCGTTCTTCGGGCTCCCATGGTTCCCAGTCCTTCTGCGATACATTCCCGTAGTATCTAAATATCGATTGTCATGAGTGGAGAAAAATAATACGGCTCAACCAACTCACATACTGGAAAGTATATCCAGGCTCTAGGACGAACGCATCTGCGTCTGAAGCAACTAACGCTTGAGCAAGTCGTTCACGCCGGTCGAGAAACTCGTCTGTATGAATTGTTTTTGCTGAATTGAAAAAAGATAGATTAGCATGGAAGTTATCAATGCTGCACTTTTGAATTTCGGCCAAGGTCGGGCTTGATTTGCTAACGCCGAGATTCGTTCGTAGCAACCAGATCAATGAGATGCAAGCAAGTGCAATAGGAACATAGAGTCGGTTAATATTATGCAGCCAATAGAGAGGCCTGTGTGGCTGCGTTCCTCGTATCAGAGTCTTGTGAATCATTTTGGGTATCAATGAGATTAAGAGACGAGTGATCGCGGATCTAGCTCTAGGCCTAGGTCTGTAATATGTAAGATATAGGTAGCTACCTGGGTAGGCAAGTAGTCAATTACGCTGTTTGGCGGGGTTCGCTCTCATGGCGGGTGACATCATCTGTCCCCCCCCTTCTGATGTGTTATTTCTCATTGGAATCCTCATTGTGTATCTGATGCCACCATAGAGTTGACTGTAGAAGACCATACTTATCGGCTGCTGCTCTGGTGCGCTCGGTGGTTGCTACGAATCCCACCTAGGTACCTAACGTATATGAATCTTAAGCCGTCTTACCTGGATCTGAAGCCTTGGAATGGCTATCTCGGGTGCCTGTGGCCCTTCTATTGATGGTCGCATGTTGGCGTGCTTCATGGGACAAAATACTGTGCATGCGATATCACGGGGGATATATTTGTGAATTCAGCTCACAGCACAACTTATTAAACGGATTGCTGCATAACTAAACTTGGCCATCTAGACTCTTTGCGGTTGCGAAGAATATCGACATCAACCCACCGTACTTACAAGAAATATTTGAGACCTTGTGTCGGCGCGAAAAAGGGCATATGAACCCTAGACGTCGCCGATAGTCAATGCCAGGGAGTGGACATTTACTCGACTCGCAGTGCTGCTGGCAAATCTTAATCCCATATCAGGTTAAAAGAAGAAGAAGAAAAACACAAAAATCAACAAAGAAAATCAATAAAACCACGTTGCTCCCAGAGGCCGATCGCAATGGCAACTCAAACAAAGGCTTCCTATAACCTTTTCGCTGGTGATGCTCGAGTGCCCTATTGTACGGAGTATATCCTACCGGCTTAACTAGCCGGAGTTAGCCTTCTGGCAGCGTGTGCGGAGTGCGCGTACATGCAGTAGCGTAATGCTAGTGGGATGCATTATAGAACACATTTTAGCTCATTGTAGGTTCTACTTAGTAGTGTAGCACCAAGTATTTCCATATCACGATTTACTGAACCCATATTGTAAACTAAAACTCTCATAATTGTAACATAATTGTATGTAGTATCTATCCATACTTCCTACCATTCTGGCTTTAATTATTCTACTGTACGACAGCGTAGCTTTTGTACTAGAATACGTGGTATGCTGGTTCTGGAAACGTGGCCGTCCAAGTCCACTCTTGGGCCTTATTTAGTAAGTACTTACTTATATGCATGTGCTATGCTGAACGCTCACCAATCAATCTAGGGATACGTAATCCCTAGATCCGGATAGGTACTGCAGATAGCGTGTCTAGATGGCGTTAAGTAAGCTAATGGGACGGATAATTGGCTTACTATGGCGACCGAAGTCCTCTCCGCCAAATTTCTCTTCCATCTTTACGTGCTTCCTATAATCGCAACCCTCGGTTTGTGCCTCGGATAGCCCGCGGTGATATCGGACGATAGGCCTTGCCCTTGGCTGTAGTGTACCGCCGTTGCGACACATTTGTCCAGGGTTGAGCCTCCAACCCCGGCACACGCGCACTCACTCTCTCGAATGACGTGGACCTGAAACAGCCCCATCCCCATATCATGGCGACTCGCTTTTCGACGAGAGCCGCGATGGCTCCGCGTTCCTCGCTGTCTCTCCCAGCTCTATTGTTGTTGTTCTCCTCCGCCTTACCAATGGCTTCCGCACACGATCACGACTCGTCGCACATTGAAGACGGAAAGACCATCTCGGTCGATCCTATCGTAAGCTGGAATCTGTCGCATTGGCTATTTGCGGATGGCTCGGAATCTAACCACGATGCAGGACACGATTTTATGGATACACATCTTCATTCAGATGGCCGCCTGGGGCGTCATCTTCCCCGTGGGCATGGTTCTCGGCGTAAGCAAATCCGCAAAGCGTCCCCTCGTTCTAAGCTCGGAGCGCTGATGCGATATGTGCGCGTGGACAGATGGTCAAATCACGCTGGCATGTCCCCTTACAGGTAGCCGGTACTGCGCTCGCGATAGCCGGATACGCGCTTGGCCACATGCACGGTGGCCGCGAATTTCGTCATGACAACGTCCACTCCAAATTCGCTACCCCCATATCCTTCATGCTGTTCGCCCAAGTCATCCTCGGCATCTACCTGAAGTTGCACCTCGAAAGGGGCATCCATGGCAAGATTAGGCGCGTCGTCAAACTCGGACACGGAATTCTTGGCAAGGCCTTGCCCGTGTTTGCCTGGACGCAGATGCTTTTTGGCGGCATCACCGCTCTGGGTTTCTGCCAGGGCGATCATGTCGGCCAGTGCCTGGCACATTTCATCATGGGAAGCGCCTTCATTGGTTATGGCGTCCTGCTGACTATTCTTCTGCTTGTTGGACAGCTGTGGTTAAAGCGCACTGGTCGATCTCAGGAGTTCTTTGACAGCGCCGTCATTACTGCTTGGGGTGTGGTTAATACCTTCACCGAGCATCGCTGGGGCACCGAATGGGTCGAGAATGATTGGCAACATACTACGATGGGCGTGATATGGTGGTGTGCTGGATTGGTGGGGATTTGGCTCAGCAGAGACCGCGACGGTCGCCCCCAGCGAAACATCATTCCTGGATTCATTATCCTGCTTACAGGCTGGGCCTTCGGTGGCCACCCCCAACACTTGCACGTCAGTGCAGAGGTTCACAAGGTGTATGGATACACCCTAATGGCAGCTGGCGCAACGCGTATTATTGAGATATCTTTTGTGCTTCGAGACCGCTCTGGCGTATCTGCGGATGGCAGAGAGACCAACAGCTTCCAGTACCTCCCCGTCTTCGTGAGTGTCCCCGCTCGTTTCTAATGACTCTATCTAACCCTACTGTGACAGTTGTTATTCGCCTCTGGGTTCATGTTCATGGGCGCGACTGAAGAGCAAATGGAACTCGTCTCAAATTCTGGAATGGACCACGTCGCCTATATCCTCATCCTCTTCTCACTGGCCTCCCTCCTTTTCCTCTTTACTTTGATGCTCGTCGGCCTCTACGACCGCAACGCTAGCCCCGACACGCACCAGAAAGACCCGGATGCTGGGCGCCTTGGGCCCCGGTTGGGTGGCAATGTTCCACTTCGCGACGCCAATGAATTTGAACTAGAAGGGCTAATGAGTGACGACGAAGACGCTCACCCTATAAAACACACACAGGACGACGACGAGAGCCTCAACAGCACACTAGGTAAAAACAGCGATGGTCTAGCCCGCTAAAGGGGCAAGGTTTTAATATTATAACCAGTATTTCTTAGGTTGGACCGTGAGAGCAACTTGTACTAGGATACGGCCACCTGGGCCATTTGATTTTAGGGCCCCGCCTTGAATTCTCAAAGAGTATCCCGCGATATTTTTGGGTCATACCAGAATTCCTGGCTATAAACTGCATCATAAAGGCGTTAGGGTAATGGTCATGGGACACGATGGGTGATTCTTGCTTCATAACGTGTCGCTCATCTGGCTAAATCAAGCAGGGGCTATTTTAGGTCAATCTGCTTAGCTTTTAAAATAGCCCAGTGTTTGCCGCAGTGTCAACAATAATACGTTTTTGGCATATAGATATCAATGCATACACTTGTTCAGTTAGGACATGATTCTGATCACGCTGTTTCTAGGGCAGTCAAAGATAATATTCTCTATCAGGTTCAACTCTACTCTTAGTGTGTCTCATAGGCTATATTGTTTCCAAGCCAACGCGATATAGCCGTCACTCAACCTCCGTACCGAAAACGTTGCATGTTTATTTTACATGATCTTCTCTCCGCTATTATCAGCGTCCATCAGTAGCACGTTTTTTGCCCATCGTTATCATGTGTGTACCAACTGACAGCTTTTGAGATTCTTGTGTAGAGCAATGCGTCGCACGGTATATCGTCATGTCTCACGAATTCATCCGAACGCGCCGATACATTGAGAGAGTACGGCATCTCATTCGTACACAACGTCTATCACCAGAATCCACTCTGTCATGACCACCAGCTGGCTCACATATGCAAAATTTGTATGAGGATAAGTTTCAGGACAACACATGATATTCTGAAGTATCCATGTCTACAACCCTCAACTGCAGACCGTCTAGCGGGCATGCTCTAAACATACGCGTTCAGAGTGGAAACGGCGCCCTTGCTACTCGGATATCTTTAGTTTCCCAGAAGAATGCGGAGTTGGTTATTCGAGGATGTTATCACCCCGTTGTACGCGGTAAGACATCGTTCCAGAACAAATAGCATTTTCATATCGTGAAAGCGAAGTCACGCCGTAGCTATGACGAGTGACTGTCATATCGTATCACTGCTGAAATGGGATGCTCAAGTTCCAACAAGTAATCGATCCATTTAGGCCATCGTACTCGCCGAATCCCATCTCACAGATTACACGAGGTCACCAAGATGCAAAGAGTCACGAAATTTCAGCTACAGATGAGAGGGATCACTCAGGACGAGATCTATGAATGCGGACGCGCAATCATGAGGATCTTCGCCCCTCAGAAAACACAAACCTCGCCACTAGTACATGCGTTGCTACCCTTCTCGTTGGACGACTACGCTACACAGCATCAGGTAGCTAGTGCTTGATCTCGCGATGTCAATGGAACACGAATATCTGAACAGGCAGCTAGCACACATATAAAAGTACGTTCAAGGACCTCCCGGATCTACGCCTACTCCCTACCTTGAGCAAAGCTTATTGCCATACAACCTTGATCAATTGGCAGGCAACATTATTACTCATTCAATTATGAGAATCTCAGCAGTTATCGCTGTAGCCACAGCGCTGGTCACACAAGCGGCCGCCGACTTCAACGTTGTCGGGCCGTTTGCGCTTCGCATCACTAGCAAGAGGGCGAACTCCGGCATTGACGGTGCGTATACCATGACTGACCCATAACAGCGCATCAGCGTGGGTGCTGGAACGAGATATACTGACCGGCCTAACAGGCTATGCGTGGGCATGCCACGCGGGCGCAGCTACCGAAGGCTTGTGCTATGCAGCGGGATCGGGCGCCGTCAGCGGCTACGTGTAGTTAGTCCTTTAGACTCATTTATCCCCCCCCCCCCCCTTAGACAGGTTTCGGGCATCATTGCTGCTGTATGCGCCCGAAACCTTAAGCTGAAATCCTACTCTGTCTGATAATTACTGACTCGAGTGGTTAAACAGCGAGTTCTACCACAACTACACGTTCAACGACGAAGTGGTCTACCCGGGATTCATCAGCTACGTATTTTCCTACCAGGGGAGCGACGGGAACTTGGTCAAGGTTCCCTCGTTCATGCAACTATACCCCAATTGGGTGAGCAATGTGAGTGATTCTCCTCCCTTTTCTTCACCGAATGCTACTCGCGAAGTATCGGGAGCGTATCCCGTGATCCCGCCGCTATCATGGAAGCTCGTCTGAAATAGAACTCGCTAACCTTCCATTTCAAGGTGAATCTGGCACTGCTGCCACCGGGAGTGGACGGCGGTACGCCCGTCTCGCTGGATTCCGACACGGGATTTTTCTACATCGGCTTTCAATACGACGACACCCATTCGAACTCGACACCCCCAGCTCCGGCAGTCCCGACTAATATCTCAAACTTCCATCTCTGTTTCCAGTGGACTGGCGGATACTGGTATCGCTCTCTGGCGTGGGTGTCAGGTGTCGAAGGCACTGCACCTCAGAACCCGTCTTGTGAGCCGGTGAACTTGGGCATTGAGTCTCTTGCGCCTTCATAAACTACTCTTGAGATACCACCAAGAGAGTACCGAGAGCGGGAAGCTGAAAATAGGACGCAGGCTCCTGGGAGTGTTCATTGTCGGAGAGGTAAACTGGAATGAACGAAGGTTAAACAAGAGCTTTTGAAGCCTGGATAGGGATCGGTAGCCAGTAAGGAGGAAATAGTTCATGAATCAATTTGAAAATTACTCGGTCCTGCACTTTAGTCAAGCTGTAGAAGATGTATGGCGAGGTATCTGGTATTGTTGCGTTGTAGGTAGCCCACCTAGGCGTGCCACTCACAATCTCTACGTATGCCATATCTCTGCTAGATAGGCATGGGCAGCCCATGATCTACTCTGCTGAGATAAATAAACTGATAAATATGTGACATGCCATATACACACCGTCTTCCACAGGGTTCAAAAAGTAATATTCAAAACATTTATTTTCGCATCCTTTTAATGAGTATAGATCGTTGATAAAGAATGCAAGGTACAGAACTTTGCATAGAAAGACCATCAATCCCAGAAATTCCCCTAAGAGCTGGGAACCTCAAGCCTCACTTCCTGCACGCCTGGAAGATAGGTGCTGACGTCTGGCTGACTGACTTGGTTTAGGAGAGAAAAGTTTGAGAAACCGCCCTGTATGCTATCCGCCTCGTATCCCTTTGCTCTCAACACGCTTGTAGCCACCCTGGAAGTATCACCATCGTAACAAATTACCAGGACTCTTTTATCTTGAAGTACTGATAGTAGACTGGGCTCGATGGAACTAAAAGTTTCTTCCAGCTGTGTCCATACAGTTATCATAACTGCTGGGTCAGAGAAGGGACTTGAGCTGGTAGGTAATGCGATTGGTAGGTTTGTTGATCCTGGCACTTGAGAGGAGTGAAAGTCCGAAGGCTGGCGTAGATCGATGATGGAGACGTCCACCCTTGGGACGAGGATGTCTTGAAGAGAGAGGTTTGCAGATGATCGAATTCTGTGAAGCAAAGCAAACATGTTCGGAACTTCAAAGAAGTCTCGGAGTACATCAAGGCAATTGCGCTCCCAGGCCTCGTCGTACCGATACTTATCGACCTTGGTAAGTTCCTTGTGCCCAGTTAGTGAACGTCAAAACCGCGATAATGCAAATTTGGTACAAACATACTTGGTTCTTTATGGATGGAAACCGCGTCTCTTCTAACTTGTCGTAATACTCCTCGATGTACTGATAAGGAAGATCGCAGCACAAGAAAACGCAGTGGATTTTTCCGTCCGGGCCAGCAATGTTATCCAACGATCCGTTTGCCTTGCACTTTTCGATGTATTGGAACAGCCCCTTGAGGTTGAAACCAGAAGATGGGCCGCAGATAATACCTTGACGACACAGATCCAGTGATAGCGAGAAAGAGTCATAGGATCCCACGTGTTCAATATGATCGGTTGCCTGCTTCCATGGGAACTCCACAGGGGCTAGCAAGGCATATGAACGTGGGCCAGGAACTCGATCGCCCGCAGCCGTGACCACCCTATTTCAATCAATCTTGATGATAATTGACCCTAGCATGAAGTTCACTCACCCTAATCGGAACACAGAGGGCTTGGCGTCCTTGAAATATGTACCGAGACCAGTAATTGTTCCTGTTTTTAGGAATTAGGCGAAATACTTTTGCGTTGAAGAGAAACGTTGAGTGACTCACCAGATGTGCCCATTCCTGCACATATTAAAGTGATCTCAGGTAGCTATGGTCGAGTGGTATTAGTAGACTAAGCGAGAGGTTGTACGTGAAAAACATATGTATAATACTATAACAAACAAAGTAGAGCCATTTCTACTTACCTGTTTTAGAATCTGGGGGCCTGTCCAGCGGATATGAGACTTCCAGTTCTAAAAAGATTGAGTCAGTAATATGTACCATCAATGGAGGCATGTGGAGGTCTTGCATCATCGTTATCGTATTGGTTAGGGTTTATGATGTCTTCAGTCTGCTGAGCTAGTCTCTCAGCTGCACGAATTCCTCCTCGTTCATCGGTTGGTTCTGGTTGCGAAGGACCGGCGAAAAGAGTTCTGGTGAAATTCATCAACCTCAAGGTCACACTTCCAACTATATGTGTTGGCTTACAGGTTGAGTCCAAAAAATCTCATCAGCTTGAGCTTCGCGTCGCTTGTCTTGTTAGATAGGAAGGCTCGAACATCTGTTATGCCGTAGACTGCCCGCGCAACCAGTGACATAGAGATGACCGTCGAACCGGAACTATACTCGACTATGGTGTTGGTTTTTCTGGGCACCACTCCTTTCTCGAGCAGATTCATGGCTAAGATAATGTGGTAAGCTTAAGAATTGGGAGGTCATAATCTCACTAACCTGGCATGCACTTGACGTTATTCGCCGGGTGCATGGTCATTAATTTGGCATAAATATGGACGCCATCTTTCTGATAAGGATTGAGACATGATGGTAACTCTACAAGCGGTAGAGGAGGCGCTGAGTCGGGGTCAAAATATTGTTGGACGGCATCCTGCCCTTTATAAACGTTAAGAAAGTTGTTTTCTACCATTTCTGGATAGTATATAGACGAGTTCGGCAATATTGACGGAAATGCGATGTATTGGGAAAGGAAATCAAACATAGGACACAAGCAGTGAGCTAATATATAGGGAAACACGGAAGTTTAGGAATAAATGAATAATGTCTAAGTCTAAGACTGGCAGAAGCAGCTTTCATTCCGGACCCCTACTCGGTCCGGACAACTCCAGATCGTCATTTCCATTACGCGAAATACCTTTTCTGGAGCAATAATCGATGGATTGCAGGATGGGCCCATCTGACTAACACAGTATAATTCTCCTGGCTCATCTCATGCTTCAAAGCGAACGGTATAACTGATCTAGATGCCCATTTGGCATTAATTCCTTGTCAGCAGTCCATTGCGCACGCCAAGTTTGGCAACAGCTCGCTCAGTTGACTCTACTAGTCAGTAGCATTCTATCGCTTACTATGTAGGGTATAGCTGGGACTGGATAACACATTTCTTACATGCAATTCTGGAGCTCCTCCTTGAACAAGTTAGCAATTTGAAATACGTTGAGATACATTTCTGTGTTCACCCAGGTCCTGGTTGCTCGACGGGTCCAACTGATGATATTCATTAATCGGGATGTACCATCACCTGGCAAGGTATGACAGGGGTGTATAACTTCTTTCTTGGCCGCTACTTCTTAGTGCTGTGATCCTAGCTGCATGGCCAAGCCAACCACTTCCCCATTGACTTAGTAATTTGCAAAAGGAGAGTTGACAAGTTTTGTTATACTACGCATGGTAAGCATCGGGAAGCCATATTCTGCTTCACCGATTGTTTTATACTAGGATTCGGCTTAATGTATTTCCTCGCTACGGAAACTAAGACTTGAAGGAACTTGCACTTCTCAGACTACTGAAAAAGTTATGGCACTACTAGTATTCTGTCGATGTCAATCAATTCCGACAGGGCTTTCTTTTTTTCTTTTTTTTCCTACGCTTGACTAAACTAGCAGGTGGTGTTAACGAGTACAGATTTTATAGGTCTTCTGGGCTTCTAGGTCTATTCCTCTGCAAGAAAACCATATTACCAGCGCTCTCCATTTCTCCAACCTTGGAATGGAAAAGAACGCAAACGAGGGAGATCCCTCGCCCCTAGTTATCGCTCCTGATAATGAGCTTGTGGCACCCGCCGATACACCCGAGCCGGCTCGAATTCACCAATTCAATGAGCAAACCAACTATGTCCCCAGAAAGACAATAATCACAGTAAGTAAATCTAATCACCGTCTCCTATGCTCGGGAAGAAGCTAAAAGTAACTCTGATCAGATCTTCCTAGCCTGTGCCTCAGTCGACTTGATTGCACTCATTGATCAAACCACTCTTGCTTCTAGCTTGTACATCGTGTCCGATGCCCTAGGTGGTGGAAATCAAGTTGCATGGATTGCCAATGGATTCTTCATGTGAGAGCGCACATCTTGGTCTTTCAATTGGTGATTAGAAGTTGACTTTCCCTAGTACATCAACGGTTGGCCAGCTATTATATGGTCGACTATCCGACATCTGGTCCCGCAAGGTGATCTTGTTGATTGGCATAGCTATCTTCTTCATCGGCTCACTGGCCTCATCTTTGGCGAACACGGTCACACAGCTCATCGTATTTCGCGCTTTGACAGGTATAGGTGGCGGAGGCTTGATGACGGTTGCGCAACTCATCGTGAGCGATGTTGTCCCGCTACGCGAAAGGGGAAAGTATCAGGGTATTCTTGTAAGTGTCCCTTTTTATTCCCCCAGAATGATGCTTTGGCGTAGAATAGAAATGCTCTAATACTGCTGTTTGCAGGGTGCTGTCGTTGCTATAGCGAATGGTATTGGCCCGGTTATTGGCGGCGCATTGTCTTCAACATCAAAGAATGGCTGGCGCAACATTTTCCGATTAAGCTTGCCCCTTTCAGCTCTAACTACGCTGTGTGTCGTATTCTTCATGCCACTCAAGAAGGTGGAGGGCGACTGGAAATTGTAAGTGAGCTGAAACTCAACTCTATTAGGTTATTCATCAGTAACTTGTTACAGCTTACGCTGACTTATTACATCTTTCTCTAGAAAGCTTAAAGCCGTAGATTTCATTGGCATCATTCTCACTTTGGCAGGGACGACAATATTCTTGTTAGGACTCACTTGGGGTGGAGTTGACTACCCATGGAACTCTGCTCACGTCATTGCGACTTTGGTAATAGGCTTTGTTGTCAGCGTAGTGTTTGTGCTCTGGCAGTGGAAAGGGGCAAAGTATCCCCTAATCCCTTGTAAGAATCCATTCCACTCCCAAAAATGCCTTCTTATCTTTCTAGGTTTTAATATTCATTTGACTGACCATTTCCATCCTAGTGCATGTCTTCAAATCGCGTATTGTCAACGGCGCTTGTTTGACGATGGCAATAAACGGCTGGAACTTCGTTGTTCAAGTTTACTACATCCCTACTTTTTATCAGCTTGTATATGGATACTCAGCGACAAGGGCCGGAGCCCTCCTTCTGCCCATCACCTTGTTACAGACTGCAAGTAGCACTCTTTCCGGACTGATTGTTCATTGGGTTGGTCGTTATCGTGAATGCGTACTATTCGGTTGGTTGGTCTGGTCAGTAGGATTAGGTTTGATGTCGACGCTAGATGAGAATTCTGGCCTGGGAAAACAAGTCGGTTATTCTATCTTAATTGGGATAGGTGTCGGCAACACACTTCAACCGTAGGCCTCTCTCAAATGCAGGCCCCCTCCGCCCCTCCCCATGTTTTCGTAACGGGCGGCCAGATGTATTTTGCTAACATGGTCGTCATCTCCATATAGTGCACTAATTGCGATACAAGCCGGCGTTGAAAGACGAGACATGGCTGTCGTAACTTCTTTCCGAAAGTGAGAAATTGCCTACAATTCATGCTAGTGACCGAGAATGAATAAATAAAGCTTACGTACGATAGTTTTGTTCGGAATCTGGGTGCTACCATTGGCTTGGCAGTTTGCGGATCTTTATTGTAAGTTTTTCTTGCTTTCCCACTGCAAAAGGCAACTGATTGCATTAACAGTTTCCACAAGAAATAACATTGTTGCAAACACACTCTCTACGTTGTCTCTTAGCGATAAAGCTACGAAAAGTCTTCTTAGTAGCCCCCAGAGCTATCTGAGCTCTCTTCCCGCTGATGAAGCTGAGCATGTGCGAAACGTACTGATTCCTGCATACCGTCACGCATTCCGGGTGATATTTATCCTTGGAGCTTCACTCGCAGCATTCGCATTTGTGCTTGCCTTCTTTTTGATGCCTCAGGTTGAGCTGTCGCGGCCGGACGATGAAAAGCTGAAAGAGGAGGGCCGGAAGCAACATCTCAAACAAGAAGGGACGCAAACGCCTACGGAGGGAAACACCTCACCGGCTTGACAAAATACGATTGTTGAGAGATATCATCTGGTTAAAATTGACGTATTGGAGGATGGCCAAGCAAGGAACACGATAGAATGGATTATCAACAGGAAAAGTCTAAAAATCATAAAGCTAGATTTGGTATAGCGAAACCGAATTTAACATGGTCTTTTTTAAGACGAACTCTCGCTGCATAGAAAATATATGATGAACTTGAATGAAGAGATTTTTTTAGTTGTTGCTCAGGTATAATAGACTTCGCGATAAATACCATGACAGATTGACTCTCATCTCATTCTACGTACATGCAGGAACAACGCCCGGATCAAACCTAAGATTTTCCTATCCTGTTCCATTCTTAATCCGGCTATGGCTGCATATGCCAAGAGTGAAGTTCCTAATCTACACTAGTTATTTCCCCAGACTTACGTAAGTTTACGTCGAAGTTACTGGGATACTGGTACCTGACCCAGATTTTTAGACTTGGGTTGTTAAGCGGCGTCCGAAGTGCTCCGAAACATTGAGGAAGGCAAACACTTGTCGCGAAATTCAAATCTCATTCTACAGTAATCCTATTGCCTGCAAGGTCCTGGCCTTCCCCTGTGATCGGATTTCCTAATCGGTTACCTGAGGCTCAGGTCACCTGAGTAAGGTGTAAAGAGAGAGATAACTACGAGCTATTAGCTTTAGCTAGACGACCTACGGTAAGATATAAGTTTATAAAACCTAACTGGCTATGAATATGCAAAGTTTCAAGTTGTCTCGGAATCTTTCTCAGCCATCAGCACTTATTCAGCACCATGGTGAAACCAAAGATGCGGCTCTCCATGACCGAAATAATGAGCTCTAGCTCTAAGAATCTGAAGCTTGATTCAGCTGTGTATCACTGTGAGTTTCTCATAGAGCTAATGACATGTTTTAAAAAGGAAACTAACCTATTATCGAAAGTGTTCCAACCAAACGAAAACATAGTAAATGTTGTGCCCTATGGCAATGCGAACTGGGCGACGACAGCAAAGGTCACGACCCTGATGCCAGATTCTATCGTCAAGGAGTATTTTCTTAAGATTGTGAGGGGAGATTTAGCAGAAGAGCGGGTTCTGGGAGAATACAGTTGTATGTCCGAGTTGTATCAGACCGCGCCATCAATCGTGCCAATGCCCTACGGTGCCGGCAAATGCCTAGACAACAACGATTGCTTTTATCTTAGCGAGTTCGTACCAATAGTCCACAAGGCGCCCGATGCTGTGCAACTCGGCAAGCAGATTGCTCGACTTCACCGAGACAGCAATTCTCCGACTGGCAAATTCGGCTTCTCGATAACTCCCTACGATGGAAAACTTCCCCTGGTGGTAGATTGGGACAGTAGCTGGGTTTCGTTCTACTCCAAGCTACTCTATGGCGTTTACTTGCTAGATAGCAGGTTCAATGACAAGGTAATTGCTTCCTCGATACTATACTTCATGAAGCATAAAGCAGCTCACACCTGATTAGTGGCAAGCATTGGACGAGGCTATAGTAACTATTCTCGGTCGAGTAATTCCACGACTCCTGGGACCTCTCGAGGAAGGAGACCGCACAATTAAGCCATGCCTGGTTCATGGCGACCTCTGGGAAGACAATATTGGGACAGATTTACGGACAGGTGACATTTTCATCTTCGATTGTTGTGCTTATTATGCCCACCATGAAATGGGAGTGGCTATGTGGCGGGTAAAACACCACAAGATGAACGTACCGGAGTACCGAGCTGAGTACTTTAAGAACTACCCTCCCGACGAGCCTGTAGCCGAATACGATGATCGTAATAGGCTGTACAGCATAAAGGAGAACCTCATGTATTCAGCTCTAAAGCCAGGGCATACTGCCAGACAGGAAGCCTTGGCAGATATGCATTATCTAATATCTAAATATATAGACTGAGTATAAGCTGTGTTCTGAATTGTTAAGCTTGAAAGAGATTCTGCTAAATAAAATCCATTGTAAACACTGTGGAGTTTGGTTTCTCCTTTCGGTACATCTTTGCATCATCGAGTGACCGCGGCATTAAGCTAGTAAAGTCTTCTGCATACCTCGTTTAGAATTCATAGGGTTCTATGATATCCGCGGATGTCTATTAGCAGCCGAGAACAGTCCACTACCTAGGTAGTTCCTGAGTTTCAATAAGGATGAAATGAGGTTATTAGCATATCGCGGAGTATTTGAGTTGGCCAAAGTCTCTTTCTTGTGTCAATGAAGCTTAACAGGGGACAATACTTTTCAATCTGCGCACCAATATGGACATTTCACCGTTAGCTTGGCGCCTACATCTTTGCACGCGGGCCGAGCCGTCGCCCAAGAAGGAGCCAATCATACTACAAGAACTCTCAACTGCCACTGAGACCTACCCAGCTAGGCAAGAGACAGGCCACTTACTGTATGTTAGTGTATATGTAATCTTTTGGTCCTGTAAACTTAAGTCTTGGAAATTTCTTGGCTCGTTCGTGGCGAATAACTGTTTCTGGGGATCTGCATATTGGCGGAGGCTATAGACCTCCGTAAGCCCGCTTAGTCATCAGCCATTCGGTGAGAAAAGCTCGCGCATCCTCTCTTGAGTCTATTCATCGAACCAGCTGCAAATTTACGGTCAGTTTAGTCTCATGACGCGGAGTCCGAAAGGTTCCGATACTACTAATTCCTACTGGGCGGCAGAGGACAACTGACGGTAAAACCGAAAAGACCATGACTCGGAAACGAGCATGTGACGTATGCTACAAAAGAAAGGTGTGATTCATCCTCAAATTGTGCTTCGTGTAATATCCGCTAATATGGGTCATTGGCAAGATTCAATGTACTATTCTTGGACCGGAGTCACCCTGTGAGTGGTGTGCGGAACACGACCTATCTTGCACTTTTGACAGGAAGTCAGAGAAGAAGAAAAGGAAGAGGTAAGGCCAAATATTGTATATCGTCTTACAAGGAAACGGATAACTAGAACAGATTTTCCTAATCTTATTGGGCAGGCTTAGACTAAGTGATGTAGAAGGACTATTCAACCGCGTTGAGCAATTGGAAAGTGCTTTGGCTGAAAGTCGCACCAATGATCTACCACTTCATCCAGGCCCGCCTGAGCTTGAAAGGCCGGCATCTCCTTCATCGGATAATCAAGATGACACAGTTCAGTCCGAGTCCGAGTACTCCCCTGATTTAAGGCTTCAATTGGTTACAACAGAATCTACTGAGTCTCCTCTCACAGCTGTACCCTTGGACGCTCAACCTACTTACCTCTCTTTTGGGCAAAACCCTGCAAATGGTGTGCCTCTTTCCCAATATTGGTATTCTAGAGGAATTCCGCTTCTGTCCGACAGGGGTGATCGATACATCTACTCTAAAACGAATCAAAGCTCTGTTGCTGAGAAGCTCCGAATCGTCAAATGCCCATCCCACCTGCAACCTATAGCACTGCCGCTGCGTTGCTCTAATCGGGAGCTTTGGGAGCTGCCTGCCAAAGAGACCGTTAAGAAATTGGCTTCGGTTTTCTTTAAATCGGCACTGCAACAAACCTTTCCTGTTTTGGAGAAATTACTTTTTGAAACAACAATAGAAGAGGCCTATGGATATACTAAGGGGTTACCTTCTTCCTCACAAGCCCAATCCATAGCCTGCGTTTTCGCCCTGCTCTCAATATGCGATCTCTCAGGGCTGTCGAAAGGATCTTCGCCTATTGGACAGGGTCATGTCTATACTGCCAAGGCGCAGTGCATTTTGATGCATATAATGACCGAGACGAGCATAGTTGGTCTTCAGACAGTTCTCATGCTGGTAAGATTCGCAGCGCTCTTGTTTCTTTGTGCGAAGAACATTAACTAGATGTGCAGCAACGATGTTACATGTTCGGTGCCCAGATGGAGAGGGTCAGTGCACTACACGCAATGGCATGTCGGATGGTTTGCACACTTGGTGGACATACCTATCAACCACCAACCCATTCCATTGCTCGACTCACTTCGGCAGAGCTTCAAGGGCAGCATTTGCGAGTACTTTTCTGGCTATGTTATTTGGCAGACAAAGACATCTCGCTCCGTTTAGGGCAGACTCCTCTACTCAGTGAAGAGTATTGTGACCTGACCATTCCCAATCGCCGTGGTCAGCTGCAGGGATCGGATGTAGCGGTCACCAGTAACATGAACCACTTCAGTGTTCCAGGCGATTCGGAACTCTATATGCTTAAAGAAAATATTTATCGCCTCTTATTTTCCCATCGTGCGTTTAAGATCAGTGACGGTGAGCTCGTCTGTCGGATTCGCCAATTAGATCACGACCTTGAAAACTGGCGACTTTCTACCCCGGTCGAAATTCGACCCAAGCTCTCTATCCCCCCAACCCAGATGACACCGACACAGGAGCCATACACTATATCAGATATCAAGTGTGCTCGTCTCCAGCTGGAGTATCACCATCTGATTACGGCTATACATACAACTGTGAGAGTTAGTCACCTGGAATCCTCTCCTCCCCTCTCCTTCTCTCCCCTGCCTGCTCCTGAGACATTGCTCGATTTCTTACTCTTCACGGTTATCACTAACCTCTGCGGATAAACAGAGATGTGGCGCCAATAACCCAGAGCATAGGGATCTGCCAGACGACATTCACAACGTGATCCACTCGAGTTGTGACCTTTCCCTGGAGGCGAGCCGCTCAACAATAACGTTTTTAAAAAGTTCATCGACTACCTTAGGGGAACAAGAGTTTAGGTAAGATGTTGACTTCTCTAATTGAATAAAAATACTAAATTAAAACTGTAGTGATGTCATCTTTTATATTACGCTAGCAGTGATTTCGTTGTTCATCGACATCCTTGCACACCCCCAAGGCGCGGAATCGCATATCACAATTAGCTACCTCTCATCTGCTATTGATATTACCCAGAGTTTATCCAATCCTACATCGAGACAAGACCAGCTCGAGAAAGTACAAGAGACGAATCGGTTTATAATGGAGCTCATAGATCTTGGCAAATGCGCTGTCGAGAAGGCCGAGAGGGATAATAGGTCAAGCCCGACGGCGGAATTATTTCAGCTATTATAATATCAAACTATACGTAAGCAAAGTATAGCTATTATCATGATTTATAAGTAAATATTTTGCTTCATTTGAAAAGGTGAAAGATTTATTAATTTGCTTATCAAAAGTTTGGGAGAGTAGATCATACCCAGCTGTTTATGCCTAGCTGTGAGACCCCTGTGCGTCGGTGGTGGTGAGAGCGTAACTAACAACGTGCTGCAGCTCTCACTTCCTTCATTCTTTTATGCCGCAATGGATTGGTAGTAGCAAGTGAAAAGCTGGAAATCTGAGAGAACTATATGAGGGTTTTATCAAAGATCATGAGTGATGTCCATTCCAATCGGCTGTAACGGCGTTTCTTTACTGCCTGGTCAGCCAGGATTACAGCGCCCCCATTCCTTTCGCCTCCCCCGCATCAGCTCAGCCCAGCATCAGCATCAGCATCCTTCCTACTAATAGGTTGATAGAATAGGCAACAGCCGACTTGAACCAACAACAACAACGACAATCAAAAAGCTGTCTCTCAAAGAAGAGGGGTGAGACGAGGCTGGCATCTCACTCAATCTGTTCTTTACTCCCTCTTCTGTGCCCCGTGTCCTAATGCCATACTCCATAATCATTGAGCAGTCAGCCAAACCCTCATCATGGCTCGTTCAAAGGGGCAAGACAATAAACGAACCGTCTCACCGCCGCCCTCATACGCGACTTCAGATCCCGCTAGTGGTTCGAGTTTCGCGCCAGGGCCACCACCACCACCATATATTCCCAACTCCGCAGCGGAAGCCGGACACCATGAGACATCACCGCTGCTCGTTCACCACCAGCCCGTCGTTGTAGTTCATGGGTCGCCCAATATCGTTTTCCGCATCGCCCGAGAAACACGACGCAAGCCGCTCTTTGCGCTTCTCATCCTTGCTACAGTCTCATTTCTTTTCGGCATTTTCAGGGGCTTCTTTCTACCCCCTTTCACCCGGACGCTGCCTGCGCCCCCACCCATCTATAATGTAGCTATTGTCGGTTCGTCTCCCAACTGTCCTACTGTGCGTCAATGCAGCACAAAACGCTCACATACTTTCATGAAGGAGCCGGGCCCGCAGGGATCGCAGCGGCACAGTATCTTCAATACGCACATTTGAAAAAAGATGTGCGGTTCAACATCACCATCTTCGAGTCCAGTCCCGTTATTGGAGGCATGCTCGCCGTCCATGACCCAAATGGACAGCCTGTCTTCCCCAACGATGATCAAATGCAAAGTCCAATCGTGGCAGAGGACATCGCCGGCACTGCGCTCATGTGGCAGAACGCGCTCTTTACGCATGACTCGGAGAAACTGCTTAATGATAAGGTCGTTTTCACTGAACTCGGGACTGAGCAGGTAGGCTAGTATGTACCCTATCTGTGATTCATCTTTTTCTTAAGTTGTAAAATTCAATAGGGCTGAATGCAAGACGACGGTAGCGGGGGTAAAGAGCATGTTAATGATGGCTAACTGAAGCCCGTCCTTACCAGCTATGATAATGAACGCAACATCGCGTCCAGTGCAAGACCTTATAATAAAGTTCCCCTAGCAAAATGGGCAGGGCTTTTCTGGACATACGGCGCATCGTTATACCGGGCGGCCAAATTCAATCAAGAGGGGAATTTACGAGAAGCGATGCTCAAAGCCCCAGTCACAACTGATACCGAACAGATCTTCATCTCTCTCGGTGTGCTCGAGCACCTACAACACTCGGCAGAGACCCTTCTTCTTGAGCGCGATATTAGCGAAAAGTATGCAACCGCCCTACTGGAGCCCCAGGTTCAGCGCGCCTTCGGCCAGGGACTACGTCACGTCACGGGGTTCGCCGCGATGCTAGCCGCGGCGCTGGAAGACTCGGCAAACGCGTATGTAGGCGGACACATGATAGAGCAACTGGAACACATTATGCGTAGGCTCTGCGCTCGCGTGCGTACGTCGACGCGGGTTGTATCACTAGAGCAGGACGACTGGCGAGGAGGACAACCAATACAATGGAGTGTCCAGTATGAGAGTGGAGGGGAGACATCGACCGAAAAATTCGACAGGGTCCTTCTAACCGCATTCGACCCAAGCATCCTTTTTGCAAGTAATGACAGCGGCACGCACAACCTGTCATCGATCTACAAGCCCGAGTTGAATGGTGAGATAAACGGCTCAGAAGACGACTTCTTCATTCCAGTCTATATAACGTTCTTTACCTCCAACGCGAAGCTTTCCGCCTGGGATGATCATGACCAAGTGCTGTTTCTCAACGGGACAGGTGGTACGCAAGAGATCGCGCTTGTGCGCGAGACAACGAGTGGCGAAGAGACACAATATCTCTATCGCGTCCTCTCTCAGAACTCAGTCCTTGAAGAGCTGAAGAATCAGTACGAGATTTTATGGGACTATGAAACAATGGTATGTACGCCCGGATGGGATGCCTGTATATGATTGCTAAAAACTTGTGGCCGCGGTGACATGATTTGCTAACCTGATTCTTTTGAAATACAACAGATCTCCAAGTGGCAGTTTAAAAGGTCCCCTCTCCTCTACCCTCCAAGTCTTGAGTACCCGTTTGGCCAGGGTCTCTGGTGCTCCATTGTGATTCAAGAGGCTTGGTCTACAGTCGATCTCAACTGGTTAGCCGGCAAGTCTATCGCGGACGCCTTGATTAGAGAAGTACTAGAAGGCAACTAAGAGTACAGAGAGCGGCTAACGTATGAATAACAAAAAAAGACGTGAAGTTGAACATAGAAGTATAGCTGTTCTGACCTGGTGTCGAATAAGTGGGAAGGATGTATCGTGGGATGGCGTTTCGCCAATAAAGATGTGAATTTAGTGAGCCTATAAATTTCAATCCAAACAACACCTCTGCATACCTAATAATGGTAGATACTGTTCCACATTTCATACCCAGGCATGGAAAGTCCAGGATACATTTGAACATCGAGCATCAGTTGCTGCAACCTTTTATATTCTCATATTCGCTTGACCCCTTTTACTGTATCAAGCGTGCGAGCTGGGCTCTGTTCCAGTTTTGTAGCCCTTTTGTTGGTTTAGCAATGTTGTAACTACAGCTCAACTTCGTATGGATTCCTAATAGTGTGTCTTTGAAGACAGCATCACTATGTACAATTTGCCATCTCCCAATAAGCACAGGCATGAACAAGCTGAGCTCAAAAACTTACTTTCCATCAAATAAATATCCACATGTAACTAGGAGTAAAGTAGTTGCTCAGCTATAACCTCAAACAACCATCCACTCTCTTAGCCGGTTTCGTTGAAATAGTTCGCAGCGATCGGGTTACTAAGCCCAGCAGCAGTGATGAACTTCGTCACATCAAACCCGAGTTTCTGGTTCTGCAACATGGTGTTCGCGGCGCTGGGGATCTGCCAGTTGCTCGGCTGCTCCCAAAGCAGATTTGTGTAGCGATGTGGATGAGGCGGAGTTTCGGCCGCGGGTGCAGGGGCGAACCAGGATACGGGACCTAGAGCACTAATCATTAGACAGAAAGCTTATGGGAAAGGCTGAAGGGACTCGCCAGTTGAAGTCGTCGTCAGGGTCGTTACGCCGGCGGCTGAAGCTGCCCCGCTGGCCTTGAAGTCCCGGAGCACGGTGTGGAGATACGTCGCTGGCGTTCCAGCCCTGGGGTTCGCGAAATTCGTTGACCTTTTGTTTTTTTAGCTTTATCATTGTAATTTCAAGCGTGCCGAGGGACACGGGGTTCGTACGCATCAAGATCTGTGACGGCACTGTTAGCAGCCACTAACTTAAGTCGCAAAAGACAACGCACCTATCAACATCCAGATATATGTCCCATTCGCAGGCCCTGAAAGGCCAATGGTAGGTTGTCGGGCGGTGTCCGTTTTAGTCAGTGGCTGACCACCTGTCTCAACATTTTTGGAGCCGAACGTCACTTCGAGCTTCTCGGTAACCGCTGGAACAAACCCTGCCGGAGTCTGAGCAGATACAACTCCTGCTAGGATCAAAGCTGATACAATACTGGTCCTCATGTTTTTTATCTTCAACGGAGGCAATTCTTGCATAAACTGTGAAACGTTTTGAGAAAAGGGGTTGGAGCAGAACCGCCCTAAATACGGACCTTCTATGTTCACCATACCGAGATCGAACGTTTAAAAAGTCTTTATTGAAGCACACTGCCATGAACTGCAATCTACAATGGATCAATGTACCGCTGATTGAAATTGGATTGAGTTGTTGGCTAAATGCCAATTTCCTCTTCCGGTGCGGTGCACTGAGTGGCATCTCAAATCTACCGGCTTGGCTATTCGCAAGCTCTCCAGATCGTAGGCGCCATACATTATATAGATCAACCGCATGATCACGATGATGTGACTTTTCAGCTTTATTAAGACTAAATTATTTGCCGATCGGCTGCATGTGTCCCATAGGCTAGGGAAAGAGTACAGCTCAATGTCATACGTAATATGCGATCTGATACTCAACGCGCTCAAAGCTCAACTTGAAGCATCACGTACGGAGATTCTCTATGCTATTGACCGCAGCGAATCTATTTTTCTGTTCATGAAATAATGAATATCATCGTGAAAATATCCGGTCGCGAATATCATTCTCTTTCATCGATTTATACGACATATGACTTTGACTGCCGTCTTAGTGGCCTAGGAAGTAAGAAGCATACGCCACAATACTAACAATCAATTAACCCAGATTCTATACTATTTTTATTTGATTATTGTCATTTCACACTATCCGTCGTTTATGTAGCCTATACATCTCTGTTGAAAGTGAACTGAGTCAAGTAGTCACATCATGTACTGAGACACTCAGGGGCACGATCTACCTTACGTACGGAGTTAAGCTGAATGTAACGCTCATATACCTACTATTTTGAAAATCTCCATATGGTGCCTTCAACCTTATGGCTCAGACATTTAGCTCTCCTTTGGCGTCGTTAAATTAATAGCATTACCAAAAGTAAATTTTCTTTGCGAACATAGTTGTTTTATTATTTAACAGAGAAAGGTATATGTAAGAAATTGCCAGATATCGACGCTAAACCTAGGAATTCCTACGCAAAAAATGTCAATATTATCCCATGTCTTAAGTTTCTGGGGAACATTATCCATGATACGTTGTGGGAATCTACACGAAGTCTATTCACAGCATTCGTTATTAAGTTAGCAGCGATATGGAGTGGCCAATCAACTAGAGGCTCGGGAGGTCCTACTCAACTACTTGAGAACCAAGCGGGCTTTTGTACTAGCTCACTGTTATTCCTGACTGGCCGGAATTGGACTGTAGATTTTGCTAGGATATGATAGTTATTAAATTAGCTTGATTTCTTCTAATATGCTTATACTATAGGAATTGTAAATCAGCCTATCTTTCAGCATGAGGGTCAAGTGCAGACCGTTCTCAAGACAATATCGGTACATCAGTTGCTCATTAGAGTAGAATATGAATACATGGATGGTGGTAATCATGGCTCATTGATCCTAGTTTCAGCTGCCCCTCTCTTCAGGCTGCAGATCTTAGGCGAAAAGGTTGGGGATTGGGGTCCATTTCTTATGGTAACGGTGTGGGCATTCTTTTTGAAATAATAATTATTCCACGTCTTAAATGCCATACCTCAAGTAAGCCGACCGCTTGTTGATCCACCGAATTACAACATACAATTCTCAAATACCAAATCAGTAATAGTTACCGAACCTCTGAGAAATCGGCACACTTCCTCGTATCAGTCAGCGCCGAGATCTGTCTATGCCATTTTCGTTCGCTCGCGACGTGGCTCAGGACTCGCCGCTGCCGAGAGAAATATGGAGACTGACGCATCATATAAAAAGCTGTCGCGATAAAATTTGAATATATGCAATAGTTTGAGTGAATGGAATCCAATCACCGATAGGCCGTCCTTGAGTAATCCTATCATGGCTTCGCTTCTTCAGCATACAGTACTATATCTTGCTGCAACATTAGCCGTGCTCGCATCTCCTAGCAAGCGAGATGCGTCAATCTGCGATGGGATTAGGGAACGCGTGCCATGGTTAGAGCTGCACCATATTACGCCAAAGAACTTTCATTTTTTTTGCTGATCAGTTTTAGGTATGATTTAACAGAGGAGGAGAAGACATCTTATATTCAAGCGGACCTCTGCTTGATGAACTTGCCGGCGAGAGATGGCAATCCTAATGCCGTCACACGATGGGATGACTTGCAATGGCCGCACGTCGCCCAAACGGCGACTGTTCACGGAGTGGTAAGGCTATATCAACTCAACTTACTTCGCACGTTCCATTAACAATGAGAACCCAGGGCGCATTCTTACCTTTCCATCGGTACATAAGTATGCATTAAACCCATTGCGCAGAGTGTGAGACCCGATGTTAGTAGAAATATCTAATGCCCACAGTCACTACTCATGAGCGTATGATCAAAGATGAGTGCGGATATACCGGACGAATTCCGTGCGTATCTTGTTGACAAACCACTCTTGTCCTTCAGTGGCATCTCCTAATACGGCTGGCAGATACTGGGATGAGCTCCACGATATCAAGAACATTTCCGCCTCGGATCTCTGGAAAGACGAGTATTTCGGTGGCGACGGAACTGGACCGGACGGATGTATCGAGACCGGACCGTTCCGCAACTTGACACTAATATGGGTGGAAGACGGTACTACGGAAGATCACTGCCTCTCTCGAGAGTTCAGTACCGACTATCTCCAGATGACAAACCAGACCAATATCGACGATTGCAATGCGCTTCAAAACTACACAGACGCCTGGCTGTGCTGGTTCGGCGGCCCCCATGGTAGCTACGGTCCTCATGCAGCGGGTCACGCCGGAGTTGGAGGAGTGGTCAGACTACCCAGCAATCTCCTAAGACTTAATTTTAATTGTACTTCCACAGAGGATGAAGAGAAAAGAGAGGAAGAAAGGTTGATTTTGATGCTAATACACTTCTTTATTCACAGATGTCAAACCCAACCTTATCGCCCGGTGACCCTGTCTTCTACCGTGAGTAATTCCCCAACTGTTTTCCGTATTGTAATTCTCTTTAGAGTGGACGATATCCTTTGCAAGTGAGGTTGATAAGCATTTTTGAGCCCGAACTAAGATTCCTTATTTATGACACTCAAAATTCAGTTACTGACCGCAAATGCTGTAGTTCATCATGCTTGGCTAGATAAGCTCTGGTGGGAATGGCAAAAGCTCGACCTGCCGAAGCGTTATACAGATATGGGAGGACCAAACCTCCCTATTGCTGGTGAGTATTTTTGTCAAGCAACTCCTCTCAGTCAATCAGTGTATATTCATCGCAGCTAGTTGTCATACACTACAGCCTCTCTTTCACACCACAAACTCTAAAGTCTTCTGAGTTTCATATGGACGACTAATGATTGGCTAACTTGTTGTATAAAGGCTCTGTACTTGGTGGACAGGGCCCAGAGTTCACCAACTACTTTGGCGATAACGGTAATGTGACAACACTGAATCACAAGTTATACATGGAAGAGATATATCCTAACATCACGATCGGCGACGTGATGGATCTCAACGGCGATGTTATTTGCTCCGAGTATATCAATGGGTGACAGGAGGATTGATTGAAGAGAACTGGGGGTTAGCGACTACCAAAGATAGAAAATGTGAATTCTTGTGTTGATACATGTTTACCTAGTTATGTAGATAGAATGCTAGGCACAGAGTAACTGTGTAGGTATATGTTTGATTTCGACCCCTGAGCAGATAATGCATTGAGATAACGTTGAGAAAACACAAATCTTTTCAACGTAGACTTAATCAAACTTTATGGCTATTTCTTTGAGGGCTTTCGCATTGATCGTTCCAATTCTCAGTTTATTAAGTATTGTTCCATCAAGTCGGTACTACTGCGTTATTAAACCCCAGGCTGCTTGGTATCATGGTTCCGCGAGAACAGACCTCGAATTACATGGGTTCCATTTAGTGCACACATTAGATAGGTTAGCTCCGGGATGTGGAGCGGGAGATGGTCGCGATCCCCTTTACTATACCCTGTTAGTCTAGACGCACCTTCTTGTCTCGGTTGGTAATGTATGTTTACCCCAGTTGGGATACGACTGAGATCCATGTCGTGTTCTTATCACACATGGGAATCGAAAAGTGACGTGACGCTGCTGGTCTGGGCAGTGATATGCATGCATATATGCTATGCGGGCATCGTCGTTGCTCGAATGTTTACTCCTCGCCCACCAGTCACTGGCCGAGTTAATCATTGAATATCTCAGCTGACGGCCTCCATTCCAACCAATTGGCCTTCCTCTTCTAACCTTTTGGGGGCAATTGGTACTATACAGTATATGGTCTAGTAAGGAACTCCCCGCATGTTCGCTATCTACCTAGTGTAATACCCGGAAACGTATCCCGAAATGCAGCGGGGGTTGCTGTCCAGCTTCTTCGCCGGCGCTGCTTTGGCTGGTGGCAGCTCGAATGCAGTCCACCCCTTTGCGAAATACAAGAGTCTCGCATTGGGCGCGGATACGGCGACATCTGTCACCACCTCAGTGCCTGCTCCTACGCCGCTGGAATGCTTCCAGGTTGCTGAGCCCGTGCTCACTCCTTCTGGCGTGACACGGCGCGACACGAGCCAGCCGCCAGCGCTGTTGTCGACTGATCAGACGCCAATTGAGGCTGCGTCCGACGATGATGACAGAACTTCTTCGTCATGTTCCGTGATTTTGATGAATCACACATTTGCGAACAGCTACGGAGCTCCCTATGTTGGTACGCATCCAACTGCCTAGTCCTGTTCTAGTGCGGTCAATTGCACTTTCAAGCCGTGCTCTCATCTCACCGTTGGGCTGCGAAGGGCATTGTGCAATGACGAGCCCCATGCTGATTACTTAACGCAGGCACGTACGAACCCCCATCATGTGAATTCGACTATGTGGTCATCAACTTCACCACAGTCGTGAAGGGACGGCAGTTCGACCGCACGGGCGTCATGTATCTCGGCGACAACGAGGTCTGGCGAACGTCGACGGCCGAGCCGACAACCGCTGGCATCCGATGGGAATGGCTGAAAGACGTGACGCCGTTCGTGTCGCTGTGGAAGCAGCCACAAACATGTCAGTGATTCCCATCCATAGTCACAAGCTTCTTGTCATGACCGCTTCAGGAATGTGAAAGCTTCTTCCTCGCGGATTAAGTGTTTCTTATCATAGCTTCGGAGTGTGAAAGCTTCCTCCTCGTAGCTTACATGTTTCTATAATCATTTCGGAATACTTGGAAATGTTCACTGATCATGAGTGCCGTAGTGATCTTTGACCTCGAAAACATCGTCGACAGCACCTACACAGGCTTGCTCAACACGACACTGACGGCAACCTTTTTGAAGACCACAGAGAAGCTGCAGGGCAATTATCCCCCCGCGGATCTCGTCATCCCCATCTCGCAGCGCATCAGCAGCAGTGCGTCGCCCAGCCAGTTTGTGTACCCAGGGCAGGCGGCCGTCAACAACGTGACGGACTTCCCGCGCAACGCGAACCGAGCGGTGTTCACGGTAGACGTTAAGGGCCAGGGCAACGAGGAGTTCTGGTGGAGCAATGTGCTGCAGAGCGCGGCATTCACCTTCAACGCCACGTACGGCGAGTATCCGGGCTACTCGCCGTTCCGCGAGGTGCAAGTGCTCATCGACGGCCATCTTGCTGGCGTGTCGTGGCCCTACCCCGTCATCTACACGGGCGGCGTGGTGCCGCAGCTGAATCGGCCGATCGTAGGTGTGCAGGCATTCGACATCAGCGAGCACGAGATCGACGTCTCGCCGTTCCTGCCACTCCTCTGCGACGGCAACGCGCACACATTCGAGATCAAGGTCTTAGGGCTCGTCGATGACGGGGGATCGAGCGCTGCATTGTCCACGACCACAGATGATGAGTGGTATATCACTGGTAAGATCTTCGTCTGGCTCGACGATGAAGCCTCTATCACGACCGGCACGGTCGGAAACCTGACCACTACCGCGCCGATCATCACGCTCTCGCAGCGCTTGACACAGGACGCGACGGGCGCCAACGAGTCGCTCGAGTACAACCTCCAGGTGTCGCGAACGGTGGCCATCTCATCGCACGTGAAGACGCAGAAGACCAGCGGCTCCGTGACGTGGTCGCAGCTACTGACGTATTCGAACAAGGGCGGAGTCTCTAATTACGGGAACAACAACCTCAACACATTCTCCATATCCGGGTCCGATTCTTCCAAGGGCCCAGCCACGACGTACGCGACGAAATACGAATACCCCCTATTCAGCAACAGCACGCTGGATGTCACCGCGGAAGGGAACCTGACGCTCTGGGCACAGGTCGACCAGGGACTGAGCGTGCAGGTCCGCGGCGACTCCGTCTTCCCCACGGGGCTCGAGGCGTTCGTCGCAACTGGCGCGTTCCCTGCTGCGAAGAAGGGCGGCACCACGGGGTCTGTGGTGAGCACCTGGCGGAACGGCACGGCCAATTACTACGCGCCTGGCGACAACAGTTATAGCACGGGCGTCGGAAGCACGCACCAGATCTACACGTTCAGCGGGATCAACTCTGCTGGACATGTCGAGGAGCTGTACTATCGTGACGTGAGTGCGTATAATAACACGGTGACGGCTGATCATGTGAATGTTACCCAGTAGGATACCTCGATTTAGGATAGTGTTATTGGGCAAGACTATCAAAATAGTAATATTCGAAACTCTCTTGGTGACAAGCAACACATTCCTTGTTTGATGGGACCGTGGCAATGTACATTGAAGTTGCCTCCCTCATCTCAATCCACGGATCGTATAACACCGCACGAGAACGGCGAAACGCCCATGTAGCTAGTCCTCTGAAACCCTAGGTGCCCCGCCTTCGAGTAATCGCCCATGTAGCGAGCGAGCGTGAGCTCCGGCTCGTCGAATATCTTAAAGTCTTCGCCTCATGCGATAGAAATATATTGGCTGAGACGAGGAGGTGACCGCAACATACAGAATCGAAACAATACCATATTTAGTCCTTTACAGCTTGCTTCCGGGTTTGCTAATTGTAAGCACAATTTCGGCACAATACTTAGATCATGTTGTAGATGACGCCCAAGCTAGCATGTCACCATTGTCATTCGAGTTAGCTGTGAGACACCAAAGGAGATGAAGAGAAATGAGTATATGTAATCAATTGTGATTGATTATCTCGACCGACACTCTATTTGGTTTTCTTTTATGTTGTATTCAAGTGCTCCTATTTGAAGGAAGCGTGGGTATAAGATCTCGCTCAACTTCGTCGCAATTCTTTCTAGGATTTTAGAGTCTCTAGCGATACTATCCCTTTATTTACACCCAACATACCATATACGCTCGATTATGACCATGGTTCAGTTGTTCTAGTTCTCTCGGTTTTCTTCGAATTATTGCTTTCCGGATTCTAGGTTCAGTTTGGCTACTCCATCTACATTTGCCGCGGCGGCATCGGGAGCGGCGTTTTCTGGGCCGGCACCTGCGTAGCGAGTGCCAATTTTCTTGACCTTCTTTGCCTTCTTTTCCGGTGGCGGGTAAGCTAGTAGCGTGATATCTTGCCACTCTTTTGATGCATTGTAAGCGTCTTGGATTGGTATTAGAATATCATGTAACGCTTTGGTGACGGCAGGTTTTAGTAGTTGGGGTGTGAGCTTCGAGCGAATTAGTATATTTTTGTTAAGTCAAGGCGAATTGCACTATTTCGATTAGAAAGACTTACCACGTCGTTCTCGTAATCGCTTCGCAACTGTGCAATCGTTGTATAAACGAGAGGCTCCAGGCCGTCTCGTTCTCGGAGTACAACGAATTCGCGCTTTCCTTTCAGCTCGGCTACTGGAAGGAAGACGTGTTCGATGTAAGCCAGCAGACCATTTCCTTCAGCGACCCGTGGTGCTGCTTCTGCCTTCTTAATCTGTGCCGACGATTAGTGATTTTCGTTATATTAGCCTCCCAACAGCTAGTTCTAACAGTGAGGAAGGCAGCCCCATGAAGGATGAGGCTTGAGGGTTCTTACTTTTTTGGTCACGACATCCGGTGCATCAAGAAGATCAATTTTCGAATTCTCATCACTTGAGCTCACTATATGGCCACCAGTCAGTGGAAAACAATCAAATGAGACCTGTGGTTTATTGAAGGGATGGTATCCGTGATATACATCGACCGGTTGTAGGAACGCGCGAATGAATGATGACTGATGCTACGCTACCCAAAAATTTAGGTTGAGCGGATTGCACGAGCTTTGACTTACTTTTGCCGCCCTGGAGACCAGGAATCATATCGTTCATAAGGTGGGCGCGCTGTCAGCGGGTAAGTATTGGACAAGAAGATCGGATTGGTCATCGCATCTAACTGACCTGTCGGTAGCCAAGTTTTGGCAGCCATTCTTTGGCGGCAGTGAACAGCTTTCGCTGATCCAGTCCTAGACCAGATTAGTGACGTACCCTTGTCTAGAAAACCAATAGCGAACTCACCACCAAACTGCGCGTCCACATTGAGGTACTGCTCGTCAAGAACTTGTAGAATAGGGTAGAGCAGCCCACTTAGGGGGCTGTTGGCCGACTGTTTTACGACCTCGGCACCGGCTTTCTTCGCATCATGTTCGGACGTCAACGAGCACATCTTGTAGATGTCCATGATGTAGTCGGGGGTCTTTTGGTAGGAGCTTCCAAGCACAAACTCGACCTTGTCGGTTGACACGCCACAGGCTTGAAGCAGTGCCGTTATGGCGAACCGGTAGTACTGGACACGGTATTCGACGAGTTCGATGGGGGCTTTGAGATTGTCGAGGAAACCATGAATCTGTCCATCGTCAACATTTCTGTCCGATTGGGTCGCTGCGCATGCGCTTCATCTTGGAGGTGTAGGGAGATGTGTGAGGGCGGGCGTACGTCGGCAAGGAGGATGACCATGTCGCAGCCAGCAGCCAGCAGTTGGGCTATTTTGACCTGTTCTCAACTGGTGAGCCTGAGGTGTAGAGAAAAGGGACATCGATTGAAGCGTACGCCGGGCACTAAGTATCCGCAATGAGGTCGGCCAGTCTGTCGCATTCTCAAGTCAGTCGTCGATCGTTGTCTTCTGCGAACGGGGCAACCAAAGAGAGACATGGCATACGGTGGCAGTTCCTACATAGAACAATTTATCCGTCAGTATCGAATCTACGCTGTGGGAAACACAGAGGTGAATAGCAGGAGTCAATCAATTACCCCAGTAGATCCTCGGGTTGCGCCCTTCCTTGATAATGTCCTCGATGATTTCGGGGTTAAGAAACTCAGCCAAGTTCTCTTTTATAAGGGCGATTCTCGCGCCCGCGTCGGTAGTGGTAGCCATGGCGAAAGACAGTCGAGAAAGTAGAAGTGATTAGTGGTTCCAACGGCGTGGCGGCTGCTGTGAAAGTATTATGTTAAATTGTTGTTTTCTTTCTGAGTCACCTAAGCGCAGGGGGGGTCGTCTCGGTTGACCGATCGGCCAGCTTTTTGGAGGGGCAGCATGGAGGGACAGGCTCTGATAAGCTGATAAGGAATCACTCAGGGGCTTATCCCAGCCACCTTAATCCCATCCCACCTTTTCTTACTACCAGTCATACATACTTATAAGGGATGAGAAGGCTAATTAAGAAATCCATAGGATGGGCTATCATATAACAATAACCGTACAATAACATAAACGTCAACGTTCCAATCATTAATCGTCAATTCAACATGGACACCATTTAGTACCCTGTTTAGCCGCAACACATCGTCGCCTCTTCGTTCCTCGCAGTGTCGTTTGCTAACAGAGTGGTTGTCGCTCCGACTACTACTTTCACCGTCATCCAATCGCACAGAAATTTGCCGAAACCAGCGCCGATGATAATCACGATGATGACGTATCCATTGAATGCCATGGCGATTAACATTAGGATATACGCTATGCCGAATGCTACAGCATCTGCGGCCAATTCATGTCAGCTCGGCCGGAGTCCGGTGCTGGGATAAATAACTTACGGATGAAACTGCGGATCAGCTGCTGTACCGGCGTCGCTCTAAACATGACAGTTTGGCTGACCGGCCGGGTTCGCTCTGAACGGCAATCGTCTTCCAATTTAGACATGGCAGCTTGGGCATCAACATGTTGCTGAAACTGGCGAACAATGAGCAGGTCGTATTCCTTGCCGACCCGACGGACAAATTCCAAGACGATCGCCAGTAAGAACACGCCGATGCAGGTCGCCGCCATCATTCCTTCGGTTTTGATCTTCCATGACTCGGCAAAGAAACCTGCGAATTGTTAATACGTCCTCATTATCTTCGTATTTATGTTTGGCCTTGCTCAACGTACAGGCACCGATGGTGTTCCAGTTCCATAACATCTAGAGATGTAGTGTCAGTAAGAGCAAAAGCGAATGGAACCACAATTGAGCACTGACATGAGTTGAGCAGGACGAATCGTCTATGTCCATACCGCCGTGTGACATTTTGCCCGTGTTCACTCTCGTGAAGATAAACAGACAAATCCGATATTCAATAATTACAGGTTCGAGACGAAGGTCTTATCTGCCCACTTCGCCCTGTATTTTGACAATAACGGCAAGCTCTATTGTCTTCGTACAGCTTTTATCTCAATGGCGCTTTGACCTAGTTTTTAATGTTGAGGCAGTAACGTACGCCTAGAGCCCGACACAGAGAACTGTTTTAGATGCGAAAGATAGAGAGATATTTCGGTCGAGAGCTGATATGCGCAGGTTTACGATGAATCAGCAGTCACTCGACAAACGTGTGCATAAGGTCAAGCAGTCCAGTGTCCGGGAGGCCATGTCAGTACTGGGGTTGCGAGCGAGATTTGTGGAGAGTTCTTGCAGCCTTCTGGCCATTCTTGATGCCAGTCCAAACTTAATGGCGACAGCGACCATGCCAAGTACAGACCACTTCAGAGTTTCGCCAAGATGCCTTCACTATCCGCATCCAAAACGGTCCAAAAACGTGCTCAATCTTTCTCACTAGTCCACTTCTCCCCTCGCACCATTAGTGTTTGAGTCTCTTGGCCATAGAAGTGTGGATCACGGGTACTCTATATGCGCAAGTTTTTTATCCACTTGGGCTTTCCAGAGTAAGGTGTAGTTCGTTGCGAGCTACCGAGGGCTTGGTCAACGGTCTAGTGTTGCGATATTGGGCAGATCACAACACCTTGTTTATAAGCTCACAAGCGCAGCTGGCAGTTAGGAGCCCAAACGATGTTAAACTTCGTACTTTTCCATTTGCATGGTAAACATGACCCATTTTGCGGCTTTCGTTTAAAATCTGTTGCGTTAGATTCACTGATTCATCATATAAAGGCGAATTTACTTATCGAGGAGTAGTCTCAATAATTAGCTCAGCAATTACCATCATCTCTTATCCCTTCATTCACGTCTGACAGTGCCTACTTGAGCGATCCCGTCTGAGCTTGTGCTCGCGGACGATGGAAAGTCACGAGGGACTGTTGGCGCCTCGCCACATTCAAAACTACAGCGAAGCAGATAGCCTAGAACCTCATTGGGGCTACTACTCGAGAGCAGTCCCTTGCACCAATGATCCCGGCTCATGTAAATACCTCGACCAAGTTTACAACTCACACGACCTGAGCATCCTCTACTCTGGTATTCTATGGTCAATAATATTAGGGATCGTATTTCTATGGACGATAACAAGGAAGCTGTGGGCGCCATGGCAGGCTGATGGTCTTGTATCGGGCGGCATTAGCTCCAGAAAATCTTCAGTAACACGATTAACGAGTGCGTTCTCTGCGTGCGTACGACGGTCATTGCTTCCCGATGCTGCGCGGTCCATTTTTGGCAGGACGACTGGACTTCAGGTTCTCATCCTGGCTGTATTGGCGAGTTACCTGCTGATATTCAGCTTCGCGGGCATCACGTATCAAACCTGGATCACACCTATTAAGAGTAGTCCGGGATTATACAATACAAGGACGAGTCTCGGTCCATTCGCCGATCGAATCGGAGTTTTGGCCTACGCCCTAACACCGTTGTCAGTTCTTTTATCTACAAGAGAGTCGATACTCTCTCTGTTGACAGGAGTTCCTTACCAGAGCTTTAACTTTTTACATCGATGGCTCGGCTACATCATCTTTATCCAGGGATCCGTACATACCATTGGTTGGACGATCATCGAAGTGCGGCTCTATCAACCACAACCAACAACAGCTATTGAATGGATTATACAACCTTACATAATATGGGGAGTAGTTGCCATGATCCTACTTCTACTCCTCTTCGTCCTGAGTACACCGTGGGCTATTCGCATCACCGGCTACGAGTTCTTCCGAAAGGCTCACTATGTATTGGCGCTCATCTATATAGGAGCTTGCTGGGGTCATTGGGAGCAACTGAAGAGTTTTCTCCTGCCATCTATACTTCTTTTCTTTTTGGACCGCGGCATACGCTTGTTGCGCACAGCGCTGATTCACTATCAGTACCTCCCCAATGGCTCGATGGGTTTTCGCGCTGCACCAGCGTCACTGGCTCACTTCTCGGATGACGAACATGGCGATATCATACGGATGGACTTCGAACAGTCCCACGATCCTTGGAAGATTGGTCAGCACTTCTACCTTTGCTTCGCCGAAAGTAGCATTTGGCAGTCTCATCCTTTCACCCCCCTAAACCTGCCCCAGACTTGCAACGGGGCGGTCTCCCATTCATACATCTTGCGGGCTAAAAAAGGCGAAACGAAGAAGATCGCCGATCTGGCACTGAAAAAGCTCGCCCTGTCGCCCAAAGTCACCACGCCAGTGATACTGACAGGGCCATACGGGGAATCGATTGCCGAAAAATTGACCCCGGAAGATAATGTACTATGTGTTGCAGGCGGAACTGGAATCACCTACGTGATTCCTGTGCTCCTGGACCTTGTACAGAAGCCTGCTGTGAGAGACCGCAAGATCCGGCTCGTCTGGGCTATTCGTAGGAAAGCAGACCTGTGCTGGGTAGAGCCCGAGATCATTGCCATCAACAGCGCGGCTCGATCCCACGGGATCGAAATACACATCTACGTGACGCGGGAGGCCAGCAGCAGCGCCTCTTCCCTACAAGATGAGAAGCCTGGAGAATTAGATATCGATGTGAAGAACACATGCTGCTCCTCTTCGTGCTCGCCCGTTAACGGCGCTCAGATTCCCATGTCACTAGACATCCAGAAGCTCGGTAGCAAGGGGCTGAATCAACATCCGGACCTGAAAGCTCTGGCGAGCGAATTCGTTGACCGCACAGTGAGGGGGCCGACGAAAGTGTTTGGTAGTGGTCCTGGAGGGATGATTAGCGATCTCCGAAGCGTTGTCGCGACTTGCAATTCTGGCACTAAGGTTTGGAGGGGTAATGAGCGCTTTGATGTCAGCTTGATTTGTGATGATAGATTAGAGTGGTAACGATTTATGAATCTAGCGTTTTGATTTTTTTGGAAATTTATTTTATAGTAGTTGGGTAATAGCCCTCATATATCTGTAATGTGCTATGAGTCGGGGTCAAATTTGTACTAGATCACTGTCCTCGTTCTCGTAATCACTAGGTGGCAACCCGCAGTTGCCAGCACTTTACCTTGTCGCGTCCGTGTGTGGGCAATCACATCAAGCTGAATCTTCTTGTTTATCAGCCTATGACTTTTGGAGTATTCACCCCTTTTCGGATAACCAATTCCCGCGGAGTAGCATTGCATTCCCTCTTATTGACGCTCTCCTAAAAATGTCGTCTCTGCTGTTGCGAACGGGTCGTTGTACGGAGATCCCACACGCGTTACGCGCGCCTGAGCGCATGTATTGCTACCTCGCTTATTCGAGACATATAGGTATTCGGAGGTCGCTTACGGACTCCGACCCTTCTGTATATAGATTCAAGGTCTGTCACCCGGGTCAGGGACGGCTTCCGAATGGATGTACAATGACCTCTACATTATTTCTTCTTGAATTCCCGCACCTTCCAAGCTCTCATTCCAGCCGTCGTCATTATCTATGTTTTCCCAGTCCGAGGATGATGACTCTTGTGTATCATCATATGCTCTGTCGTTATCTGATCCTTGTTGAGAGGGAGAAGAGCCCCTAATTGGGTTGATATTTATATCAGCCCCCATGTTCTCAGGGGCCACCTCCATGGTAGCGAGAATTGCAGTATCGACCATTGTTTTGATTGCGTTGCCCGGTGCGTTATTATGAGAATCATCTGGGTGATTCAGCAATACTTGGTACCGCGCTTGGACCTCAGGTAAATTTGGTTTTAATTCTAGGCATCTTTTATACGCATCGCGTGCGTCTACATGTTGCCGGTTACACGCCTCATACTAGAATCATGTTTGTTAGAAAATGGTGACATGGGAGTAAATCTACACTTACCAGAACACCAAGGTTATGCCAAGGCTCGTATAGATATGGATCCAACCGTATGGCTCTAGATACAGCATCTAGTGAGTCACGGTATTGCTTAACCTCGAAATACATGATACCAATTGTGATCCAGTAACTGGGACATCGCCCCTCTCTGTAGACTGCTTGCAGGAAAGCTTCATAGGCAGGCCGATAGTCGCGGAGGAGGATATGTACCCTACCCAATAGATACCAATATTCGGAAACCGAATTGTCTAACGAAATTGTAAGTTACGTTCATCAAGTTTGAAAAGGAAATAGGGCGAGGGAACGGAAAGGGGGCACAAATCATGGCAATCATACTGGACGCAATGGCAATCTCTATGTAATCCCTTGATCTTCTAAGAGTATTGCTATTAAATGAATTTTTCACAGCATCTTGAGCGAGTCCAAGGCCAATGTAGGCATTTGCTTCGGGATCACTATCATTAGCAGCTAGCCTGCGATGAGCATCCTCTAAATCGTGAACTGCCTCTACAGGTTCGTTGATCTGAACTCGAAGGAAGCAGTTAATCTCCTTTGTTGACTCCAGAGAAGGCAACTTAGGGCCAGTCATGATACGTGGTCCTGATTGATAAAGCTGAAGCAATGGCGGGCTACTTTCCGAGATCTGTGACCAGCGCTCACATGTAGAGCTACAAAGACCCAGTTAGAACAATTTCTCGCGAATGAGGCTATGAACATATACTTACCATCGCTTGATTATTTGGCGATCTGGCTGTTCTGAAATAAACCCCCTACAATCAGGGTATGGGCAATTTTCTTTTTTCCTAGCATGGTTGCTCCGGTCTGGAGGTGTAGCATCACTCGTGGGATCTCCCGACATAATCATGGCCTGCTCTATGTGAAGGCCGGATTTCACAGCGTTAAACCAGTTACTAGGTCCAATGACTTGTCCCGTTTTCGCCGAATTAATGACGAAGAGGTTGTTCGCAATGCGACTCGCACCCTGCCTGCCATTTGCATAGACCACACTGAGTAGCAAATCGCGGAACGACTTTTACCTTGTTAGTATCTAACAGTGGCGTTTGCCAGACAGACTAGAACTCACATCCCAAGTTGTACAGGCCTGGTACGGCAAAGCCCAGCTCTCTCCCAATGCGTCATCAAGTCGGATAATGTCTAGGGTGAGATGCAGCGGAATAGCTTCAATCGCTCGTGTAATTCGCTTCATTTGGTTCGCTACATCAAGCAAGGCACGTCTATAACTCATTAGGTCATCAGATAAACACGATCAGGTATGAATGATCAGGTCTCTTACGTATTTCGACCGATTGCGTTCAGCATTTCCTTTGAACATGCGGCCAATCTAGGATACAAATCAGCTGTGACCTGCCAAGTGGTGATTTGACTTCGAAGGAGCAATTACAAAGCAAGGAGTTCCTTCATATTCTGTAGCATCCTGAACATCGCATTGGACGCCCGTCTCATGAATGATATCTGGCGGTGGAGTAGGGCGGAACCATCGGTCACACTAAGTGATAACATATCCAAGTGTGCCGTAACAGCGGCAAGATTCTGATCTAAAACGCCTAGCTGCTTCGATTGATCCTCGGCTTGCACGGTAGCAATAGATCGAAGCTCGGTAATAGCACTAGGTGTTGTTGACAGTATATCCAGGATTTCCGAGGTCTTCTCAACGAGTGCGCTCGAGTGCTCTACTACGGCGGGTGCAGACTGGGCGCTCTTTGAATCTCGGCTTTTTAATGAGAGATTCTTGATGAGATTCCTATTGTCATAGTTAGATGCTTTTCACTTGTGAGGTTTAGAGCTCTCCTACAGTTGCTGGGCATTTAGAAGCATGTTTATCGCCACCATCTCTGAGAGAATTGTTGTTCGGAGGTCTTCAACATCTTTCTGAGCTATCATGGACCAGTGTAGTCTCGTGCCGATATTGCTTAGGCTCCTAGTGCTGCGGTAGTGTCCCAGAGCGCTCTGCTTCGACCTCATTTTGTTGATCAGGGCCTGTATAGGTGGCAGGCAATGCATGACAATCGCCCGGATCTGTTCAAGCGTTTTAGCCTCGGCAGCATCCTCAGGGGACAAGCAAAGAACATGTTTAAGCGTGGTATGAAGGAGTTGAAGCTCAACGCCAAGCTGTTGGAAATGCGCTGGGGCGTTCTTGTAATTGCGTAATTCGATGGCGACACGTTCAAAAAGCCCAAGCACAGCGATGACATCGCCCACGGCAAATCCGAATGACATTGCTTCAGCAGTTGAGATACAAACAAGTTATGAAACTTTGTGATCTATGCATTGGCGAAAACATTTATGTCTGCGAGACACAATGAGATCAACTAGGCTGCAATGAGTACAGCCCCAACCGAAGCGCCTCCAAAATGGCTGTGTAAGGCGCACTGGTGTGCCTGCTGACGGAACGGCGCGGGGGGGGGGGGGCGGGGCGGGGGGGGCGGCGGGGGGGGGGGGGGGGGGGGGGGGGGGGGGGGGGGGGGGGGGGGGGGGGGGGGGGGC
>MU279340.1:2195525-2347452 GCA_022385695.1 Xylaria arbuscula
ATTTTAAAAAATTGGGATCAATTTTTACAGCCCCCACCCTACCGCCACCAAAATGGGTTTTTTAGGGGCAATTGTGTGGCTGGTTTCGGAACCCCCCCCCCCCCCCCCCCCCCCCCCGCCCCAATCAATTTTGGCGAATCGGAATAGACTCTGGGCTATGTGCACGTGAAATGTAACAAGCTTACCGGAGTGGCAGCGTCGTGACAGGCAGCAAGTATTGTATGGAGCACCTCACATTGTCTCAGCGTCACAGTTATTATGTACACGCGAAATATAAGGTATAGAAACAGTCGCCAAATAAGCTCAAGGCAACTATTTTTCATATATATAGGTGGGCTTCAACTCTCATTGCAGGCCTTCGAGACAACTGGGTGTCTAGCAGTAGGGCAGCTCACACGGCAACCCATATCTGTACGCATTGTAGACACCAATCCATCAAAACCTTGAATAGCCTGCTTGAATGAGTTGTCACTTGGTGCGTTTAAGTCTATCTGGTCGTGCGGGGTTGGGGAAAATATAAGCATAGAAATATTTTTCCGCACATGATGGTTCGGGCGAGTTACAGCCCTAGGCAACATCATGACCAATATTAGCTATATTGTCAAGCAAACTTTCGATCAGTGCTGCGCACAGAGAGGTTATTCGAGCCCACGTTCAAGTATCTATAACATGGTCCTCGACAAGACTCTTTCTGGATCATCAAGTTCAAGTGAATGTGGCATCAGTAGGGTCTAATGGCGTGATCGGTCCGCGTGCAGAGGGTGACAGCGGCGCCGCAGACCTATCGATATTATGTGCACAGAATATCTTTATGCTAACTTTACGAAATTCCTCGGAACAGGTTAGTCATCTAAACAGTGAAGCCAGCTGTCCAACCGACAGCGGTTCTGTCTGTCAGATCCGACAGACTGGAGTCATTCGAAAACCACAGTATGGACGGGCGAGGGCTGGGGATCTGGATGGACCGGGTCAACAAAGTGTTCAAGAGAGGAGGTATGCGTACGCTCGGGAGGGCGGGGCTTTGGCTGCTCGAGAACCGGCTGCACGAAGTGCTTTATTAGTCGGGCATATGTCGAGGGAAAGGGGCCGCGCCTTGCCCACAGGCTCTGCTCTGCCGCTCTCTGCTTCGGCCGGATGCGCAGCCGCCTGTGCCACTCGAGATCTCTTCGCGGGGTGCAGTCCACTCCGGGCTATTCACCAACGTTTGCGACGGACTTCAACAATTGTTCTCGCAAAGGACCGGAAGTGACCTTACGCTATTCATGGTCACGAGCATGCCGGCGTTTGCAGGAGGGACACATATCGATGCTCTCAGATTGGCTGTCAAAAAGGCAAAGTGATGTTTGTAATTGTGAATCGGCGCTACATGAGGCAGCTACCCATCAATTACCAGATTTGGGTACTTTAATATACAATAGAATCGTCCTTCCAAACGTGAGGATGGCTAAAAGCTACGGTAGTCCAGGGTTCTATCCAGAACTAAACAATACAGAGAGAGGGTAGGCATATTACCACTTACAACTCTGCCGCTTTGATTACTGGGGCTCATTGCGAAGGTGTGGGCAAAGTCCCTACTTCTTTTGCTGATCTATCTCTCAATAATAGCCTTAACACTTATAAAATGTTTCGATGATGATTTAACTTGACACAAGCGGTGTTACAAACTCCTTCTTTTACATTCTGAAGTTGTAGTTCTGCCCTTTGAGTACTGATGTATGTGGGCACTTAAAGGGGCAAAGCAGTAAAGCAGGCTACCTAATGGTATAGTCTTTCAACTATGTATTTGTGAGAACCTTCAAGTTACATGAATCTTATTATCCCCAGAACTACCTAGGTACAATTATTGGCTACCTTAGGTACATGTACTCAGGTTGGTGGTTACTATAGCAGACTCTACCTACATGGTAGGTACATGTATGTACCTACGTTAAGTACCCAAAAAGATACCTATAATCACAAAGGTACACCAGCAACAGGCAGGTGCGTAAGCGATTGACCGTACTTTCCCGTAAACGCATGAAAGTACCTATGCACTACTTCTGACAAATTAATCTTGTAGGCGTCTCCCACTTCTGCTACCTTTGGATACTCCCAGGTACTCTGTTTCTCTGGTTACCTGAGTATTTCTGCTGATGGCCAAGATATAAATCCCATCTTACTGCTCCCGTCGACTCTAGGGAATACCGAGTTCTGTCCAGCTTAAAGCGAGGGCTCTATCTTCATCAAAATCACTTCAGTCTACCTCCTCTTTCGCTTTCATCGTTCTCATATATCTCCCCAACGCTACGGCACTCAGAGTGGAGATCCTCCCTGTATCGTCTCCAGCATGGGAGACCCGGATTATGCCCTCGATCCCGATGGAGATGTGATCATCACCCTCCGCAGTTTTGATGCACCATTCCCTCCTTTACCTTTCGAAGCAGTCTCCCCTGCCTGGGAGAGTTCTCCGAAGAGTGCCACAGACGAGACGACGAAAACGGATAAGAAAAGGAAGAGGGAACCGGTCGAGCAATCAGTACGACTGCGAGTTTGCTCATCTCATCTGAAACTCAGATCTCCATACTTCAAGAAAGCATTGCAAGGTCCATTCATTGAATCCCACGCAACCGCTGATGGTCTTCTACATATCGACGCTGAAGGTTGGGATAAGGACGCGCTTTTAATCGTCATGCGGATATTTCATGGTCAAAATCGCCAGGTCCCCAGGATCCTTGATGTGGAATTGCTAGCAAAGGTTGCCCTCATTGTGGATTATTACCAATGCCACGAGGTAGTTGAACCATTTGCTGAGATATGGCACTTGAGCATTCAAAAGTCCTCGGTTCCTGACGATATTGGTCGAGATCTTATTCTGCTTTTTTTCGTTTCCTGGGTGTTCCGTTGGCCACAAGAGTTTAATGCCGTCATGAAAATAGCCCTTACCCAGAGCAATGGACCACTGAGTACAATGGGGTTGCCAATTCCAGAACGGATTATCTGTAAGTATGCTAATCATGGGGCTCCTAGAGGTTTCTAATTATTGTTTTCAGCTGCCATCGATGCCCGAAGACAAGCACATCTCAAACAAATCAGCTTTGTATTCAATATCACACGCGATCGCTTACATAAAGAGAAACCCGATTGCTCTGAAGCTTGTGCCTCATTTCAGCTCGGTTCTCTCATGAGACTTCTGCTGCATCAGAAGGAATTTCAATTTCACCAACCAGGGACAGATTCGCGCTTCATAGGTTACAGCGTCGAATCAGCAGTGAAAGCTCTCAAGACGAATGCTCTTCTACTTAGCCCTCCAGCTACATATGGATTGTGCCAAAAACGGCCTGGGCTTCCTTGTAAAATCGGCATTGGTTTAATACTTATTAGGAAGGGTACGTATATTCTGCAAAGGTGTGATGAAGGGCTGGTACTAGATCTCTTCAACCCTAGTTGAGCTCAGTCGATGACATAGCGATTTCCAATAAGGAAAAGACTAGGTTATCTAAACGTGGTTTCACTTCTGGTCTATAAGCCCGTTTAATTCTGATGCATAAAAACATTCATTCTTCTTTCCTGAAACTCTATCCATATTTATTCAAGCTGATGTCATAAGGGTAGAATACTACAACCTAGCTCATTTAATCGCTATCTATTTCGCTGCGTTGCAGAAAACATTGCTTGATTTCTTACCACAAAGCATGTCACCAATGACCATGTCCCGTGTAGTCGCATTGCGATAGCGTTTCCTAATCCCTGTATTCAGAAGGTCCACACATGAGTCACTCCGAACTCCCATCAACATAATATAAAGCAGTCCCTGATCAGCCATCAAACAGGCTACTTCATGTTTTCGACCGGATAAAGAAACGAATTACCTATTCTATATAAATATTAACAGTATTGCTAGTAAAAATCATCTCTGCAAGATGACGCAACCGACCTTCACACATCCCGTCGTTACCCCTTATTCCCACGAGGCGGCATACGACGCCGGCCATCTCAAAGTTGGATCCATTCATGAGATATACTACGAGCAGTATGGCAAGAAGGATGGACTTCCCGGTAAGCTAAATGAAATCCCCGGATGACAGGGTTGCATCGCATCGCATACTAAACTATTCGCAGTGATCTTTCTCCACGGCGGGCCGGGCGGGAGCACGAGTCCGGCCAACGCCAAGTACTTCAACCCCGCTGTCTACCGCGTCGTGCTGCTGGACCAGCGCGGCGTAGGCAAATCACGCCCGAGGAACGAGCTAAAAGAGAACACCACTCAGCACCTCTCCGACGACATCGAGCGGCTGCGCGAACACCTCAGCATCACCAAATGGCACCTGGTCTTCGGCGGATCATGGGGTAGCACGCTGGGACTATACTACGCCCAGGCGTACCCAGATAAGGTCGGATCGCTCGTGCTGCGGGGCGTCTTCACGGCGCGCAGGTCGGAGCTCTGGGCCGAGTCCAAGATCCCAGCGAGCGCCCTGTTCTTCCCAGAGGAGTGGGAGGCGTTCGTCAACTTCCTGCCGGAGAACGAGCGCGCCGATCTTTGGAACGCGTACTACGCCCGCATAACGTCGGGGGATCGCGAGGTTGCCCTGCCGGCGGCGCGCGCGTGGAATGCCTGGGGCTTTTCCCAGGGGTCTCTCAAGCCTGACCCGGGCGCGTTAGCGGAAATAGATGAGGATGACGAGTTCTCTCTTACGCACGCCCTGTTTGAGTCGCACTATCTCTTCAAGAACAATGCGTGGCTGGAGGATGGCCAGTTGTTGTTCCCCGCCAACCTCGAAAAGATCAAGGACATTCCGGGTGAGTTTTGAAATCGAGATTACTAGAGTTGAGTTCTTGTAGGCTAATGTATTACATAGGTGCTATCATTCAGGGACGCCACGATACGCTCTGTCCACCTGTGACTGCTTGGGAGCTGCATAAGGGGTGGAGGAAATCTACCCTGCAATTCGTCTACGATTCTGCCCACTCTGCCAATGTGAGCATCTCCCTGTGAATGTTAATTACAGTATGTTTGCTAACGCTATTAGGAACCCGGGACGACCGCATACCTTATCCAAGCATGCGACGAGTTGGCAAAGCTATGAAATACGAATTTCTGGAGACGCGACACTGGCCATCGATTGGCTGCCCTTAAGCTCGGAAGGAGGAATAGTCGTTTTGGATGATATTAAGACTACGGCAACCAGACTGAAACCATTAGCATAGTCAAGTGTTAAATTGCTTCTTGGTATTGTTAGGTTTATTTTCTCATATGTTGGTTTATTATATAAAATCTTTTCAGTATATTTCATCTCAGTCTCCACCGTTTTCCTCAATGCATTCCTTAAATGCGCTGTGAATCAAGTCGTGGCCATTTACACGTCCTTGAGAGATATGGTAACGCCGTGAACAGACTTCCCCCGTGATTAATGACGAAACTCAGCTATTCTCGCCTTCGTGTTCAAATTAGAAAGCTAATCTATCTACATGTTTCTTGCAGTCAAACGAAAGCAAAGCCGCCGCAGGCCAACACTCATTCTTCACCCCCGGTGAGAAATACGCTTAGCACGGGTTTGCGGCCGATATGTGAGCTTATGATAATTCCTACGCGTGTCGACATACTGTCACCATTGCAGAATTATGTGGGATAACCTGCGGGAATCCAGGGGCAGAAAGCAAGCCTTCTGCTTACATGACGGTCCCCCATTGCCCATACCCTGGAGGTCGCAAAGGTCCTCCAGGGAACCCCCCCGGAAAGCCCCCGGGCGGCGCCGGCGGGGCGGGGCGTCCGTTGTTGTATACGTGTCCGGGTCCCCGCCATCTATTTCGAGGTCTCATATTCGGAGGCTCTGGTTCCCCGCCACCCCGGAATCCCTGGAATTGTTGTCCCATAGCTAGTACAACAATCAATTAGCTAGTAACTCGACCGAATCACACCAAAGTGGAAGAAGACGATAAACTTACGGTTAAATTGGTATTGTGGTACCGGATTCAGCGGTGGAGCGCCTATAACTTCCGCACCGACGTATTGTACGCCCTCCATTGGACCCGGTTCCGGTACAGGTTCCGGAAGTGGAGCATCGTACAGTACCCTTGACATCCATTGCCGGATTTGCACGTTCGTCATACCGTAGTTCCCCTTTTCAGCTATCGCTGTGTCTATGTTGAGCTCCTCCAGCGTGAGTCTGTCCGCAGGATCATGTGCCTGTAAGCGTGCGACGACGTATATGAGGTCACGGTCCACATATGAGTACTCCCGGTTCATAAGCCGACCAGCGTAGGTGTGGTACGGTCTACCCAGTCGCTCGTCAGTTGTAATTAATGTTGGCTGGGGTGGGTAGGGTGGCAAGCAACGTGTGATAAGACACTCCATTACCTGTGACCTCAGTATTAGCTGGCTTTTTTCCATCTACTTAAAATCCCATCTGCAGAAAATAGAAGTAGAGGGATATACTAACTAAGCCTACAGCCCACAGGTTTGTATGTATTCCATAGTTGCCCGCAATAGGATGTAAATGTATCAAACCGTTGTCGGCGTCGATATAGTCCCAGTCTGTGCAAAATTGCTCCTACTTGGTTTTAGATTCTTCTCCTGTATTACAATAGACGGGTAGTCAGCATGGGAAACACTTACAGGAGCCAGGTAGCCTGTTTTTCCATAATGCCGAAGCTTCTCGTAGTAACTACACAGGTCATGTTAGGCGCACCATTTCAATTTCGGTCCAGGCAATTGACACATACAGATTCTCTTTTTCAGGCTCAACCTCGACGGCCATCCCAAAGTCTCCAAGCTGTCTCGAACTTAGTATGGCTTATCTAAAAATACTGGTGGTGGAGTAATCACCTTGAGCAGGGGTGTCAGGTCGTGCTCGTCTCCTACGTCGAGATTTCCTAGAAAGACTTTGGGGGCATGTTAATAGTTGCTATTGATATCATGTGCTCAACTGAGACTCACTATTTCTAGGGTCCAAATCAAAATGGACTAGGCGTTTAGGAGAAACATTTTCATCTTCCGGTCTCACTTCCGTAATAGGGGCTGGACGGTTCTTAAGCTCGTCGATACTCATTGGAGGATAGGCAAGCCCAATACACATCCTGACCACTATGATTCCATGGTTAGCCTCGCGGGTTGTTCACTTCAGACACAGGCCTAGCAGCCGTGCCTCAGATTATGGTACTTACGGCATAATAAGAACCGCCAAAGGATCGGATTCGGAATGCCCTCGTTTGTATAAATAAATTTAGCCAAGAAATGTGCCAAGTCTCCATTTTCGACCATTTCTGTAATAAAACAGTTCAGTTTCGGCCTTCCAGGTGCTGTTCTCTTTGCCGACCTGCCGCCCTGTGATGGTCTCGGTCGTCTTTTACGGTTACCCCTTCCTAATGGGCCAGCCCAATTCCCACCCATAATCCCGCTTAATTCATCATCCTCTCGGCTTGGCTCGAATAATATCTGGAGGATATGCTCGGCCGTTTGGTATTTCTGTATTCGCGTGTTAGTCTGCAGCATATTCACTTCGATAGGGTGGTAAGGTATAATAGAAGATAACTTACTCGTACTACTCGGAAGTGAGAATTGATTAGCACATGGTTCAAGCTCAAAACCTGGTGAAATAATAGATAGGCTTCTTAGATATGAAAAGCTCACAATGTTTCGTTTCAATTTCCATAAACTCCGGATCATCTGATATGAGCATCTTCACGACGACAGACCTCACTTTGTTCCCTCGATTGTCAAGATCGTCAAAGACGGTCGCCATTCCGTTCCCGCCCCAGCCCAAACATTTGTTATATCTCAGTGTCGGGTATTCAAGTGCAAAGTGCTCCTTGAGGGTTTGACATCGCCGCCAAGAGACTTTAAACTCGTCTGGAACAAAGGCTTCATCTGTGTACATGTCAATTTGAAATCTGTCTCTGCTTGCCAAGGTGACAGGGTAAGCAGGTCTAGGTCCTGGTACAGGGTCATCAGGTGGTGGTGGGCGACCTCTCAGAGGCAGTTGCTGGTACGCGTTCTCATCGCTGACTTGTTCGCCGCGCCGGTAAGCTGTAAGTCTGTTAAAATTTTTAAGTCGAAGCTTGTGCCACAACTGCAGCGCCTTGGGTCAGTAGAGGTTCTAGCTACCGTAGCTCGTTAGACCGCCCGCCGGTGAAGGTTACGATTTGCCAGGTATTTTTGAGGATAATAAGAGAATGACATAATGGCCGGTAGCCTTCAAATATACTTACGCTCCGCTCTCGTTGTCTCCTTGGGACCTGGAACATCTTGGCGATCTTAGGCGAGCAGCTCAAGTGATACTCGAACTATCGACATTTACGCCTAACTACGCGCTCTCACTTTTTAATGCGAGGCTTATATGATATGGAGAAGCAAATCAGATACAGCGTCATTCATTATGCAAGGATAACCCGATGTCAGTAAACACTAGGCACCCTTCCATAAAGGGCAAGGTACAAAGAGAGAAAAGTTGCCTTAATTAAGCTGTGATTGCTGAAGAAGCTGGGACAATTCTTGGGTTACCAATGACCCGGATCCGGACTAATCTTTGTCAAAGAGTTGCATATATATGGCTGGGATTCATACCTGCAGGACACTCTTTACACATGATCACATTGCGATTTTAAAAGTAGTAACTTGAACTCGATTGAAATAAAAGTACAACAAATAATTTTTCTTGTAGTTTTATCCTACTCCATCGCCAGTGCCCCAGACAAGCCATCATCACCTACCTGCAGCTATCATCTCATAAATATTGACATTGACGCATTCTTATCATTTTCTTCGCTCTTAACGATACATGAGGAATTAGAACATCGACGCTGTGGCATCTGACAGATCGGAATACTCACGCGACTTATAGGATGTAGTCGCACAACAAGACGCGGAACAGAAGTTAATAGGCTGGTAAGCATTGAAATTATGGCGATCATCTGTAGTAGGCTCGGAATAAGTGTGGTCCTCCTGTCTCCTAAACATCGGCGAAACGTTCAGAAGCATGCATTGTGGATGCCAAGTACACCCCAGATGTTATGGTAATACTAGGTATGTTATCATGAAATGTCTGGTTCTTTATGTACTTATCTCGTTGTTACGGAACTAGAGTTTCAACTTGATCAACTGTTGCAGGATTAGTGCTTAAGCACATGTGATGCAAATAGTAACGATTTTTCGAGAAATGCCTTTTTATTATCTAATAGGGTATAAAAGGGAAATTGTATGCTCTGGTACTTTGGGCCCTTGCGCTTACACACTTGATACGAGATACATAAGCAGCTGTAAGTGCAGAAGGGCTGTATGTATGGTAGTTTGGGCTTACTACGATTGACCAAGGTACCTAACAAAAGCATGCACGTCGCAAGGTTTGCTCACTTAAATAGTTGAGTGATAGTTTATAAAATGTTAAAACATCTTTCAACCTATAGAAATGTAGTTATTGAATAACTATCAATTGACCTTTTTATATGTGGAAGGCTGTTTGAACGTTGAGAAAGAATAAATACTGAGTTTGATAATTAGTAATATCACCTGGTTAGTACGACATAGTATTGTACCAGGTAATTTGTAAGTTCAAGATTGCAGGAAGTCTATGTTCTATTTGCACGGCAACAATGAATATAGACAAAAGATCAACTGCGACTGTTGGCATGGTCGGTTTGTCATAGACACGAACAAATGGTGTAGTGATAAACAGACAGTTTGCATCTGGCTCGCTCGCTCAGTCTCTGGTATTCGACGCAACACAGCTGAAAACCCCCGGCGTCACCACCTATACCTCCGCCCAGGCACGCCGATGTTGTCATAGCTTTGACGAGGCAATGCTCCGATCACCATCCAGTCAAACGGCACCGACAGACTTGAGCAGATCCTTCAGCTCGCCACTTTTGCTCTGCAGGTCTGAGTTACCGCCGATGTGCTTCTGGCCAATGTAGATGTTGGGCACGGTGCGCTGGCCCGAGATCTCGGCAAGGGCATTCTGAATGGCGGCACCGTCGTCGACCTGGTCGAGCTCGATGGCGTAGTAATTGGCGCCCACCGAGTCTAGAAGACGCTTGGTGGCTTGGCAGTACGGGCAGTACGACTTGGAGAATACAGCTATGTAAGAGCGTGTTTTGTTAGCGGGAGCGTGTGGAAGACAAGGGGCGCTTGTCCGGGACCGAACGTACCGACGGCATTCTTCTCGATGATGCCCTCGGCTTTGGTCTTTGCGGCCGACATGGCTTCTGGGGATGGCGAGGAAAAGATGGAGCGGATGAAGTTCATAGAGGGATAGTTCAGGTTGGAATGGAGGGGTCTTGGAGCAGGGCGGCAGAGAAGCAGGCGGCGGGGTATTTGTATGATGTGCATTGTTAAGCCGTACTGTAGGTTGTTGCACACTGCAGGTGCAGTTAGATACCGGCAAACCCTAGAGTCGGGATATTGCAGGCGTTGCGTCGGCCAGTAAGAGGCAGTCCCTACGCTATTTGCGGTGCCTATTTGTCAAGGCCGGAGCCCCAAGACTGGGTGGTGTTTCAGTGGACACGGTGATGTGATCTCTGGAGTGGAGAGTGGGATGTGGGCAATCAGCCGGATTCGGTAATTCGTTAGCTCTAAGTATCTACGCTAGGCCTTCACCACAGACCGGCTTTGACAAATCAGACGGATGCGCGGATAATCTATGAACTTCCAGAGTTTAACTCTGTAACTCTGTGTCATCTATAATACCTATTCGGGCTATAAATGTCAACGAAAGGTGGGTTTATTGTGTAAAGCAGAGGTATTTTATATTCTGCTACATACGCATATGGATAGGAGGGGCTAAATCCGATATACCGACGATTCTGAATTATGGAATGACGACACAGATAACTCGGCACCTGACAAACCTCGGAATTCTAGCATTATGTACGTAAGATTACTCTGCCTCTCTGTTTTGAATAGTATATTTATTTGCTCAACCCTCCAGCCTTCAATATGAGTACTCGCTTGCAATCTCTCTCCGAAATTTGAATACCTACATTAGTCCTTTTAAACATATTCAAATAAGCTTAAAGATTTCAGTATAAGAGTGCGTGGTCGAGTCAAGGTCAGATAACTTGAAGTTACAGTAAAGTTTAGATACCTAAGGCCGCAGTACTAGGGTATAAATGAATTGTTCTAGGAGAAAGCTTTACATCATGTACATAGCTGGTCGAGACATCAATACCTACTATTTTTTTTTTTGAGTGGAACAGATTTGCTTAGCCACAATGGTGTTAATTCTTACCTCGAGCAAAGATACGTGTAGCACTAGCAGTGTACTCCGTATCTGCTAGAGGTAGATCTTAGATCCAAGTACCTCAAAAGAAGATCAGGGTATCAATAATCTTGAATTAAGTCTGTCTTTGACCATATAAAACCCTAACCCCTCTCTCTTAACTCTACTGACTACCTAAATAATTAAAGTTCGTAGACAGTGCCCAAGAAGACTCGGTGACTGGGAATTTGCTTACTGGATAGGTACGGAGGACTTGGTGTAATCTGCGTACCTGGGCAGGTACATGAGGTCATAGGTACATGTACAGGTGTTATTACAGGTAGTGCCAAGGCCACCCAGCTGTCTGGCTACCTTCCAGCTGCTTTTAGTCCCCAATCTTATCTCCTGCAGCTGCATACCGATCTAGTCATCACACCACCGATAAAGTTTCTTGTACAACTGTATCTGGCCGCACTGGTGCCTGTGTACCGGCATCTTAGTCGACAGTCTACACTTATTATTCGGTGACTTGGCCAGCAATTTCCATTAGCCTTGCCCGTCCATCTGTCCTCACCCCCCTTTTTCTTTCACCTCAGGGAAACACACATCTTACAAACGCGGCATACGTCGTCCATTGTCCTGTCATCCGCCGTGGCACCCTGACGTGTCGATGGCCCAATGAGCCGCCTTGGAGCAGGGAATCCAGCCGTAGCAAAGAGACGAAGCTTGTATCGTCTCACCAGCTGACCTGAACATCTTGCGCACAGTCTTGCAGTGACAACGCATCGTTGGTTGCCGTTGCTTACGTCTAATTCGACCACTGGCTCTGCCTACTGTACGTCGCTGGCCTTGCGCGTCGGCATTCGCAACGAGACCCATCGAGCCCGCTGTTAGTCGCCCTCTGCAGGCGTCGAAGCACTCGGCGCTCTGCCTACCCCTCTGCCGCAACCCTCTCTGCCCCACGATATCGACACTGAGCTAGACTGCGAGCTAGACCGACCCCATCTTGGCCTGCGACGGGACTGGAGGGTTGTCCCTTGGAGCGAAGCTACTGGCGACGAGTCCTAACACCGGCACCTACGCACCCCCATAGCACAGATTCGGTGAGGTGGTCTCCTGCCATTCGCCCACCCGGTACCCGTCTGTTTCGCGCATGCGCAGCTGTACCACTCCCTCTTGTCCAGTGCCGAGCCAGTGCTTGATTCGCACCGCTAACGGCCCTGTTCTGGTCTGCTATTTGATCGCCTGCAGTCACCGTGGCCACTGCGACCCCTCTGGCAGCTCCATCCACTCTGCATTCCGCAGTGACAAAATCATACATCCAACTACTTGGGCCGGGTGTCCTGGAATTCCCAGGACGACCCAATTCTCGTCAAGGTGGCTTCCAGTCAGGCTATCTCGGCAACTTCTGGTGCCTTCCAGAACATCACTGCATTTCTGCCACCGGCACTACAAACCTACCTAGTCACAACCCTCGCCCACCTGTCCGACGCCTTTGCGGGATCCAACGAGTATATCGAATCCAAAGGTGCCTCGCCCACGACCGTCTACTCGACCCTCGTAGGTGCTGCTGCTGTCGCCCTGCCCATCCTCATGTCGTCGCGGTACGGCTGGCCTTCGATGCGCGAAGGCTTGTCGCCCTTTGCTTCGCAAGCCAGCAGTCAAGACGGCCCTCATGTCACCGACGCTGATTATAGCTATATCACCTCGGAGGATTTAGAGAACTCGCTGCAGGAGCCCGAGCGAGCTTACTCGCCGCAAAGCCGTCGAGTGCCACGCAATGCCATCGCTGAAGAAGATGATGTCATTTTAATCAAACATAAATCTATCACCTATCCCGTACATTTTCCTGCATTCTCGATCAGCGATGGAAAGCTCACAGTCAATGATGTCCGAGAGCGTGCAAGGACCGTGATGGACTTGAGTAGCCGTCGGGCGAGTCGTCTCAAGTTGCTGTACAAGGGTCGGATCCTGAAAGAGCATGATATCCCTATTCGCGATTACGGTGTTAAGAACAATAGCGAATTGTTGATAGTAGTGCCCGAAGGAAGAGTATCTGATGATGATGACAGCAGCGGCACGGTTGAGGATGTCGCTGTCCTCGATTCTAGAGACGAGTCGCGACCAAAGAAGAGGAAGAATAAGAATGGCAAGAAGAAGCCCAAGAATCGTGGGCCAAGAGATACCGCAAGCACTCTTGAGGTGCCTGGTCAAACCGATGGCGACAGTAGAAGGACAAGTCCTGACCCTTCCAGACACCCATCTCGGGTGCCTTCGCCCGCGGTGCCTTCGGGGTCTTCGGGAGCAATCGAGAAGTTGGAAACTATCAGATCGCACTTTGATACAATACTACTCCCCCTCTGCAATGATTTTATGCGTCATCCACCAAGAGACGCTAAAAAATTGGAAGAGGACCACCGCAGAATCACCGAAACAGTGATGCAGCAGGTGCTGTTAAAACTAGACGAAGTCGACACAGGAGGTGATCTTGACATCCGGGCAAGACGGAAAGAATTGGTAAATTATGTCCAGGGTGTGCTTACGCAGGTTGATAACAGGATGCCTGCTGGTACCAAAATAAATCGGTGATACCATCGATCTTATATTCTCATTTCCTTAAAGATTATCGGTAGTAGGAATCTCGAACCTTTCTTGGACTCACCTCGATCTACCCAACGTTTTCAACACGAGCACTTAGACGATGCGAAGCACGCTTATATTTTATATAAAGAGCAGGCATACAATCAATGGGGAGGTTGGAAGAGAGTGTTTGCCAGGTTGTCAATGGCTTAAGGGCTTCAAAGTTCAGCGACGTGCTTAGACAAGAGTTTAGACTCATATGTTTCATACCTTTTCGTTGATTACAAACAGGTCATCCAGATACTCGACACACCAAACTCAATCGCATCTCACTATCATACCTCGCCAGTTATAATCATATCTCCAGACTTATTATACGTAGCATCCTGCAGATTTCCCTCTGACTACACGCACAGCTTCTTTGGCGATGAGCGAATGTGAAAAAAATGGACTGTCTGTCAGTAAATGAGCATCAATACAGGCCATTATTGTAATTGATGAACTCGAAATTGCGAGCGCCTGCCAGGTTGAACTGTGTAGAAGATGACATACCTAGTACAATACACCTTGCAATGTGCCATTTTTAGTCACACAGGACCATGTCTGTAGGTACCTACTGTGCCTCGGGCCAAAGAGCAAAGCCACACGCAGCTGTGGCTGGTATGTATGGAAAGGCGGGGTCTGTTCCCAGAGTAGGTAGGTCTGCCTAGCCCTAGATTATGAGGCCACAAAAAACCCTCTCGCTTCTCTGCGCGCCCCCACCATTCCCGCTTAGGGATAGCGTGCCTCTACAGCGGGCACACGCAACGATTGTGCGCCGCCGATAATTTTCTAGTGGTGGCATCTCTTCTCCGCCTGGCGACCAACATCAACACATCACGACCTTACTAACGACCACAGCAGAGGATTAATATAATAGCTCTCCAGACGCATACGCTTCGGTTGCGCTCTTGAGCTGTTCTTCCTCCCACATTCCCATTCTTTTCCTTTCTGTTCACCTCCCGTCTCGCCGCGGTGACGATCCGAAAAGATGTCGTCCTTTGAGTCTGTTGTAAGTGTCTGCTGGATCCAGCCGGATTCGTGTCCTACCGACCCGTGTTTTCCTGCGACAGCCTCACGCATGACCCTGTGCAGTATGGGGGATACCAGATGCATTGCTACCGGCCTTACTCGGACTTGATGGAGGGGGATGGCCATGAACAATCTTGCTTATCAAACTGGGCATGGGTGCTTGATGGATGACTGGACATTGACTAACTTGGGCCTTTTCTCTCTCTACAGGTCGTCATCGATGGCAAGGGCCACCTCCTCGGCCGACTCGCCTCTATCGTCGCCAAGCAGCTCCTCAGCGGCCAGAAGATTGTCATCGTCCGCACCGAGGAACTGAACATCTCGGGCGAGTTCTTCCGCGCCAAGCGTACGTCACCCCCACCGATCCATTTCCTTCGAGTTCTCTTTCGGACTGCTTCAATTTGGCTGGGTCTGCGTCTATGTCTATGATGGGAGGAAAGGCGAAGCAGGAGAATTCAAGAGCTTGGAATATTGCCCGGACAATCGGATAAGACGAATTGGAGCTGATTGTCGGATTATAGTCAAGTACCATGCCTACCTACGCAAGGCCACCCGATTCAACCCTACCCGAGGTGGTATGTCAATCACTCCGACCCGCATGCCGCGATACTACGCGCTCTGCTTGCGAGAATGGGCTATCTGACGCGAATTAGGTCCTTTCCACTTCCGTGCCCCCTCAAGAATCTTCTACAAGGCCGTCCGTGGCATGATTCCTCACAAGACCGCCCGAGGTGCTGCTGCTCTGGAGCGCCTAAAGGTCTTTGAGGGTGTCCCTCCCCCGTACGACAAGCAGAAGAAGGTGGTGGTTCCCCAGGCTCTCCGTGTCCTGCGTCTACAGCCCGGCCGAAAGTACTGCACTGTCGGCAGACTGAGCCATGAAGTCGGATGGAAGTACCAGGACGTTGTTGCTCGGTACGTCGAACTCAGAACCCCTACAAATAACCCATCGTGGTTCCTGCTTTCCTTTCTGGGGCATACACATTGTTTTTGACCGAGGGAAGATTGCTGACCAATTTCATAGTCTGGAGGAACGTCGCAAGGCAAAGGGTACCGCTTACTACGAGCGCAAGAAGCTGGCTCAGCGCCAACTAAACGAGGCCAAGAAGAACGCCACCGTAGACAGCAAGACAACCAAGGCCCTCGAGTCATTCGGTTACTAAATCGTCTTGTTTTAATTGTCTGCATTTTTCCGATAAACACCAACAAAATCAAACAGTCATCCTTCCATGGACTTGCAACTAGAACCGGCGTGTGGGTAAGGGAAACTCGATCATCGCATTTACCAACTTTGTCGTTCCGCGCAATTCGAGGGAAAGGCAATGGGGTCTTAGGGTTGGGGGTATGTCACTACTGGCTCTGGTCCTGTGTTCACGCAATTCATCGTCTAGGCACAGAATGAAAAATGAACCAAATCACGAACATAACGCTGGCCGATGGGTTTAATGTGATAAAATAACCATGTCCACGGCTCGCAATCGTTCTATTTAACTGAGAACAGCTTGGAGGCGTCTTGCTACTAATCTAGAGCAGCTCCGAATTATATATGCTAGTTAGCATATCAGATGCCGCCATCTTTGATCAATTGCGCTTGCCTACTCTCAATTAATATGTTAGAGAATGCCTCAGCGAGAAATTGCACTAGCCGCTGGCCATGACATAAATTTTCGACGCCGGTGCCTTGAGATTTAGATGCTCCCTAACTTTCGGAGTTCCAATCATGAATGTGAAGTTCCCAGTTTCAATGCTCTTGAACCGCCCGATTGACCAATCCGTATACCCCACAACCAGACCTCCCTTATTATACTTAGTCACTGGTTTATCGAAGATCACTGTCATGCATAATAAATGTAGACTCAGCTCGTCTTTGAATCCAAACGATCAAGAAAGGAGTAGGTCAAGAACCAGTCGATTACCAAGGTGGGTGTATACGGAATCTTGCTTCAGTTTCTAGGTTCAATCTAGAAACCATACGAATGTCGTGGCGTGAATTGTTAAAAACAAACCATGTAGTTGGGGTTTCTTGGTCGGTTATATCACTTTTAGCCCATGGCTAGTCTTAAGAGGATATGCTTCGTGCCTGTTGATGAGTTATAGACAGAGTCTCTCCACCAAAAACAACCCATTCTAACAATAGCATGCCAACTAAACAACCAAATTGAAAGGCTATATACAATAGGAATCATATTCCTATATTCCTATATTTAGACTGTTTGATTAATATTATACTCGTAAACTGACCTGCGCAGGGTTTTCCCGCTCTCACGGATCAAAGTCACATCCTCATCTTCTGGTTGAATAGCGCAGAGACAGTATCTGTTCTCCACCGCGGCCCGTCCCCAAAGCAGGTATAGCTTTCGGCCAGGTTTTTCATGAGCAGCCTGACGACAGCGCGAACCTCCTGATCAATGGCCGTCGAGGTGTGCGTAATACAACAAGCAGCTATAGTGCTTTCGAGACGCGAGAAGGCTTCATAGCCAAGTTGTTGTCGTACATGCCTCTCCAGCTCGGTGAGGTTCATCCACACACTCAGGTCGCTGCCTCGCTCCACGTAGGCCACGCTCAACTGCTCCCGCCACAGGGAGCAGACCTCATCGCTGCACGCGGGACTGTCGCCCGCCATGTATCCGGAGTCGCGGTACTCGCGCTGCGACTCGGCCAGAGCCTGGGCCAGGCGCACGCTGGGCATGGGCGGCGTGTGCTGCAGGACGCGGCCCAGGCGGTGCTCGGCCTCCTGGGGGGTGGGACGGCTGTTGGTACTGCAGGCGAACCACGCCGTCTGCAAGTGCGGCGTCGTGACGGCTCGGCAGAGCGAGATCAGATATTCCGTGCAGGCCCAGTACAGCTGCCCGGAAAAGGTGTAGCGCCCCGCGCCGATGAACGGCACGATTTCGGCCGGCGGCTTGGACACCTTCACCGTCCGGCTCGGGTCGATCCAGATGCCGTAGTCTAGCCGTGGGCTCAGACGTCCGGACGTCGAGCTCATGGAATAGAGGCGCGATACACCCTCCCACACCTCATTCGTCGGAGAATTTGACCTCCTTTGCCGCGCGCTGGGTGAATCGCCAGCACTCCCCGAGGCACTGCTGGCGGGCTCTTTACCGCCCGTCTCGCCGTCTTCCTCGATCCGCTCCTCGTCTAACCCTGAGAAATCAACCCCGGCTACGTCTGCGGCAGCGCGCACGGCTCTGAGTAGCCCGGGCCGATCGCTGCGTTGCGTGGCTTTCACGACCTCTGCTATCGCAGCCTTCATCTTGTCGTTTTCCGCGCGCATCTCCTCCGTCGCCTGCGCCTGTCTCTTCCGAAACCGCGCCTGGGACTGTTTCCCGCGCTCCCGGCGACGCTATTCTCCATACTCAGAATCGGGCAGCGCGTTGCGGAAAGAGAATGTACTAGTCTTACCCGGAGTTCTTCTTCGGCAGACCTCATCGCCGGTTCGTCCAGGCTGTTCTGTTGCGGGTTCGCATCAGCCATCGTAAGCTCCTTTCTTAAATATGTAAGCAGCACTCGCTATATAATTGACATCAATTTCATCTAAGAATATGCATTCATTGTTGTCACTCTTGCCTTTGTCCTACCTGAGCGATGCGGTTGCATTCTGCTCTGATTTGTCATCATACTGACTAGTCTATTCTGGGATCATGTTCCTACGTATCGTTGCCATCGGATGAATAAACTCTCCGATCACGTAACCTCCAGGGACGGGCACTTCCAGAGCTTAGCGAGTTCGTTCCCTTGTCATCTTACCTACCTAACGATTCATCGTTGGCACGGGATATTGAAGCAACTACCTTCTATGGCAAGTTAAAGAAACTACGTTTCAATGCTAATGGATAAGTTTTATGATGCAGAAATCATGTTTCCAGCTGCTGCCTAGGTAGTTAGGTATATGTAAAATCCCTGAATTGAGATTGGGATGGAATGGAAGGCTAGTCGTTTCTATACACTTGCATACAAAAAAGTAGCAACACCGAACCTACCTAAGAATTGAAACTTGATTTTGTATCTAGACTTCCAGGTGCAGAAGATTCGTCTATGGTTTCGGGCAGCCGACAGCATGATGGTAAGTAGAAAACAATTGAGTTGTACAAGCTTAATGGAATTAATATGAATTCAAAACATTCGTCTTTGCTAGTCGTTGTTCAACAGTCAGTCATTAAGAGACATTGGTTTTCTCAGTCTAGTAAAAAAAATAAAGAAAAATAAAAATTTGCCTCACCGTTATTCTAAATACAATACAATCAATCTTCAGATTGATATCAGGTCAGATCACGGCCCGACCAGCACTTGCAGTTCCTGCGTAGCTCTAGATAATCAGAAGTAGGTATCAGGTAGGTATGGACTGCCACATCAATAAAGTTCTTTCTTATCACAAGCAAGGGGCAATTTTCCGGGATATTGCTACTAATCAAATGCATCAAACATTACGCCTCGTCATCACCCCATGGTAGAGTTTTGTGTCAAGAAGGCACGATAACCATGGCTATGAGGGTGCCGGACTTGACATTGGTGATGCGAGTTTATACCTAACCTAAACACCACACCTCGATACCTGGGTTAGGTAAATTTCTAGCTGGTTATGTGTAGTTCGTTCAATACCTTGGATAGGAGCAATCCCTTCAGCTATTATTCAGTCTAGACTCGTGCCAGTCATAGACAATATCAATCCAAAGGTATGGAGATCCTCTCTGATGTGAGCTTCAGCTTGCAATGTTGACGATTATACAAGCATCCCTACCAGACAACTCTGCCCATGCCGCTGTGTGTACAACAACCAGAACCCATCGGAAGCGGAGGCGGAAGCAGCAACGCGGGCAGCGGTTCTAGACACGAAAATCGCTGACCGCAATGGAGCCTCCACGCACGGCCGCCGCCACGACGAGCATAGTCCGTGTAAATGATTACCGACGTACTTGGGAGCGCATATCAGCACTATCTCCGCTGCTTCACCCGGACTGGGAAAAGGAAGGAGCAGCAGGTTCTCCCGAGTTACAGGCCCGCATTCCCCAGACCGATTTGGACTGCATCAACAAGTGCACGAAGCTAGTCATAACCGAGTTCGAACATCAAATTGCCTTCGAGAGCCGCGAGGAAATGGAGCGCTCGATGTATTGGGACAGCGGCGTGCGCTACGTCGGGCTCCTCGAGAGCGCTATCGACGACATCTGCGACGACCTGGCGATGATGACCAGGGCCTACATGGACAGACAGCAGCAGAAAGACCGGATCCAGAGGAAGAGACGGCCATTTAACCTCGTTGCCACCTGGTGGGTTACGGGAGTGTACAAGGGGCGAGCAAACGGTCGTGGGTCGCCGCTGCGGAACGTCACCGGCGTAGACGATCTCGACCCCGCGGACTTTATCAACGGCTCGGGCGAGAGCTTTGGCTGGACGGAACATCTGAAACGAAAACGAGCCAATTCCGACGACGACGACGCGGGTTGGTGAGTAGCCAGCCTCATACGTCGCGGAAAGGAAACCGCGTTACGGAAATATCCGGCCTTCGCACGATTTGCGACGAACGACGGATTGGTTGGATGGAAAAAATATATATGCACCTCTCTCAACATCGACGGATGGAGATTATAGGCTACGAAGCGACTAGGAAGGATGGGATTGGAGTTGGGTAGATGGAGCATACACGGAGTTGAAGGAAGGGTGGTTTGCGGTTAATCAAATTGTTTCCTTTGTTGGCGTTATGATGGTATATCGGCTCGACAGTCGTAGGATATTACATGGTTACAGTAGCACTTAATGCGGGACTAAGTGCAGCGATGGAATAGCTGGCGCACTGTATTTTACCAATGATTATCCAGCTCTGAATTTTCACTCTTGTTTTCCTTCTTATTATTATTTACAGATGACCTTTTGGAGCTTGCTACTTTTCTTACTATGGTGGTATTGGACAATTGCTGTTTTAGGAACCCGGCTACTTGATTGGCTGGTTTTCATTGGTCCGCTGGTCGATTAGCTGAAGTGCTTACACCTGGACGGGGTACACTAGCTTCTGATGTAAGACGAAGGGTAGGAAGAAATGAGTGCCATCTACGTTACCAGGCAGGTTTTGGTTGGCGATGTTGGACATATAATTTATGGTGGTTCTTTCGTTCAGTGGGAGACGGGGAGGGGTCGATATTCCACAGGAAATTTGAGCTAGGTCTCCCAACTCACTTCTCTCTACTGTTTTCTGGAAGATACGGTGCTCATTCGAACACGATATGTTCTGTGAAAGGCAAGACTAACATTTTTTGGGAAGGGAACTTGGACAGGGGCGGGAGAGAATGAATTCCTCGTTCAGATCTCTCCGGTAGCCATAATAAACCAGCATCGGCATGAGCTTATTCGGATATTGACCACTACGGCTCGGCATAATGGTCAGAGTTCGTTTTTATGACTATACTTGGCGCTTTCGGGACCTCGAACAGTATTAGGTCACTATCATATCGACATAAGGGCAAGGGGATGAATCCTTGGCGCGTACGTTAGGGCAGGGTCTGGAACGTATACAACCAGAATTGAGTCACTTTTCCCCTTGCAAGTGGCAGTTCTAGAAGACTTCCTGAATTATTTTTCATAGTCGTCTCCTTTTGGTAAAGGTAAAGTGGTTACCATCAATTCAACGCTGACCGCCTGGTTGCCAAGCTTCACCTTCAGACAAAGTCCCCACAGCATGAAGAAACTCCACTGATTCGAAATGATGGTTCATGCAACACCATACATGACAGCAGTAAAACGAACGGTTTCTTCAGGTGTCGCATAATAGCAAACATTGTATATTCCGGGTTCCTGTATGGTTATGGATGGTTCCTTTCCCTTTCTGTTTGTTTCGCATGATAGTCGAACAAATTAGCGTGAGTGTTTCTGGGTGTTCGCACCAAGTGACAGGGAATACGGATTCTATCCGAGAGGGCTCTGCATGAAGTTCGTGCCAAGGGTATCGATTGAAGTCGGATTGTTTCATGCTCCCTTCATATATATAAGCCGCCTCAAGGACTTATGATAACCGAGAATTTGTGTTTGTGCTTTTCGTTTCTTTCACGAACGTTTCGTTTACTGACTTAATATATTCGGGGCGTATGAAAAATCAGCAATCGAATCTATAAACATGGGTAGCAAAACCAAAAACACGGTGGCTACAGACAATGCCGAGGAGCCGCTCCCAAACCACATACGGAAAAAGTCCACGGGGACCATCAACCTACTCATTGAGACACGCCGCCAGGCCTCGGATGATTATCTGCGGGCGCAGAGGGCTGAGAAAGCCTATCGCATGCGCAAGAACGCAACGATTGCGCGCACCAACTTGCGCGAGACGAAGACACATTTCCGTGAGGGGTTCGAACATCTAGGGAAAGGCATCCAGGGCTTGCTCGCCGTGATTCGGGCGGCGCCGTACTTAGTCGGAGAACGCCAAGAGATATGGCGGCGGAAGTCCCAGGCGAAGAAGCGCGTACGCGCTGAGGATATGCGGAAGAAGCTTGACGAGAAGCTGTCGAGAAAATATGCCCCTGCCGAAGGGGATTTGGAGGAATCCGGGGAAATCGAGAGAGAGAAAAGTGAGACTGGTGGTGGCTCAGCAAAAGGGGGTAAGAAGTGATGTCAGTAGGATATTGTCAAGGCCGCTTAATCTTTTGGGTATGATCTTTTGGCTGCCCTGTTCTGCGTCATCTCGGATTTTGTACTGATTTTTTATCGACCAGCGCCTGGGGTTCGTTTGTTGTGCTAGCGTTTAGCTCGTGCTTCGATATACAGCCTTCATAATCTCGGTCAGTAATGATAATGGACGTACTAGGTGGAAATATAATATGTATGAAGGAACAGACGAAGCATATGATAATGGCGTTACCTCGGGCTTAGCGTGCCTAAAGAATTTCTTTTGTCATAAATAACTTCAACCATATTGTCGTTGGATTAAACGGATACGTTCATATGTGGTTCTTATCCGGGGGTTGGCTAGTCGAGTATCTAGAAAGTTGGAATGGGTGTTTCAAGGGAGATAAATATCATCTACTACTTACCTTATAATACTATAGTATTAATCGTTACTGGAGATACTTCGGGTAAACAAAAATGATATTGTTAGGTGAAGCTGGTAAGCATCAGACCTCCAAGTTCTAGCAACTGTCTATCTGCAAAGTATTTCCCAGGCAGAGACCTCACTTCAACAAGATAGATGTATCAAACGCTATAAGCTCGGTAAGGTGGTACCTGTATAATCACAGACCGAGGTACCTACCTAGAACAATGCAGGCATAGATCTCATCGTTATACCAGGGCACAGTTTAAGAGGATATAAGCGGCCATAATGCGGCAGGTATTCAACCAGACCCCATAACAAAGGACGTATCCCTGGGTGACTCGATAGTATGAAACAACTGCAAAAGCGTTCTCCGAATTAAAGCGGGAATAAGGGCAGCGTGTCTGGCAAATCAAGCAATACTTGACTTAACTTGCAATTAATTAGCCCAAACTAAATAAAATAACAGCTTTTAAAATTATTTTTAAATTAAGTAAAAAATTAATTAGCTTGTTAATTGCTTATAAATAATTTTATTTAATTATAAATAATTTTTTTTTTTTTTAATTTTTTATAAAATATTTTTAATAAAATTAGCTATTAATAAAACGGTTAATAGTTAACTTTTTTTTTTAACTTATTTTTTTTTTTTTTTTTTAATTATTAATATTTTTACCTATTTTATTTTAAACCTTGGTTTATTTTCATTAATTATTTTATTTAATTATTTTAACGTTATATTTTAAATTATTAATAATACCACGTATATTATTATTAACATTAATTTATTAATATTTTTAAAATTAATTAAATAAAACTTTTTAATTAATATTAATTTAAGCTTAATGTTAATATTAACCGCATTAATTACATTAATTACATTAACCGCGTTAAATTAATTAATTAATTTAATTAATTTATTATAATAATTTCATTTAATTAAATAAAATAAAATAATTTTTTATAATTATAACCGTAATTAAATTAGCTTTTATTAATTAATTAAAAATAAACGTTAAAATTATTTGCTTTATTTAATTAAATAATTTAAATTAATTTAAGTATAAAAGTTAATTAAATTAATTTAAATTATTTAAAATAAACGTTTAAAATAATTAAATTAATTAAAAGGTATTTTTTTAACTTGTTTAACTTATTAAACATGCTAAATAAAAAGCTTATATTTAACATTTAAAGTTTATTAACGGTGTAAAGTTTTATAAAGCTTAAAGTTTAATTTTAAGTTTAGCTTTTTTTATATTTTTTTACAACTTTTATTATTTTTTTTTATTTTTTCTTTTTAACTTTTTGCACTCGCTTTTTCCTCGGTTTTTTTTGTTATTATTTATCACACGTTTTTATGTTTATTTTATTAATTTAACCTTTAAGCTATATTGTGACGAACCTTAGATTCGTTATGGCGTGGTATACTCGGAGCTCCCGTGTGGATCGTGCTAGGTAGTATAACAATGGTAGTTACGATAGTCGTGGTTACTAAGTAGTCAGGATTGCTCCCATACAGTTATTCCAAGAAGTCGCTGTATGCTTAGATTGAATTGTGAAGTAAGAACTATACTAATTACAAAGGAAACGTCTTGTCATTATATAGACCGTTTCTTCCTTCACCATTCCCGTTGTCTCTACTGTCTCCTTAGAGACTTCAGAGACTGGTCTCTCTCTTCTCTTAAGAGACATCAGAGACGCGCCTTATCTCTGATGGATCCACAGAGACCGTCACGTGACCCTTCTACCATGGCTGTAGCATGTCTCCTGGTCCAGCCACGTACCCCTCATTGGGCCGTCTTGGTCACCTTGGTCTACCAACAGGTCGTCCTTCTGTTGGTTTGTAACATATATTTGTTAATAACCTGTTGTTATATTTGCTTTATATATATTTTAGCTATATAATACTACACTTTAAATTTTAAACTTTGGTAATTTAGCTGCACTCCTTATCACCCCTTTCATTATTGGTATTTTAACTAGCTGTAATTGTGTATTAATACTTGTATATATTGAATACTTTTAACTATATTGCTTTACACAACACCTCGGTCTGGTGTTGGCCGGCATTAGAGATAGTTTAGCTAAACTCTTGATTCATGTGAATCAATTCAGATAATCAAGACAATGAATATAGCATTCTACCCATTACACTTTCAACAAACCGGCCTATTACTAAAATGTCCATAGGAGTTATAAGATCGATTTATGGCACAACACATAGAGATATTTGCATATAGTTAGATAGTTGCCCACCAAGGTTTCCAGGCCTTCGTGCAACAACAAGCGTCTTAACCTACCCCAAAGTACGAGGTTCCTGACAATTTAATTCTGGGATGACATATTAAGGAGTTCCTCGATGCATCGTTTGGATTATGTAAGCAAGTTAAATTCCACCATGATTGTACCCCACATATGAACGACATGCCAAGACGATCGCACCCAAGCAACAAATTGATAAGCATACAGATAAACTAATGGTAACCCCCCCTATTAACCATTGATCAATCAACATGCTGGAATGGAATTGATATGGTGATCTCCATGCCTTAGGCTACGTATTATTGTACGGCGGTCCAGTTGCCCCGCCGAGGCGATGGAAAGAAAACTTAAGAGACCTCACACCAAGCTAAGCAGAACTATTGCAGAAAATAACTCACAAATAAATTAACAAAGTGATTAAACAGCTATTAAACAGCTATTAAACATAATTAATGCTGAAAAGCAATCGGCGCTGATTCCCAGCAGCCCACCGGGTTGCTCGGCAGAGTCGAAGAAGTCCGCATCTGCACCGACCGTTCCCATGTATCCTCTGTCGCAAAAAATCTCGTATCCCATTGGTGTAGCAGCTATTCCGATGCCTCCCTGCCACCCTAGTTCACCCGAAACGGTGGGATAGTGGCGACCACTGCCATGGCCCAGGGAGTCGATCACGACGCCTCTCTCATCATATGTCTCGGCGCGGCGTCTCTTCCTTCTGCTGATTGTCGATGGCGGCCAAGGCGCGAAGGTATAAATAATGACTCGGGCTTGAATGCCTTAAAAAGTTGGCCTGCTGGCCGAGTCTCTCTGACATGGCCGTGATGTCGCAGACAACAATGTCCATTCCCTCCACCGCAATTCGCTTCACTTGGCCGCCATTCTGCTTCAGTTCGGCGTCGCCGCATGTTCGGAACTTTGTAGGGACGACATGTAAACTTTTCGTCCGCCTTTCCCTGCTGTCCCGCAGTGCCAGTGAGACAGAGTTGATAGTGCTATAGACGGAGAGAGGGATGAAGATGGAAAGGGGGTAGCTAAATCGATCGAGTTAAGCGGCGGTTCAAGTTTATGATTAATCGTGGTTTATTCTGTTTACTTGATTTCGAAGGCCGACACAGCGCTTAAGTCGATCGAGTTAAGAGACGTGGGTAGAAGCCTCTCCCGGCCTATATCGTCCTGGCTGCGCTTCTAGCATCATTGAAGGATAACGTTGCGCGCTTCGCTACCTCCCCCTGCAAACGCTCTGCGTCGCGTAGTCAGGTCCAGATACTGTCTCAGTGTTTTGCTTTGATTGGGTAGGATGCACGGGCTAGTTTAGCACTGGTTTGTTTACATTTATGTATATGCAGGGACGTCGAGACATAGGTAAGTAGGTATATACCCACCATTATCAATTTAATTCTCATCGGTATTAGCATATAGACTGCTTACTTATCCTAGTCCAGTAGTGCATTTCTTAGAGTCCTTCGCCTGTGAGCACGGCGCGGAGTTACGAATTTACTTGAAGGGGGAGTGGAGTGCTGGTTCACCTTCCAAGAGCCCAGGATCAATGTTGAGATAGCTTGTTGGTCACGCGGTGATTGCCGTATGGTCAAGTCAAGAGATGAATGATATATTTATTGGCATCGTGGTATGCCTCATATGGGATGAGAAATGGGTATCACAATAGATGCAATGAGAGAATTTCAGTGAAAACGATGGTTATCACCGTCCAGGAATGCGCCAATAGTCACGGATTCGCTGGTGATTCATCGCAATCACTACCATTCATCCTGCAGCTCGCGTAAACAACGGACAATCTCTGGTCCGACCTCAGAATCCATTGTCCCGCGCTGGGAAGGTGTCATTTTGCGCAAGACATATTCGGAGACTACTTCGGATGTTCGCTCGTTGGGTCGGCCGATACCAACGGTGATGCGACGCCAGCGCTCAGAGGGATAATTGAGCGGATCCATGCTCTTCTTGACGCTCTTGGCGCCGTTGTGGCCGCGATGGCTGGCCGTCCACTTGAGTGTCTTGACGGCACCGAAGACGGATTCAAGCTCGTCATGGACGAGTATCAATGCCAATTCTGCGGGTTGGAGCCCGTGTTTCTGCAGCATCTCTTTCCAGGCAGCGTGGACCCAAGGACCGCAATTGTTCATCATGGTCGGGCTCTGGATGAATGTGTACGGAAGAGCCGACGAGGCCTTGCACGACTTCTTGCCATATCGCTCAGACGCGAACGGAGGCTGTGAGGGAGCGAGTGCTTTCTGGGCGGCCGACAGCGCAAAGTGGCCGGCGGAGTGGACACAGTCGAAGTAAGGTGCTTGGTTACCGAGGCTGACAACCAAGAAGCGAGGGATCATCTTGAGGCCCGTTCACCTCCTAGTGTTACGATACATGTTGCTGTTGTTGAGTGGGCGCAGGGAACATGTAAGTAAATAAATTATACTTAGAAAAAGTTGATCCGTTAGGGCCCGCCTTTTGCCGCTAGATTCAGGTACCGCAGCAGTGTACCTACTATAATCTTCCCTGTAGATGTGGCTGTTTAGGTAGGTCTACTACCTGGAGAGTCTGCTGTGGCTTGGCTGTGCAGTACTGGCTCTCATCCCTGTCACTCTATCCCAAGGTTGCTCTCTGGCGCATCTTGGTGCCTATTTTAGTGGCGCTGATCTTGGCTTCGGGCGCAGCCCCTCGCTGACGTCGACTGTCCCCAGACAAGAGACCAAGCCACAAACATCCGTCAATTGCTCCCCACCAACTCTCTCACGACAACACCATCCCGTATCCGTATCAGTATCACCACTCTTGGTTCTGATATCTTCATCACACAATTCGTTTCTATCATCGCTGTGGCCATCGTAGATCGGCAATCCTCCTTGTCATTGGTCCATCCTCATTTCCATCCAAGGAGCTTCAACCAACGTCCCGTAACCTATAATCGGAACGCTCCAATACCGCCAACATGTCGTGGGCAGGTACGTCGATCTCCCAAGATGTATTCCTCGTAGGCTTTTGATCCCAGACTAATGGTCTCCTTGCTCAGGGTTCAAGAAGAACGTCAACCGGGCGACGACGCAGGTCATGATGAAGACGGGCCATGTCGAGAAGACGAACGATCGCGATTACGAAGTCGAGGAGAGACGGTTCCGCACGATGGAGGCTGCGGCCTTGCGCCTGCAGAAGGAAGCGAGGGGATACCTGGATTCATTGCGAGGTGACATGCCGCCGCCCCGTCAATCCACGATTCACGCCCGCGACTGACGCAGCCGTAGCCATGACGTCGTCACAGATGCGCATAGCCGAGACGATAGATGCCTTTTACGGCGAATCCGGCGCAAAAGACGGCGTGAGCAGGAGTTACAAACAGGCTGTAGAAGACCTGGACACCGAGACCATCAAGGCGCTGGATGGCCCATACCGGTATGACCCGACGACTTGACATGACCCGGCGTGTGACGATGCTGCGACGGATAGACGCTGACGAATCTCAGAACAACCGTGCTAGAGCCCATTACTCGCTTCTGTGCCTACTTCCCCGATGTGAACGAATGTATGCGCTGAGACCCTCCTTGACCCACGAATGGACTCTCCTAATGACGTGTATAGGTATCAAGAAGCGCGGTCATAAACTACTCGACTACGATGCGCTGCGAGCTAAAGTCAAAAAACTAGCCGAGAAGCCGGACAAGGATGTCACAAAACTTCCCCGCACCGAGAAAGAGATGGAGATGGCCAAAGCAGCATACGAACAGCTCAACGACCAGCTGTCCAGCGAACTACCCCAGCTGATCGACATGCGAGTTCCCTATTTAGATCCGAGCTTTGAGGCCCTCGTCAAGATCCAACTGCGGTTCTGCGCCGAGGCGTATAGTAGGATGGCCCAAGTCCAGCAATACCTCGATGCCGACACTAGGGAGCAATACGCACAAGGCAACCTCGACCAGAGGGTAGAGCAGGTATTGCAGGAGATACGAGAACTAAGCATCAGTGGTACGGTGTAATACATGATTTCGCTTCGAGGCGGCAGCGATTGGGTTGATATCCGATACCAAGGGAGTTTCCGGGGGTTTTTCTTGCGAGGAGTGGGAATGCGAAAGATAGGACGCATTCTATGCGTGTGGTTTTTGCTTCTTTCTATTGCGCCCGAAAGGTTTTTTTTGGCTTGCGTTTGACGCAATACGTTTTACGGATAATGTAAATACAATACCATGCATACGACACCTGGAGAAAAGAAACGATTCACTGTATATTTTTAGGAAAAAAACGAGACTCTATGCAACAGAGTCTTATCAAGGACTGCGTGAAATGAAATGCCACAGCAGACATTAAATGAGATTTTGCCAGACGCAAGCTTACACAAAATGATATATTCATTGATTATTTCTACGATATAATCAAGAGAGGTGAGTAAAAGAACAGGAACGGGAAGGCTGAAGGGGAGCGAAGGCGTTACTCCTCTACCTGTGAGTTGTTTCGGAGTATGCCGACAGATTCTACACTACAAGATGAAAGATAAGACCACCATCTTAGCCGATCATTGATATTAATCTGACTGCATACTTAAGGTAATACCCACCTAGTTTATATCCCCATCTCTTATATTTCTACAGCCCCGCGGTCCGTTTAGCCGCTCTTCGTGCCCGCTTACATAGTGCAGGCGTCTACTTGGCCTTGGACTATTACTCGCACTGCTGAGAGAACCGTGTTGATGAGGTATTCACATGAGCATTATAACGCTAATCGGACCGAATGATAGAGATACAGTAAATGATGATAGTGGGACGATGACGGGGAGAGCCAGGTTGCTTGTGTTCTGCTCTTTCTTTGTCTTTTTGAAAGCCTTGACAGATCGTCCATTAGCTTTATAACAAGAATATATGATATTCATACTCTGATTCATTTTCTTTACTTATTTCCTTATTGTATATACAAATATCCCGGGTCTGAGGAAATCATGAAGATGTAGATAATCCACCGTCCCTATGCCATTCCTTTCTCTCTTGGCCGAGCGGGTTCAGGTACTACTAGATGGGTAAGCTATCTGGATATCTACCCTATGCTACTCAGCCCAGATCACGGCACTGAGTCCATCCTCCTGCTGTTCATGTCCGGGCGTGGCAACCTGTACACTAGCAACGAGATCACCGAGCTTTCCCGTCTGCGGGTCGCGCTTAATAATGGCGACATTGCTGCTCGTCTGTCCGCCGACAGCGACGAGGGTGCCCGCCTTGTTGAGCTGGAACGTGCGTGGAAACCAGGTATGTGAATTCGTCGCCTCGACCCAGGTAATCAAGCCCGTCGAGGTGTCGATGGCGTACGTCGCGAGGGAGTCTTGCTGCGTGCCGAAGGTCTGGTCCGCACGGTTCGCCGCGTACAGGAAGTTACCATCGACGTGCACCTCGGCTGCCTTGGAGCCTGTCGCCAGGGTCTTTCCGGAGTAAGTGGGGAGCGTCTGCTGTCTTTTCAGCGCTAGACATCCATCCTCCGGGTACGAGGTCGTCCACGAGGTCACGGAGTTGCCGAGCTCGTTCACCGTGTATAGCATCAGGCCGTCGGTCGAGTTGCTGTTGGGCCCCCAGAAGGCGCCATGTCGCGGCCCGTCGCCGGGTGCTGTCTCGCCTGGCGCACAGGCTGTTAGTTTGCCACTCGTCGCGTCGATGCTGAAGATGCGGATGAGGTCGGCGCCGAGGTCTGGCACGAGGAGGAAATTTCTTGTTGGGTCGACCAGGGCGGCATGGGGGTGAGGCGCATTTTGTCGCGTATTAGGTCCTGGGGCCGACATGTTGAATTTGAACTGCTGTAGTACTTTGCCGCCCTCCTGAAATGGGAGGGCGTAGGTGGTGAGAGTGGACGGGTCACTGTGTACATTGTTAGGATCATCTCATAGAGGAAATTGCTAGATGCATACTATTCGACTGTAGCGAAGAATTTCGCATTTGCGTAAGGTGCACCATATACACTGGCGCCCGATGAAGTGAGCTTGCCCGTCTGCGTCAAAGCGCCATCCGCGCCTACGGTGAAGGAAGCAAGCACACCGCTCCCATTCCAGTCCTCATCAACAGAGTACACGGTCTTGGCACCACCGCTTGTGTCGAGGCTCAGCCAGGCAGGCAGGTTGCCAGCACCGGTGGTAGACGAGCCAACTTTCAGTGTGCTATTATCAAAAGAGAGTGTGTAGATCTTGCCCGTGTAATGTGATACCAGGAGATTTACGCCGAGAACATGGGCCGATAGGCCAAGCAGTGCCGGTACGATGAGTTTCAGTGGCGGCATCTTGAATTCCTTATCTTTCTGCCAAGAGATTTAACTTGACATCGGAAGAGAAAAAAGAGAAAATCGTTCGAGAATGGTGGACTGGATGAGGCGATACATAGATTTACATGTGCCCAGGCCACCTCATCACGACCTCGGAGACTATGGTTGCGTTCCCTTAGCCCTAAACTCATTTCAGCTCGAGATCACGCACCACTCGGTCTCTTCCGGTAGATCACAAGGATTGTAGGAAAGGCGTCTGTCTCAAGACGATGTTTGAGGGCGGAATAGATTGTTGAGTCTGGTTCCGCGAGCGCAATTGGCAAATATCCGGAGCGATTTTCCCGATTGTGTCATGTAATGTCGGCTGGGTGGAACTATGAGTTGGAAATTGGAGGCTGACTGGGTCAATACAATTAGGCCGCCATCACGCATTCATCCGCGGTATGATGAAGGTGGCCCGGTGGACTGGGAATGCGGGGATATATGTTCTTCGTCGGGACGACATGCACACTATAGACAGGATTTGTATACTGCAGTATTGGCTTTTTCGCAGAGGGCTATTGAGATATTCCTCTTGGTATACAACCGCTCGTCTAAAGGCTTCGTACCACGTATTAGGCCGAGCTAATATCGTACACAATAATGCTGATGGATTGCATCTGAATAGCCGCGGTGTAATATCAGTAGACCACCCGGTAATTTTCCATGTAAATTGACCCCAGATATTGCTAGCATCATCACGTATGTTAGCCGACCAGGGCTACATGAGATGGCGATCTCAGCTGGGTGTTGCAGGGCCGGGTAATTGGCTTAAATGTGGTTCATAGGTCGGTGTCTACGGCTTTCGTTCGGTATTCAACCGCTAGCATCTAGCTACGCGTTGTGTCAGTCGAGATATAAGATAAATGTGTTATAGGTATGAGCAAGGCGGGAAATTTGATTTGAGGAAGCGAAAGGGCGGCACCAGCGTAGCATATGCACCCCACGAACCATTAACAGTTAGATGGGTAGTGTCAAACAAACGGCGAGGCGACAAAGTGCTACGACCGTGACCACAATCATCTACCGAGACTGTGTATCGAATCCAACCTTGCCAACACCATGCAGACCTTGAAGCCTCGTGATGTCGCAGAACCGCCGCGCAAGCCAGGTTTGAGCGGCTATTGAAGCGTCTAGATAGACGCCGCGCATGCGACTGCCGACTAGATCTTAGGCGAATAGGCTGTATTCTGTACATGGTACCACAAACCAGATCACAAGCTTGTCAGCGTACAGCCATGGACACGTAGATAGCCAAGTAAGACCGGGACATGTTTTCCAGCGCCTGACGATCCATGCGAGAAATCCAGGGCCGTAATCTAAAGACAACTATGGGGCGAATGGTAAGCGACAAACTAATTCCCGTAGCTGATGATCAAGGTCGACTGGATATTAACTAATCGGAACGTGATACCGTGGAAGGTGTGATGCGTTCGTTTATACTATGTCGAGCGTGATCATCCTCTGATGACTTACCATTGACCCGCAGAGAAAATCGTGCGATGCGGCTCATAATGCCCGACGCAATATCTAGTCACTGCTTTCCTATATAACGGCGGCAGAGTTCAAAGTGAGCGTCCCTAACCCGTGGATAACGATAGCAAAATCACCCAACTAAAAGGCATAGAAAGGCTACCAAGATGCGAACCGTCATTTTTGGATTGGGGCTCCTCGTTGGGTTGTCGCGAGCCACCGCGCTGAATAAGCGTGCAGTCCTAACAGACTGCCTGGCGGAGGCAGGGACAGCTATTGACCAGCTCGATTCGACGGATTGGGAGAGGGACACGAGACCGTTCAATTCTTTATTGTCTTACAAGCCTGATGTAGTGGCGGTCCCTACAACGGCAGAACAAATTCAGAGTGCCGTCGTCTGCGGCGCCAATTCGGGATATAAGGTGACTGCCAAGTGTGGCGGCCATAGCTACGGATCATATGGATTAGGAGGCGAGGATGGCCACCTAGTCATTCAGTTAGACCGCATGTTTGCCGTCAAGCTAGATAATAAGACGAACATTGCAACAGCAGAGCCAGGAACACGGTTAGGTCACCTTGCCGTGGAACTTTGGGCCCAAGGGAAACGCGCCATAGCACATGGCACTTGTCCTGGGTATGTGGTCATGCAATTGAGGCAAATCGCAAGTTAACACGTATATAGGGTCGGATTAGCCGGTCACGCTCTTCATGGCGGCTTCGGGTTGAACGGTCACACTCACGGACTGGCCCTTGACTGGATAATCGGATTGAATATCGTGTTAGCAAATGGAACTCTTGTTCACGCTTCAGCAACGGAGAACTCGGATCTCTTCTGGGGCATGCTCGGTGCCGGGTCAAATTTCGGCGTAGTAACGTCGTTCGAGCTCAAGACATTTGCGCCTCCAGCAAACTTGACCTGGTTTGTTGCCAATTTGCCATTGAAGAAGGAGACATCAGTAGCGGCACTGGCAGCGCTCGAAGACTATACTCTTAATACCATGCCGGCAGAACTGAACATGCGCGTCATGGGAACGCAGCGAATGACCCAGCTGGAGGGAGTCTACTACGGCGAGAAGACAGGGCTCCAAAGTGCCCTGGCACCGCTCTTGGCTAAGACTGGAGGCTCCATTCTTGCGACGGGCACGACGGACTGGATTGGAAGTCTGGAACACTTCGCAACCATGAGCCTAAACCAGACACACCCACACAACGAGGTATGTACTATGACCCGTGTATTCCGAAAGGCAAGAAGTACTGACGAGACTGGCTCTAGCAAGAGACGTTTTACGGGAAGAGTCTCGAACTCAAAGGTCTGAGCGGAGCTGCGGCGCAAGACTTCGTAAATTACTGGTATGATCAAGCCAGGAACGTCTCGGGTGCGTGGTTCTTCCAACTTGACGTGCAAGGAGGCAATAATTCAGCGGTATGGAATGCGGATCACGCACTGTCTTCGTACACACATCGCGACAAGTTGTACATACTCCAGTTCTTCTACCGGGCCACGACGAAGACGGTGCCGGCGGAAGCAGTCAAGCTAGTGGATGAGTGGACTGCGGCGACGACCAAATCCATTCCCACATCAGACTTCGGCATGTACATCAACTACCCGGATCTCTCGCTGAATAGGACAGCTGCCCAGCAGATGTATTGGGGTAATAATATGCCCAGGCTACAACAGCTGAAGACGCAAGTCGACCCCCAAGAGCTATTCTACTACCCAATCTCTATCAAGCCAGGAGCGGTAGTGTCAGATCAGACGCGATAAGTTGTTGATGAGAGAGAGGTTGGACGCAGCGGGTATCATGCCAGCTGCCGGGTTTGCATAGATGTTCGTTGGCATGTAATTCGAGAATATAGAGACATGCTGTGGAGAAGCAGATGCATACATTTTTTTGTCGACACATATACACATGTAGCTACTAGGAAGTATCGCCCGAGACAAGTTAATATGGATGACAAAGTGTAAAAGTTGTTATTGAGTGAGTGAGATGGAAGCTACCTTAAGGGGCTGCCCAAGTGGTAGCTAAAGTTACCTGTACCACAGTAGTAAAGTGCTACGGCTCCGCTTGACGGCCCGGAAGGCAGTATTACACCTGGCAACTTTCAAACCTGGGCACTCTCATAGCTGTCTTGGCACGAGACACTTCCTGGTAGGCACGTTTTCACAACCGTGTCTCACTTCATTTATCATTAGCATCATCGTCTCTGAGCAAGACCACCTGAATCAGCCAAGAACCAAGCCTCGCCCTTTGACTTCCACCGCCGAGTAATCCACCAACGTGAACTTGTTGTATACGTCACTTAAGAACGCTCAACACCAAACCGTTTCAATTGCTAAGCCAACCGCGTGTTGTCCCCCTGCTCTTGCTGGCTTTCACCCCTGATGCTGTTGCGTAACATATAACCACTTCGCACTGGCATTTGAAAACTGCTATAGATGACCACCATCGGTCGTTTTAAGGAGCCATGGATCGATGCTATCAGACAATCGAGCTCCGCGTGCTCCGACGACTTCCCGTCGTATGCTTGCTCTGAGCCTGAAGCCTTGGTCGCTACCTCCCGTCCAGTGTCTTTCGAGATAGGCACAGGCGCCTCTATCTACACTCGATCGCTACTTCCGGCAATACTTGAGGCAGAACATGAGGTAATTCTCGTGACGTGTTTCTGGGCACAGTCGTCTACTCTTAATGCCTTGCGAGAGACGCTAGAACAGCTCGCTAAACTGCGAGAGGAGCGCATTCGCAGCTTGCATCCGACTCGCGGGACGCTTTCACCCTTGGAGGTTCGCATCTGCTTTTCATCACGATCCTTTTTCCAGAAACTATTCCATCCGCGGTCCAAAGATGGTTACATCTACCCTCCTTCAGCATGGGTCTCCAAGCTAGGACTGCCCGAACCCGAGCTGTTGGGAGCAGGTCGCATCAACTTGCAGGTGAAAAGCTTGTTCTTCCTGCCATTTAGCGTGATGCACCCCAAATTTCTCATCGTTGATCGCCAGAGGGCCTGGCTCCCGAGCGCCAATGTGTCATGGGAACCCTGGTTAGAGGGCTGTGTTGAGCTCACCGGTCAAGTCGTCACCACCCTACTCAGATTCTACCGCAGTGTCTGGGATCGAAATTTGGAGACAGACAAAGGACTGCCACCAACAACCGATCGCCCGCAGCGGCGAGTTGACGGCCTGTCCAGTCATAGAAGAGCTGGGTTGATCTCGATTCAAAGTCCGGCGACACATATGGTGACGCTGCAGCTCGGTGACATACCAACAATCTTATTACCTTCATCTCACCACTGCAATCCTCGATTTCGCCCTTTCCCTTGGCAACGCTCTCCACACCCACCTTATACTCCACTAAACTGCGCGATCTTACGTCTCATCGCCATGGCAGAAAAGAAAATATATATCCAGACACCAAATCTGACATCTGTAGCCGTGATTGATGCCCTGTTGGAAGCTATAAATCGAGGCATTCAGGTGACCGTTGTTACAAGCAAGGGGCTGATGGTACTGGAACAGATACTGACAGGGGGTACGACTACTGAATGGTGCTTGCGATTATTCGTTAAACGCTACAAAACCCTTTTGAAGCGTTCCGTACATTCTGTAGGGAGCGACAGTGTAGACTCTAATGCTATGGTTGATCTAGAGGCTCGACCATTGAGACTAGGATATTTGAAGATATTTTATTTCTGCCCGCTTCTGGAGAACCAGGTGCAGCAAGTACCAGAGGAGCCTGTTCACTCGCACCTGAAACTTGTCATGGTCGACGATGAATATGTTGTCCTTGGTTCAGGCAATATGGATCGGGCGAGTTGGTTCACAAGTCAAGAACTGGGAATCCTCTTGCAATCGAATGAATTTGTTACTACTGTGTGCGATACTGTCAGCCAGGCGCTTAGAGGGAGGACTTCGCTTTTCTTCGACTCTAATCAATCAACCACAAGAGAGTGGCTTTTAGTCTCAGACATGGGACAGCTAGTGTTCAAGTACAAATTGATACCCAAGGTTTGGCCGCGACTCAAGCTCTCCATCGTGCAAGAAGGGTGGGAAGACAATCTACCAAGAAGAAACGTTTTGTCTGTCAGAAGCTAGCTGCCATCCGGATAACCAACTCAGGGAAGCTTGATGATTGGGTCCCACCAAACTACCCGTGGTACCCAAAAATCCTACATCTCGACAGATCCGAGGCAATTGAGGCGAAACGTATTGGGACTAGCTGCAACGTTAGTAGCTGATGCGACTCTCCACTAGACTAGTAGTTCTAGATGGGATATTCTCGGGGAGACCTATCACAAATTTCATCTCGCCCAAGTTCCACCTCCACGCGCATCGTCAGACCCGAATCCCCACGACACTACGTAGTACGTTGCCCTAATCCTTTTACTGCCAAGTCTTTAGTCTTCGCCTGCTGTGACCCGCAATCTTTGCATATCCCGCATCTGTTGCGCCATGTTTTTCAGCGCGCCAAACGCGATTAGTTTGCTAAACAAGCGCACTAGCCCTCGATAATTTTACCTCCGCTTGATTACGTATCCTTTTGAGCGAAATCAGAAGGGTAAAAAAAGGTGAATGTCCAAGGTTATATATCTGAGCACTGCATTAGGCTAGATATGCTACGACGGAAAATAGTACGTTAGGGTTGGAAGAATGATGGTGACAGAAATGCTTCTCTGCAACGAGTAGCATCCAATTGCTGCCATGGCAGGGGTATCTGCAGAGTGACCTGCAGCATCGTTGTCATTGGTAGACCAACTAATGAATCCACTTGACCTTCGATATGATTAGCGTAGACATGCCTCTTGTAAAGCTTGATGGCGAGTCACTCACACAACGAGTGCAGGGGTAATCTCACCTCACTTTGTCTTGTGCCAAGTTGGTTCAATGATGATGCGAGCTTCTATCGTGGTTTACGACACCACCGAGAGTCCCGGAGCATGGAAACCACTGCAGGATGTCTGACAATGTCCATGACCATGCCAGCCGATCTTCAATCCGCCCTCCTATGTCGGTGGAACTGCATCCTCCCACTAGGCGGTGGCTCTGGAAAGGGCCATGCGGGTAACGTTATCAATCTAGTCTCCGGCACCTAGCAGGTTTTCATCGGCGCCCGTTCGGTCAGCACGATACTACGGCTACCCGAGTTTAGTCTGGTCTTCTTGATGCCACCATATTGCCACCAGTTCGGAGCCGTGCCTGGGCCAAGCCTCTGGGATGGCCCGTTGGCCCTGCATGAATGGTAGATAGGACTTGGTGGCTGCTTGCGCGCAAAGGCCCGAGACAGACCGCTGTAGGAGCATTCCACAGAAATTTGTTTTATATACAATTTTGATTGCCGCTTAGAGTATTCCACTTTCTCTCCATTTGCCCGAGCTTCTCGTGCTATACTCGAGCAAAATAGAACACCAAGGGACCAAATCGAGACTATCCGTTTCCCCTTTCTTTTAGCTCCTATCTTTCACTTGAAAAGGTAGTATTCGAGTTTCTGTCTCTCTTTTATACGCAATTATTGACCGTAAAGGCATTCTTTTTTATTCATGTCTTACAATCACCGACCCTTAAGGTAACACAAACTGTGCCGTTCAGCTTTCTTACATCAACAGTTTACAGTTGAGCACAACATAGTTCGTCCACGGGAGATAGTGGGGCTCACTAACTATTTCCGCGCGCAGACTCTGCTCAGCTAACTAACTAACTTCCTCACAAGCGGTTGGTTTCGAAGTCCGCTGTATAAACAAATATCTTTCACAACCCACTCGAATGGCGGCGAACGTGGGAATAGACAGCCACAACGATGGACCGAAGACCACGGACCCGGCGATGGCTGAATCGGAGCGTGCCGAGTCCGTAGAGCTCGGTAAAATGGATGGCACACACCGAAGACTCAAGCCGCGCCATATCCAGTTGATCGGCATTGGTGGCACTATCGGTACCATGCTCTACGTGCAAATTGGCAAAGGGCTTATTCAGGGTGGACCAGGAAGCCTGTTCCTCGCATTCACTCTCTGGTGTACCGTTATCCTCGCCGTGACCTTCTGTTTGGCGGAAATGGTGACCTATCTACCTATCTCGTCGCCCTTCATCCGGTTTGCCGGACGGTATGTCGACGAGGCTTTCGGATTTGCCGCCGGCTGGAATTTCTTCATCTTCGAAGCCGCGCTCGTGCCTTTCGAGGTCACGGCCTGCAACGTCATCATTCATTACTGGAGCGATATAGTGCCAGCTGGTGGGATCATTGCTATTGTACTTGTGCTCTATGCGCTGATCAACCTGTTGGCCATTGAGTGGTATGGAGAGACCGAATTCTGGGCTGCACTGGGCAAAGTCCTGCTCATTGTTGGCCTCCTCATCTTTACCTTTATCGTGGCGGTCGGTGGCAATCCCCAGCACGATCACTTTGGCTTTCGCTACTGGTATGAACCGGGTGCTTTTGCTGAGTATTACACTACTGGTTCACTTGGCCGGTTTCAGGGGTTTCTGCAATGCCTCATCTTTGCGTCATTGGCCGTGGCCGGCCCTGATTACGTCTCGATGGCAGCTGGAGAAGCGGAGAATCCCCGCAAGGTTCTGCCAAAGGCGTTCAATGCCGTCTTCTACCGCTTGACTACATTTTTCTGTCTCGGATCACTAGCCGTCGGTGTGCTAGTACCCTATAACGATGCCGAATTGAAGGCTGCTTACGATGACAACCTACCGGGAGCCGCAGCATCACCTTACGTCGTTGCTATGAACCGACTGGGCATTCCCATCCTGCCACATATTGTCAATGCCCTCATCTTAACGGCTGCATTTTCCGCTGGGAACAGCTACGTGTATTGTGCGTCCAGGTCGCTCTATGGACTTGCACTTGAAGGAAAAGCACCGAGATTCCTCGCCAAGTGTACCAAGAAGGGTGTGCCCATCTACTGCGTTATCTTCGTACTGCTCATCGCGCTGCTGTCATTCCTTCAGGTTTCACAGGGCACCTCAGTCGTCTTGAGCTGGTTTGTCAGTTTGATCACCGCATCACAACTAGTCAATTACTGTGTCGTCTGTTGCACCTACCTCTGCTTCCACCGTGCTCTAAAGGCGCAAGGTATCAGTCGAGACTCGCTGCCGTACAAGGGATATCTACAACCGTATGCAGCATACTACGGTCTCGGAGCGACTTTTGTTTTTGCCCTTGTCGGTGGATACACTGTGTTTTTGCCGGGCAACTGGGACGTCGCAAGCTTCCTCTTCTCGTGAGTACTTACTATCTAAACAAGCTGTTGAAAAGAGTCATCAAGTTAACTAAGGATCTAGATACACGTCTGTCGCTGCCTTTCCCGTATTATTTTTCGGCTGGAAGATTATCCATAGGACCAGGATATACACGCCTGCGAATGTTGATCTTCAACAAGACTTGGAGGAGGTCGAAGAATACACTAGAAACTATATTCCGAACCCGCCGAGGTACGTTCAATACAGCCCTTGCTACAGCACCCTCATATACTGCAGCAATACCTCCTTATACGCTTTCAGAACTGACCAACTCCTCAGGAACGAGTTTTCTAAATGGTTCAATAAACTGTTCAGCTAATACAGCTGAGTAAAGATAAATAGTAGTGTATATATAAAGTCCATAACAAAAGCGTATGTGTTCAATCTAGATTATCAATAGCATATGCGAATTTGGCGTAAGTTACTTGGAAACAGAAGAGATACCCCGGGAGACGTGAAATATAGGATTCACCATGGCTCCCAAACAAGTGTAAAATCAAAAACGTGATATTCTTTATGATTTTCTGTATTGATTTTTTATCAAATTCTACTTCATTATTTTCTAAGCTCATCCTAAGCTCGCTATATGCAGAGCAAAGACTTAATTCATTGATACTATCATCATTACGTCGACACGAAGTCGAGAACCGAACCAGCGGTCTCAGCCCAGCTCAGATGACTTACTACTCTTTCACATAAAACTCATCAAAAAATTCATCGTCGTCATCCGATATTAAATCAGACTCATACATACTATCATCACAAACGCTCGAATCGGAATCCGTATCGCTGCTAGGCACATACTCATCTTCACCAGCAATCAATTCCTCATCACACTCCACCCAGTCAGGCTCATCGCGACAATTGATATCCGGGTCGAATCCGCACATGCGCAGAAGCGCTTCGGTCTCCCAATCCGAATCCGCATCCTCGTCTGCATTCATGTTTGTATCTGTGTTCATGGAATCGGCGTCCTCTTCCTGCATGCTTTCTTCGAAGATTAGTGAATCGACGACGTAGTGCGGCACGCGCACCCCGGCGATTTCCCCCGCGGAGTCGAGCACGACGTACACGGCGCGTCCGATGGCATGCGCCTTTTCCCTGCAGCGTGCTGTGAAGTCTCCTGTCCCTGGCACGAACATGTAGCGGTGCGGCATGTCGTCGAAGAGGCCGACGATTTGCTCTCTATTGGATGTCTGTGTCGACATTTTTGCGTCCTTGGACGGTTCTGTGTGTGTAGATAGGTAGGGAATCAGGGTGCTGAAGTAACCAAGTTGATAGTATCGCAGCTGGTTGAAAACTGTGTCTTCTTCGTCTTTTCTAAGTGTTTATTGTCTTCAGAAATGTAAATTGATAAAAGTAGTATCTGATCGAATTCTTCATGAACCCCCTTAGGATGGCCATGTGCTTTTATGGATAGGGGGTATGAGGAAGGATTAAACAACAAAGCGGCTGTGTGCGCTTGTCAATGGCCTTGTTACATTACCAAGCGCTTTCGTGGGGCCTCTGCAACTAAGAAAATGACTTTTTCCTTTGATGGTGAATGTGCTTGTGTTTTTGTGTAGCTAGGCAAAGAGGGATCTTGTTGCAAGATACGGCATCCTGAGGGGGGGGGCAATGCCATTCTTTAGCATTGATGTAATGAGATACGCGCAAATTTGAGTTACCGATATTGAGCTTTATATGTGAATTATTGATCTAAGTAGGACAATATGCGCAGCAGCATCTTGGGCCAGTAGAAAGAAGGGCAAATAGTGTAAGTATATCTAGTCTTACAAGTCTAAGCTTGTGCCTTGTTACTAGCAAAGTGTTGGTATCTATAGACAGGCGCAACAGAGGTGATGATTCAGGAATAACGCCATAAGATGCTGTAGGGCTTCGTATTGTCACTGTAGCCGATTCAGGACACTATCCAATTGTGCGTCCACATGCCCTTTTCTGAAGTCATAATGTGCTATACAAGTTTCTAACACCGAACGCCTTTATTTTTTCGAGACCTATCCCAATACCACCGTTGTACTTTGTGAAATTTAGCTGCTGTGTTGTCATAGCCGTTCTATTGCCAGACAGAGCCAACATCGTCCTGCAAAAATCGTCGGACTAAAATATTAAAGCGCGTGTCGCGTGTGCGAACCCTCTCGGGTGTAAGTTTGCTAAGAAATCGATCCCAGGCCATCTGGCTCCAGGAGTGATAGGCGAGCTGTTCTCCGAATAGGCTTCCGCCATTACGCTCTATTTCCACAGCCCATTGGCGAGCCTGCTGCCGAGTGAGTGGCTCGTGCATCCACTGGACGTGGTGCCAAGTCCAGGTAGGCCAGAAGAAGGTCGACGGGGGCAGGGCGCAGATTTCATCTGGGTTCTGAAGTTGGAGTCTCTTCGGTAAAACAACGCTGTGAAAATTCCACTCATGGGAAAGGTCGACGTTATTGTACTCGGCGGCCCATCGGTCGATAAAAGTACTGTTCTTGCGGGCAACCATGATTGCATTGCAGAGACCGCCACGATTGCCTCCCTCGTGGCCCATGACTATATCGCGAGGCGATCTCAGGAGATCAGTAAAGGGGCGAAGACCAAAGGCATCAATATCAAGGTAGATGCCACCCTGTTCTCGCAGTAACCTGAGGCGCAGAATGTCAGAGATATGAGCGACCTGCCAATGGGCACCTGGCTCGTTCTTTAGGGCAGCCATCTCTTCAGGCGAGTGGTAGACGAGAGTAACCTCATCCTTGAGACGGAGGACCCAGGGGTTGGAAAAGGGGTCCTTGTTTGGTTCAGGGGCGGGCGGATCGGCGAGGTAGGTGTAATGAAGCGAAACGTGATCGGCTCGCATGCCGACGATGGCGCTCCGCACGGCGAGATAGGAGATGAAGTTGAAGGTGCCGACTCCGGGGTCATCGTAGGGATTGCTAAGGCCGAAGATGAAGTGAACGTGGTTCGGTATCGGCTCTGTCTCGATGGGCGGTTCGGTCGTGGCCGTGACGGGGAGCGTCCTGCCATAGAGGCAATCGAGCTCGTCTGAGGCGGAGACGAAGTCCTGTTCGACGCGATACTGCTCTGACCAGGGGTTTGTCTGGCGTACCCAGTCGCCAAAGTCGTAAAGGAATGGCCAGAGGTAAGGCGCGAGGAGAATGGCTAGGACGATGAGGAGAACCGTCGAGGACCGGCGGCGGCGGAGCAGAGAGCTGCCATCCCAACGCGGCTTGTACCTAGGAAGCCAGCGAGACATGCTGGATCCTGCTCGGTCGTGTCTTGTATGTGAGCGTCGTGACGAGCCAATTAGGTCACGAGCGCATGATAAACTGAGAGAGCATGCAGAGGGAAGGGCGGTGGTATGCCAAGGGGAGTTGATAATCAGGAGCGAGTGCCATGCGTGACCAACGAAGGGACGGGCGAATCTCACGATATTGTACTGGTGTTTGTATTTGGAGTCGTAGTTGGATACAGTCGGCTGAAGTAGTTCAACGAGTGGCCGAGGACCGTGGAATGACCGGCCCTCTGAAATGGCATTGCCTGCGCGGTCACAGCATGGCGAAGAGGATGCGTTGGTCCAAGTGTGAGTGTCAGACCGATGCCAACGCTAGTCTGCCAAGGCTGTCTCTTATGTAGGCGTGTTATGAAGAGATGGCTAACTTTAGCTGTGTTGCAGAAGGAGATGACGATCCCTCACAGCTGCGCCGACCCACCCTGGCAGAATGCGACAGCGCCTTTCTATGCAAGCATATCAGGGTTCTACTGTAATCAGGGGATAGAGCCGTTAGTGCTTGGGTAGCACTGCCACCGTGCATTACAGAGGCGTGGTGTTCCACTTTGTCGCTGATGGTGGCGCATCCCCCCTGGCTGGCGAAGCGGACTAGGACTTCCAATGGGACCTCCAGCACTGCTTCGCGGCCTCAGGTGATGCAGTACCGGTACCTGCCCCCAATACACCCCCCTATCCCAAAGCCTGCAGGGGTTCCCCGGGGCCGCTGCACCTATCTGGGTGATTCTCCACCGGCCATTTAATAATAATGTTGGGACCCGACTTATCTGATAGGTTTGCAGCGGTCAGCAGCGTTCGACCCTCTGCTTCGCGATGCAAAAAGTGTATGCACAGCTCTGAGGCTACAACACAATTGCACACCCGGCGACTCGGTGTTTTTCTATCTTGCCCATAGCCCGGGTTGTTTTTTGCATGAATTGACGCGCAATGTTTTGAGAAAACAATGGTATTATCATATCAATAACCCTGTCCTGACCTCTTCCGTTCTGTCCTGCCATTCGGGCGCTCTTCAATTGTCTCGTGCGCTCGACCAGACCGACACGCACCAATGCTACACCACCGGTTCCTGCAGCGTCTGCAGCGCCTGCGACGACGTGGCCTCCACAAGTCGCCCGTCCTGTGGGTTGTGCTCGTTGCGACCCTCCTCGAAGTCGTTGTCCACGTCTTTCGCTTCCGAGTCCCCGTCCCCAGCCGCGAGCTCGACACCCCTTTCTACACGACCTGCCAGGAACCCGAAGTCAGCGCTCCCCGTGAAAATGCCGCCATTGTCATGCTGGCCCGCAATGAAGAGATCGAGCAGGCTCGCCACTCTGTCGACAGCCTCGAGCGCCACTTCAACCGGTGGTTCAAGTACCCCATCGTCTTCCTGAACGACGAGCCCTGGAGCGAGGACTTCATCCAGACCCTCAACGCCACCACCAGCGCCGAGACCTTCTTCGAGTACGTGCCCAAGAAGGAGTGGCTGTTCCCCGAGTGGATCGATGAGGATGACGCCCGAGCCAGCATCAAGAGCCAAGGTGAGAGCGGCATCTTGTATGCCGGCAAGGAAACATATCATCACATGTGTCGCTTCTTTTCAGGGTATGTCCCCGCCTCTTCTCCAATTTAGTTGCATCCGTTCATGTTCTCACGATGACAGATACTTTTACCAAGTCGAAGCCCTCAAGAAATACAAGTGGTACTGGCGGCTAGAACCTGACGTCGATTTCTCCTGCTCCATCACCTATGACCCCTTTCGTGAGATGGCTCGCCACAAGAAGGTCTATGGCTATACAATAGCGCTCTGGGAAGAGAAGCGAACCTGTCCCAGCCTCTTTCGAAAGGTGGCCGACTGGAAAGAATCCCAGAACATCCCCACCACCTCCATGTGGAACGCCGGTATTACTCCGTCTTGGGTCCCCTGGCCATTTCGCAACTACCTGAGCTGGTTCTCTCACCGGGATAAATACGGAGATGGCTGGAATACCTGTCACTACTGGAGCAACTTTGAAATTGCAGACCTTGATTTCTTCCGCAGCGAAAGGTATCAATCGCTCTTCGAAAAGCTAGACAAGGACGGTGGTTTCTATTATGAAAGGGTATGTCTCTTCTAAAGTTCCCACGTCAATCCAAATATCAATCTCGAAGACGCCAATCTGATGGTGTATCCGGTATCTTGGCTTGTTGGAAATGTCCGATTGAATTAAGGCGCTGATAATATTGATTATGACAGTGGGGAGACGCACCAGTTCATACTCTGGCGGTGAATATGCTGGCCGAGCCTCACCAGATACACCACTTCGCCGATATTGGCTATAGACATGATACGTTTTACCAATGCCCAGCCAATGCGCCCGGAGGGCAGCTTCCTGAGTCGAAAGCATTGCACGTAGCCAACCAGACCTGGGCGCCCGAGATTGAAGGCGGCGTGGGATGTCGATGCGAGTGTGATGGCCGCACGACCCGCAACATTCCTAATTTTTGCCATAATAGGCTGAGGGCGCCCAATACCATGAGTCGTCCCTGGTCTCAGTGGTTCCTTGAATGGGTCTACTGGTGAGCTACACAGGCTTCGAATCTATGGCCACGAGACAATCAAGCGTATTGGTCTGGAGAAATGCGCCAGCGAGCTCGCGCGAATGGCTCTTCTCTCAAGTGATTTGAGACGTCACGGCGTCTTACGATATAATTTCAAAGTACGTAACGGGTCACATTCATGAAGCGACGCAACTATGTTTTTTTCACACAGCAAGCACTGTCCAATGCTTGTCGGCGTTTAGGCACACTTTTTGGTAAGCAGAGGAGATCTCCCGGTAGATCATAATACCCTGCGAACTAACGAGCCCCCGAGTTTTTCGTGTAGAGCTTATCAGGTAGTCATTTCACGTTGCGACGAAATCAGTTCTGTGTTTTTGGGGGGGTGACCATACAACATAAAGAGGCGAGAGTGTTGCATGAAGCACTTGGAGTTGGTCGATGCGATGCGTCTTGATACCCTTATTTATCTCGGTCACGGCATTTTCAAACCGGAGGCAAAGTCTTTCTACGATTTATATAAATACGGCAGCATATTACGGTAACGACATACAGCTCATAGCAATATTTGGTAGACGTGCGCACAGAGAGCACTGTACATTATCATTACATAGATCGACTCTTGCGGCCTATCAAGATCCGTCTTTTCAATATACTCTATTAATTAGGCCATCTAACTAAAGCCGAATTTCCGTATGCCCCCAGGTAGAGCTAGTATAACTAAGTACCGGCGTTTGTTCGTGTAAGTATGGTTGATTCGAGCTTGTTTCGCAAGACGCTTCCGGCCTGGCGAGTCTGACTTAGTTGGCTAAACTCAATGATGACCCAACAAAACGACGGGTCTCGCATAGCTCTATGATCAAGGCATCAGGCTAGTATGCCTCCATAAGCCTCTCAAGCAGACATAGTTTTCAACGATACTGTGACCCATAAATCGCTCCCCGAAGCAGCGAAGATGCGCTTTTGAGAGGCCGAGGACCATCATATAGATCATTGACTCCGTCGGCTACGAGATGTAATTTGTCTCTTCGGCACTATATACCGAATTCCTCCCACCAAACACTCATGAGATGTTGTCCGTGTCAACGGCCATATCGTCCTCTTTCTTGTTCTTTTTGGTCTTGGCGTCTGTTTCTTCAGATACATCTATAAGAAAACAAACATTAGCACCCACTCACTCACTCATTCACTCATTCACTCATTCACTCATTCATAATCCATCTTCCACTCTTCGCCTCGCCTCTGCCTGTCTTTCCTTTCCTTTTTCCCTCTCCGGACACACAACACAGAGGAAGGTCACAAAAAAAGAAAGAAAAGATAACGAACCCTTCATCTCCACCTCGCCCTCAGCCTCCATCTTCCGCTTCAGCGCATATCCCATCTTGCGCTCAAGCTTGCGCATCTTCTTGGCGCTGACGGCGGCGTTCGGCCCGCTCGTCGGCAGCAGGCCCGCGCGCGCACCCCGCGCGGCGTCGGCCTTCACGATCTTGTGCTTCTCCTCCTGCGTCTTGCGCGCCAGCTGCTTCGCTGAGTGCTTGCGCGCCTTCGCTGTGCGCGCTGCTAGGCGGTTCTTTGAGGGGCCGTTGGGGTTCTTGACGGAAGGCATTTTGAGCGTTCGTTAGATGTTGAGATTGCTGATTAATGTGCGTTTCTTTTTTTGTTTCCTTGTTTGGTGAGTGTACTGTATGTTGATTGCGATGGAAAGATAGGTTGGCCAGACAGGACCCTGAAAATCGAAATTTTGGTGGGGTTCGATTGATGCTATCACATGCGTTCCGTCTCGATTAGCTTACGGGTTTAAGGATATCAATGCATAAGTAAATATATTCTCTGGACTGACACATTGTGTCAGTCAATGTTGATAAAATAATTTTCTCTATGTCTTACTCTGCCAGTACCCCTTCTCTGGATGTATGTTACGGTTCTTCTTTGTCTCTTATTTCCTTGCAAAGAAAATGCGAATATTGTCGTGTTAGCGAGTTGGTGTAAGATCAACGGTTTTCGCAGACAGTGCCACGTTCGCCATAGCCCTTGATTACCACACACCTGTAACTAGAGAAGCAGTAGTACCAATCTACCTAGTAACTTATATACTCTCCACCATATCTTGATACTTATTGTGCAACTCGGCATCATGACATTTAATACAAGTATCGGATTACATAAATCATACTCATCTCGTTGCTGGATAGTCAATACCGTTACGGTATGCATAACCAACAATGCAATTACAATTGATCATAATGCGAAGGGTACTATGGCGATTTTGAGACGGCATACAACCCTACATTCAAATCGGTTGAAGCAGAGGGCGTTCTTAACTGAGAGCTGTCGTTGTGATTTGATTGATAAGTTCATCATATGGCAAAGTTCCCGTCGCGCTATCGGCACTTATTTCATTGTTGCGCTACTACCCGCTGTATTTGGAGGGGCTTTTCAAGACCATGAGTGCATCAATCACCTGGTTGTAACAGTTGGCTTAGACTTTTTACCTGGTCCCTCATCTGGAAGGAGAACCATCTGATTTGCTCGTAGGTAACACCACCGAGGAAATGGCGGAGTACAAACTCCGTCGACTCCGCCCGCATAGCCGTGGTATTATACGGACTTGCGTGGCCTCCAGTAGGTAAGTAGGTATCGTGCCTGGGATTATTTATCGAAAAGATGAAGATTATCTGAATAAAGTATATGCCGAATCAATCCAAGTGTGAGTGTATTAAGTTTTTTATTTCCTCTGTTTATTTTTTTTTCGTCAATGGGAATGACCCAGCTTGAGTATATACCTAGGCAACGGACAAAATGAGATGACGGACTGGAGCTGCCCGCATACCTTGACACTCATGCGCACCGGACTAGCCCGAACAGGTATCCACATACTCTTCCCATCGGTGGCCGGCAGTTCAGTCTGAGATGTGCGTTATGGTTACATGAAACCGCAGCTAGCTGTACCGTTCTCACGAAGTGTGATCTGATAAGGTAGTATGTTCTTGAGTTCCTCAAGAAAGACTAAAGGGCTCGGGTTAATATTGAAATGCTTAGATACTTGATATAAAATTGCGTCATCAGCTTCGGTCATCTTTTGGCCTTCACCTTATTAGTCGTCCTGACCCTTTCGGCACGCTATCATGTCACACAAAACTATCAAAACCGATGTGTTGATTGTGGGAGGCGGTAATGCTGGCTTCAGTGCCGCCATCTCGGCCGCCGAGTCCGGTGCTCGTCAGGTCTTAGTTATTGATGCGGCCCCGGAACAGTGGGCGGGCGGGAACTCCTATTTCACAGCAGGTGCTTTTAGGACCGTCCACAGCGGTCTGGAGGATCTCCTGCCCATCGTAAATAACGTCCCGGATGAGAAGCGGGATAAAATTGATGTGAAACCGTATACGGAGGCCGACTTCGCAGGCGACATTAAGCGGATTTGTCTCGGTCGAGCCGACCCCGAGTTGGCCGGCATCCTTGTCCGAGAGTCCAATGAGACTGTTAAGTGGCTGGCCAAGCATGGGGTGCGCTACCAATTGTCATTCAATCGACAGGCGTATGAGGTTGATGGACGCATCAAGTTCTGGGGCGGCCTCGCTTTGAAGACAGAGGATGGCGGGAAAGGTCTGATTGAGGACCATCGCCGAGCCGCTGCGAGGCTTGGGATTCAGATTGCATTTTCGACTGCAGCGAAAAGTCTAATCATTGATCCTGAATTCAACCGTGTCAATGGAGTAGTGGCACAGGGTCCAGATGGGAAAGTGCAAGAGATTCGTGCTGGTGCTGTCATCCTGACAGCTGGAGGATTCGAAGCCAACCCCCGTTTAAGGGCACAGTACCTTGGCCCTACATGGTACTTTGCGAAAGTGCGCGGGACACCGTTTAACAACGGGACATGTTTGGAGATGGCTATTCAGCAAGCGGGTGCGAAACAAGCTGGGAATTGGTCCGGCTGCCATTCAGTCGCCTGGGATGCTAACGCCCCAGCTAACAGTGGCGATCGAGTCATCTCCAATGAATTCACGAAGTCAGGGTATCCATTAGGCCTGATGTTGAATAGGGATGGAAACAGGTTCGTTGACGAGGGCGTCGATCTACGCAATTACACGTACGCTATCTTTGGCAAGGCCATTCTGGCGCAACCCGGTCACTTCGCCTTCCAAGTCTGGGATTCCCAGGGAATCCCCTGGCTGCGCTCCGAAGAGTATCGCGACGAGGTCGTAGAGAAGATACAGGCCGACACCATCGAAGAATTAGCCCAGAAGCTCACGAACCATGGCCTGAGCGATACATACCAGTTTACTGACACTATTTCAACATACAATGAAGCGGCAGAGGCATTCCAGCGTCAAAATCCCGATAAGCCATGGGATCCCAGTGTCAAGGATGGTCTTTCCACACAGTCTAGTCAGAAACGGCTCCCATTACCCAAGTCGAACTGGGCTTTGCCTTTGAACCAAGGTCCTTACCTGGCTATCAAGGTAACTTGCGGGGTCACATTCACTTTCGGAGGATTAGCAGTTGACCCTGAGACATCTGCTGTCCTCTCTTCAATTACAAACCAGCCTATTCCTGGGCTGTACACTGCGGGCGAGATGCTGGGCGGTATATTCTATGACAATTATCCGGGTGGAAGCGGTCTGACTTCGGGTGCTGTGTTTGGACGTCGTGCTGGTCGTGCTGCCACAAAGTCACTACACACATCATACCATCAATGAAAGAGGGAATAAACTGGACCAGAAAATCAAATCACTTAAGTATTGTTCAAGCGAAGCGGAAAGGGGGTGGCTGAGGCTGGGGCGGCTGAGCAGCAGTGGCACAGCCACCTAGCGCCTGGGGGGGGCTAGCGAGACAGGAGACCGGCCCCCTACGGGATCCGCCAATGCCTTTTCGGAACGGCCTTGAGAGCTTGAGAAGCAAGGCGCTTGCCTTGTGATAGAAGGTGAAAGGTGACATTGAGCCTGACGCAAGGAATTGTCTTGTGAAGTGTAGGCATTGCGTAATGGCCTGGGGGTAATAGATGTGAGCTTTATAGACGGTCGGGAGTCGTTCGTCAGGTAACTGCAGGGGCTGGTGGTGTCAGAATTGATGGGTAATTTGGATGGATTGGCGCGGGCTAAATGAACCAGGAGGTGAGCAGGGACTGCTTAACCCCTAAGAACCCGCCACACTATTTACTAGGACACATCTCAGAGAGATAGCAAGACGCGCTCTTAACGATAATACACACTTCTCAACCTCTAATTAACTGGCTTGCTTATTCTGACAGCAGGATGCCAAGACCGGAATATAATACCTATGTCGCCTCAAAGCGTCTTCTTACCTCTGCTTACAAGTACTTAGAAAATTGGTTACTAATTAAAAGGCTGATATTTGTTTGCTAGGAGAATCAAACGTACAATTGCGGAGGTCGTACTAAGAGGGAGAATATTGCGTCTAGCGTAAGAATGTTTAATTAAGATGCAACCCTTTAAACTAGCGGCATGTTAGCGCTTGTTAGAATACAGTCCCACCTAGATCATGTGCAAGCAATTATGACTGGATATATTGGAAAATGTTATTAAGCTTGGTTCTAACTCCTAGCACTACGCGGACATGTCTGTGGCAAGAAAATGGATGCAACTGGTGCTTTCCACCATCTATGTCTGTTCTATGGAGTATTTGCTACTTCAAATGTACTCGAACTACTACAAATTAGGGCCGGCAAACATTGCCAACACTGTATAAATAAGGAGAGAGAGCGTATTTATTCTTAAGCTACTGACTATCTATATATAAAGGAAGAGCCCCTTGGTCTCAGTAGAATTATTATTATCCATCCCATATAGGCTCTATACTCATTCTGTTATCCTCTTCGGACATCTAGCCCCTAGCTCTGGCGGTTGGGGGCTCTGCGGTGCAACACCTTGCGAGCCAAGAATCATCGTTCTAAGGTGATATGAGTAACTTGACTAGGTTACCGAATCATACGGTGGCATTAGGGTCCCTTTATGCCCGGCCATGAAGTTGTATAGCAAGAGTGAGGCAGAGCAGTCGCCAGGCATCGCAGACCCTATATCCTGCTCTGTTAGCCGGCCACTCATGATGACAGAGACGAGCGGCTGTCACCCTGTTTCGCCTGTTGCTCGCGCATCGTAGATCAATACATGATATTCTCGTAGAGGTGTAGTTCGACTACGCGCTGGCAGCGCCAACTAGACTTCCGAACTTCAAAGAGTTGAGCGTAGCCGCGTATTGGTCTTTCGCAGGTGAGACAGTGACGATCATGTTGGAATTCGTCTTCCCGGAAGCCATGAAATGCTCGCGAAGCACCATGGTCAAAGCGGATTGGCGGAACGGAATCCTCGGTTGATTCTTGGACCAGGCCCTCATCACCTCCTTCAGTGCCAATAGGTCGGTATTGATTTGCCGGCCCTCCTGGCGCTCCTGGGGAGTCTGTTTAGAAAGCTGGATCTGGGCGCCCTTTTCCTGATGATACTCGGCCCCGGCCAGGTCAACAAATACCATCTTCGCACCAAGACACGGAGAAGCAGATGACTTCAAAATGCTTTCGACAAAGGTTTCTGCAGCTGCAACGTGGGCTTCGTGCTCTGCTTTCTCTGACTCGGCCGCATTAATGCGATCTTGATTGATCTTGTAATCTGGGTTCTCTCCCCATCCACCGCCTGGGAGGGCGACCAGGCCCCTCATCTGCTCCTCGAGGGTGATGTCAGTCGCGCGTTTCCCGACAGGGACCAGCTCTGATTGCCGATCTATCACAGCCTGACGTGCATCTACGAGCGACTGGCAGACTATCTCCAGCTCCAATATTGCGTGAGTCCTAGAGCTTTGATCGTGAACAGTCGATGAACCCACTGCCCGGTGCCTAAGAGCATGCGATAGGTGGTTGCGGAAAGACTCGTAGGTCCAGCAAGGCTGCTTCGCGATTGGGCACACTCTGACTTTGCCTCCTTCGAGCATCTCAGTTTCTCCGCGGATGTGGACCTTGCCATCGTGACCTTCTCGAATGTGGCATTCAGTACGTCCATTGAGAAGATCGAATGCCGACTTTTTTCGCATCTCAAAAAGGCTGAAGCCGATGCCCAGCTTCTCTTCGGCACTGCCCTTCTCGTTCAAATAGCGAAGCTCCTCCAAAAGGCGTTTCGCAGTAGCTAGACATAGACCGAGCTCTGCGTGGTCGTCGTAGTTGTACCCCAGGATGGTGTGAGACTTCCCACTACCAGAGTGGCCGTATGCAAAGACGTTGCAGGTGCCGCCTCGCAGAACATGCGGAATGGTAGGTGCGATAACAGAGTTGTATACCATTTCATTGTCATCTTCTGGATTGAGAATGGCCTTGAAAGCCGAGGGGCTCGTCCAAGATGGGTTTATCGGGCCTTGCTTGCTCAAGGAAACGCATAACAAAGAGCCGGCAGTTGTTGCGTCTGAGCTACGAGCAATTTCGCCATGTGAGGTCTCCGACTGAGCCAACGGTCGCCATCGAGCATAGACGTCAACGCGCTTTGAGCTTGGCGTCGTGGAGGCCATCTTGAGACTGGCGAAGTCACAACAGGGCGTTCTCGCAGTAAGGTATGCGCGCGGTTTGTGTGAATATGGTGAATAGCGGGTCACGCAATTGAATAGCCGACGTACTCTCCGCGGTGAGCATTGTGATGCAGGTAGATAAGCTGCTGAGAGGCAAGTTGCCTTTCCCTACGAGTTATTGATTACCTACGGCCTGTGGAGGATAGGTTTGCGCCAAGGTAGCACGGATCGTGTGTGGGCGTTGCGCGGGTGGCAGGGGGGGTGGAGGTTAGTATCAGATATAAGGGATATAAGCTTATTCGGTATATTGACTGAAGGGGTATTCACTGACGGACCCCTGTCAAGACCACAGGGGCCCCCCATACATTTCTACATACCGACGCGGTCACTACTAGAGGACAAATACATGAACAAATCAATCAAGACAACACATACAACCCAATTGCATGCCATCGCTTATATCTGACAGTTAGGTTTCGACGCCTGAGTAGAGGTCAAGTTATACACGATCATCTCGCAGTCAAGTAAAAGCCCTACTACATATTCAAGTTCGGAAGTATGCGTCTCTTTTAGCTGTAGTTCCTGCCCTTGCATCTTCTGCATATTAGAACTGTCAGAAATAACCACTGCGGCAAAAGGTAGTTGTAGGTGTCCTATTATTTAGGGCTATATTCTGATAAGAACGCGTACTAATACGCGTTCGATCCCAGTACCGCCCGAGACTACTATACCTTCCCAAGCCAACAACTAGTACTTCTTTGTTTACCTAACCAAACCCTATATCAAAAAGGACATTTCAAATAAATTGTGACTCGTGACTTGAGAAGCTGAATAATGGTGGCAAAGGGATAGTGGCACAGAGAAGTGGCGTCGGGGTGGGAGAGAGAGGGCGCGGAAAAAGAAGCCTTTCGTTCCTCAAGGCAAAGGGGTTTATCATTTATTACCAGACGTTACTACATCATACGTACTGAATAGAGTTGCCTTTCCTATTTTATCTTTCTATAGTCCAGATTCTTATGTGATAACTATTCGAGGAATTCTGAGCAACTGTCTTCTGAAATAAAAGCTCAGTTATGGTCTTTCGTACTTTTCCCCTGTCGCTGTTACCGCTGCCGCTGCAGCTGAGGCAGTAGTGGCGGCGGCAGAAACAACATGAAGAAAGCCAGGAGGAGCAATCAAGGCCACATTATAACGTTGGGCCAACTATCGCCCAAGAGAGGCTTGCAACGTCACATTATTAGCAGCGCAAAAAAATAGGGAGATACCTACTATCAGGAATTCCTCGGAAATGCTAAGCACAGTAAATTGGGCATCTCTTCGGGTGTTTTGGAATCTCCTTTGCCCGGAATTAAAACCATGTGCTTAAGGATCGTTAACCATTTTTTGTATTCAGGGTTCGTTACATTATAACTTAGTCATAACGACCAGGCCAGGGCATTGTTGATTCGCCAACCTCTGAATACGACAACTCAAAGCGTAAGCTTTGAAGTATATTACGACGTTGAATTATCGCGCTTCACGATTTCAGGTGAATCTTGTGACGATACAATCCTCTTCTCGGCTTGTTTTGTTATTTGACTAGGCTAAAGGGGGATGGCTAGGGAAATAGAGGTGTAGCCATTGGATGGCTGACTCAATGGGGTGAGGTTTTCATTGCCCGAAGACATGGTAACTCATTGAGTGCATAAATATAACGGTATTCGGATTGAGTTACGTTCTCTTTAATCAAAGTGGAAGTTCGTCTAAGAACGGCAGGAAACCGTCTGCATATGGGAATTAGAGCCAAATGTTCCCATTCAGATAATCCATTGACTTTATTACAAATATTTCATAATAGCTTTCTCTAATCCAATATTCCTCATTCGTATTTCTCTATTTGCATTAGTTTATTACTTTCTCAAGAAACCAATCTCTAGTTAACGATATAGATAACTTAGACATCCTTCCCTCACCCATTTCGTTCTCGATCGATCCCCTGAACAACTTCTCTTCACTTACCAATTCTCATCACTGGGTGATTCCCGCATAGTTGTTCACGGTCCTTCTTCTTCATCAACCACGTCCTCCAGGTCCTTCTGTGATTCTCTCATTATCGTGCTATATAACCACTCATAAACCGACACAAACAACAATCCACCGTAAGTCAGCGGCCACCGATACAAGTGATGCTACACATACAGATACTTACCTCATAGACTTTAAGCTCCCGCATCAAGTCGTAATGTCTCCCCCCAGAAATCAAGCAGTGGTCGTTGCTGTCGAGACTCTTGTTGAGACCAACAATTTCTACCACATCATTCAACACTTCAACGATGCAGGAGATCTCACGAGGCAGAACACACGCTTCAGCATCGAGTGCCAAATCTGCATGTCCAAGAGTTTAAGCCTTATAAACCCGGACTTCGACGGCCCGACACAAGACCATACACACGAAAACTACATTGTGCTACCCGGCTGTGGACACGCGTTTGGTTCAGACTGTCTCCAAACCGTACGTAGCCATATTCCGCTATCTTTTCGCCCGTGGAAATTAGACAAAGCTAACAATATAGTATAGTAGATCAGAACTCAGAGGAGACAACACCGTACGGCCCCAAAATGTCCATCCTGCCGTACACGCCTGGATTGCTATTAGTTGCACAGGATAGATGTCAAGGTATTTGGATCTATAGGTCGAGACGCAAAGAGCATGAGGGAGGACATTAAGAATATTCGTGCATCACTCGGACCCTGTGCTAAATGCCGTGATCAGATACAACGCCTGAGGGGATAGAAACGTGTGTGGATTTCAAGAATTACACAAAACGTTAAGTTGCAAACCTAAATTTTGCAAGAGTTGATTCGGGAGTTCCTGCAATGAGGAACTCTATGTTATGTATACATGATAGGCATCAGTTCTTAGGACCGTAGGTATGTGTGACGGGCAGCCTATTTGGCTAGTTGTTAAACATGCTGTTAATTAAAATACATAAAGAGGAAAAGAATAACTAAATAAATAGCCTAACGAAGCCCAGCTATATATAGGCTAGTTTTTAGCTAGACCAGACCTATTTAAGTAGGCTTGACCTAGCCCGTAAGAGTATAGGATAGTATGAGTGATTCGAGTTATTACATACTAATATCAGTTATATAAATTCACTGATGGAAGATCTTGAGGTGCAATGGAGATAGTACAGAATGCGTTGTCGTTTTATGCTACACGAGTAGCAACTTCTTACACAGTAGGTCTACTTCCCATCGTCCCCCAACTACGTTATGTTTGACTCTTTCAAGGGATTGGAATTGGGTGCAAATCAAAATTTCCTAGCTCACAGAACTGGGCCTGTCTCAGAGGTGAGGACCGCTCGATCACTCCTGAAATTAAACATCAGAGACTTCAGATTGGCGAGAAGTAAGTTACTTGATGGGTTTGGGACGAACGGTGTGACTTTGTTCCCCAACAATCACATCACCTTGTCTCATACGATATTTATACCGCCGTTTGATAGCATTTAGAGGGCGGAGTTTGGGGAGAAGTGCGCGTTAATCTTATCATCGTGCTTCACTATTACTAGAGCAAATTGGAGGGCGAAAAACTATCGTCCATGAATCCAAAAAGTAGTTCCTGGCCAGAGAAGCCAAGATCAGCAAAAGGATTCGTCAAGTCTACTCCCCCTATACATGCATTCTCCCCGAAAAGCTGCCACGATGTATTCAGGTTGTCGTTAGTCGTTAGCTGGGTTTCCAATGGTCCTACAGACTTGTCAGGGCGAGATAAGGGCTGGGAGGAACTAAGGTTGCGTTACCTTGAGTTTCTTGTATCCCCTTGCTTCTCATGAGTGTCCTCACTATCCTCGTTGTGTCGGCTACGCCACTGTTGGGAACAGCGAGCTCATCTAGACACCTTAAGCTAGCACCTAAGAGAGACGCGTGAGAGCTGGCACCATAGCTTCCCGTTGAACCTGCATTATGGACGTGGATCGTGCAAGCCACGTAGATCTATAAAAACCATGTCAATGTCCTTAATTGATTCTTGGCGCATTTGCCGGTCATGACAGGGTAAGTAAACTGGGCGGCTACGTACAGCGTAGCTCAAGAGATAGCTAGACTTCCGTAAAGGGTATGTTGCTCTATATGACAAAGCGAGATTGGTGATGTTTTGAGCTGCTGTACTGCATCTCTTCCATGAATGTGTCGAGATTTCGGCTGACTGGACGTCTCGATTTGACGCAAATGGGCGGTGCAGTAGTATAATTACTGACCAGTACACCATGTGCAAAATAATGAGATTAGGAGCAGCGGGCGATGGGGGGTCTGTTGTTCTTCTTGTCCATGGTTCGTAACCCAAATGCGTAGGGAGATTTTGGTGCCATTGGCTTAGATTAGTATCTAGCTGCCGCCTTTGTTGTAGTTTCTTCTGAGTTGCTGATGCCACTGAATAAATTTTTGTGGTAACTTTCGTCAAGATCTTGGCCAAGGCACAGAATTGCTGAAACACAGATATGGAATAAGTCAGTAGCGGTTGATTAGACGAGAGCCCCGTTGGCTGAGAAGAGCTTGTTATCGGATCGACGTATTGGGTCCATGGTTCTAACTCCTCGAAGGTATCCGTGAAGTCACAAGACACATGCACGTCCCGTGGGTGGATAAAAACAGGACGGCCAAGGTATAGGCCCTGAAGCTTTTCACATATGAATGCACCCCAGAAGACACGTCGACGAATCTCAATATCCTCAGCATCGCATATCTGTACTTTGCTCTCTTGGTGTAAACCCAAATCGTAGACCATGCGGACAGCATATCCGGTATATAACCATGCTTTTGACGTGAGTCCACGACCGTTATATGTCGATCCTAGCATAATAAGTCCAATTATTGTCGGAATACGCGATGTCGTTAGAAGTGAGTCTCGCTGGAGGAGCTCATCACAGCGGGTAAAGAATGCCTCACCGGCAGACTCCGGATTCGAAGGATCGGTTCGAATCTCTATGCGCTCGGAGTACTTGCTGGCACAAGCGAAAACGGCATTGAGTAAGAAATCCGAGCAGTACGGCCCCCCTAGAACCAGCTCTCTCATAAAAGTTGGTCTATAGGTCAATAAGAAGGTATGGTGTTGACGATTCCAGTGCAAGTCTAATAGGTGTAGAGCTATGTCTGCTGAGACGCCTCTGATGGTGTCTAGACTCCGCAAATAATGTTCGCGCTGACGACCAATGGCCGCATCGGCTATTAGCTGATCCTTCACTGCTTGATCGGTATTGATATCTCTCGTTGACACCGGGCTCACTTGACCGCTATAGCTAAGACTTGATGTCGCGCCGTACACCTTGAGCTGACCTCCTTGCTCGATGGAAAGATCATTAAGAGTATCTCGATCATCACCGGATAATGATTCATTTTCCGCCACCTCGTTAGCGTTTTCTATATCTCCTGTGCCCTTTGGTGTCGGATATTGATCTACTGCTGGTCGTGAATTGCTAGCACCGCTTGGAGAGGTATTTATGGCATTGGTGTCTGTCGAATTAGTTGTTATGGAAATGTTATCTAGAATGATCGCTCTTTCTTCGGGCGTGGAGCTTTTGAGCTGGGCGAGCATGCGCTCCAATTCTTGTTTCTCCTGTTGCAAGGAATTGATCAATGACGCAGATGGTCTCGGCCTCAGCGGTCCATCGTTATAGATACAGCTTCGATTGCCGCTAAGACAATGACTGCATTGAGGTCTCTCGCCATCACATCTGATTTTTCGTCGCCGACAAAACTTTAAATATCATTGTCTTAGACAACACCCCTATAGTAAATACAGCCGGATGTGTTGTACTAACCTGACAGGCCCGAGGCATCTTGGTGAAGGTAGTCGTGATTTATTTCTTCTCCCTGAAGGCTACATGTCCCTTTGTAATCTGCAAATCAGGATAGACAGTACGCAATGAATAGCTACCCTCAAAGACTCCAAGTGGTCTCTCTCTCCAGGATTTATTAACCAGGTTCCCCGCAGTTACTAGCACCGGGGCTTTTCTCCTCACGGCGGGGAATTTCCCCAACTCCCTTTTCCCTTTTGGTCTTAATGTGAAGAGTTACAGCATGATATATAACTACCGTGCCAATTCTTGAAGAAGCCAGTTGGCACTTAAACAAAAGCCATAGGAAATATCAATGGCGAACTGCCTCAAAAGAATAAAAAGTAAATATTTAAATAATTTGAGTAATATATTAGTTATTCTTTCATGCGTTATTAACGGGTACTTCGTATTTAGAATTGTTTCCATGTCAAAAACCGGTTGCCCGAGGATACTGGTCCAGGTAAGGATCTGTACTGATAGTCGTCATGCACATTACAGCTTCGGTTACGCGGAATGTTTACTTTGACAATCATAGTATTATGGGATCTAGCGCTGCCACCCAGAAGCTTTTCGCCATTCTGTATTAAGTGCAAGCTCTGCGATAACCGTTCAGTTAGCCCCTTATTGAGTCCTACGTGATATCTTCGCCCTAGTCCAATACTGTAGGATCTTCCTTTACAACCTGATCATAATATGGTTGGAACGCTAGCCACATCTTACTTGAGTTACCGCTTTTCTTGTGTGTGAACTCGGCCTCTTCTTCTCCGATATATATCTTCTCGAACCCAGGGCAGACCGCCGCGTTCGCCATCATCTGCGCATGACAGCACCGATCCAATGCGATGAATAAGAATGCAGCTTCGTCGACCGTTCTTCCGCACGTGATCATCCCATGATTTTGTAGAATGATACTGCGCATTGTCGGGCCGAGTGCTTTGGCGATACGTGCGCCCTCTTCAGCCGACAATACCGTACCACCGTAGCGCGGGTATACAGCAAGATCATTATAAAAGCGTAACGCATCTTGATATATCATCTCAATGGGCCGGCCAAAGCAACTAAAAGCTTTTCCGTAAACTGAGTGCGCATGGCACGCAGCATTCAGATCCGGTCGTGCTTTATGAATCTCGCTGTGGATGGCAAAAGCTGGTCCGTTGATAACGGCCTGGTTTCCGCCTGGTAAAACCTCTCCTTTCTCATTAACTAACACTAGATCGGATACTCGGATTTGCGAGAAATGGGTGCTCAGAGGGTTGATCCAGAAATGCTCTAAGTCGGTTATTAGACTTTAGGATTTATTAACACACATATGTTCGAGTTACATGCCTGGGTTTATAGGATCTCTTAAAGAAATGTGACCAGCGACACCTTCATCGAAGCCTTGTTTAGAAAATACACGAAACGCAGCAGCGAGGTGTTTCTTCTGATAAAGGAGATCCTCTTCTGCGCTCTGGAAGGTAGGTGGAGATCTAATGACAACCTTGCCATCTTTGTCTCCAAGGAAGTGGACATCTTTAAAAAAGTCTGGCTTTGATACATTATTCTCAGGTGCAGCCGTGCTGACATGAAGTGTTTCATGAAGCGATGACTCAGTGATAGTTGATGTGGAGGTTGCCATGATGAAGCTTTGGACTTTGCATAAAGCAAGGGAACTGGAGTGTCCAGGTGCTCACTGGGTGATTTCCCGACTACTTGCTTATGGAAAATGCACGTTGCGAAATCATTATAGGGATAACTCCCTATTTGTCGTTGTCAGACCGCGACTCTGGAGCTATTCCGTCAACCCATGTTTTTGGGGTCTAGGGGTGTTCAGTTCCGGCCCCCGCATTTTGCCTCAGTAAACGGAATCGCGAGTCCGCCCCGGCATTTCTGATGATGTAACCTGGCTTATCATACTCCACTCACGCGGACCAACGCGGACTCTTGATTCCGTTTGGCTTCTGAGATACTGTTCATTTTGGTCGTTGTGCACGAAGGGTACATCTCTGAGAATTGAGTGATAGGATGATGATAGGAGAATTTGCGGGTTTGATTGGTACTATCTTTTTGATACGCTGATATAGTTCTGAGATTGAATATACTGCCCTCTTCCTACTAACTGCACTTAAGATGCGAGCCATTGGCATTGAGGGTGGCAAAGGAGATGCAGACAAGCTCTTCATCCAAAATGACGTTCCCGACCCCGTGGCCCACGACGACCGGGTTATTGTTCGCATTAAAGCGTTCGGTTTGAACAGGATGGACATCATGCAGCGCGAAGATCGATATCCGTACCCGTTGTTAAAGGAATCAGGAAAGATACTAGGTGTTGAATTTAGTGGCATCGTGGAAGAGACGGGGCCGAAATGTATGCAATTGGTCTATCAAGTCGCAAAACAGAAAGGACTGATTTTGGTATAGGTAGTGATATATTTAAAGAAGGAGAGAAAGTATTTGGTCTGGCTTACGGTGGCGCTGTATGTACCCCTGCAACAATTTCATCTAAATGTACTAATGAGTTCAGTATGCCGAAAAAATATCGGTATCAGAGAAGATGTTGATGCATATGCCTGAAGAAGTTTCTTATGAGGTAGCCGCTGGTGTGCCTGAGGTCAGCAATAAAATGAACCTAACAGTTCTGAAATTTACTGAAACAAGTATTAGACATTCTTCACTGCTATTCAAGCGATACACTTGGTCGGCGGCTTGGAGCCGGAACAGTCTGTGCTCATACATGCGGGCGCATCCGGCGTTGGGCAGGCAGCGATCCAAATAGCACGTTTTGGTGGCGCGTCGAAGATATTTACTACGGCTGGGACTGATGCTAAGTGCGCATTATGCAAGTCACTTGGGGCGGACTTTGCCATCAATTACAGAACCGGAGAGAATTTTGCTAAAGTCATCGAAAGAGAAACCCAAGGAAAGGGCGTCAACTTGATCATCGACCTTGTTGGACAAGAATACTGGCACAGGTATATATGCATGATTTATTGCATAAGTAAATGATTAACTAGAAGCTTTTCACACACTAACCCTTAACAGGAATACAGCTTCAGCCGCCATGGAAGGAAGAATAGTACTTGTTGCTGCTATGAGCGGCAGCATAATTGAGGGGTTCAACTTACGAGCGCTATTGAACAAGCGGCTGTGGGTGCTTGCGACAACTCTAAGGACCAGGGATGCTGAGTATCAATCGGAACTGAAGAACGTTTTTATGGGAAAGGCTCTAACATATCTTGTGAAGGGTTCAATGAAAGTCACTGTACATAAAGTATTTTCATGGTCAGAAGTTACCGAAGCGCACAAGATGATGGAGGCTAACACGAATGCTGGAAAACTGGTTTGTCTTGTTGACTAGCTGTAATCAAACAAAAGCTACGTCCTCAATATAGTTTTGAAAAAAGATAGAAACTATTCAGAAAATGAGATAAAGAGACAAAAAGCTTGGCAATGAGAATAAGCATGGTTGAATCAGAGGGGCACTCCAGCGAAAGCATTTTCACTCGAATAGTCGTGCTGGGTTGGTGATCCAAAATTTCTGCCATGTTTCCTCATCCAAAATCCATTCTCGCAATTTTTCAATATGTCCCTTGTCATCCACATCTCGAAATCCTTCTATGTCATTCAATCTCTGCTCAACAGTCTTCCCTTTGCGCACAACCCCTAGTTCCGTATGGGGCCAGTCACTACCAAACATGATTTGGTCAGGACCAGCTGCAATGATTGCCTTAGCGGTTGCTTCGAGGCTATCAATTGCTGTGGGGTTACCATGATAAAGCCTTTCGAAGCCCGAGATTTTCACAAACAAGCGCTTCTCCCGGACGAGCGCGAGGAATGTCTGGAACTCCGGGCTCTTTTCATCACCAGGAAATGTGCTCCCAAAGTGGTCTGCTACCATCTTCACGCGAGGGTCAAGTTTTCGTATAGTGTCTGCCATTGATGCCCAGGCCGAAAGGGGGCAAAAGATGCCAATTGCCCACTCCAAACGAGCAAGCCGACTAGCCAATGCCTCGACTTTTTTGATAATCTGGGCGCCCCCTTTCTGTTCTCCGTGTCCCCACGCCATCTCATGCATTCTGGCTCCTCGGACGCCAGCAGCATGAAGCTGATCGAGCTCATGATCAGTTATGTTGGCAACGTCGATAGTTGCGAGACCACGCAATTTGTATCCAGGGATGTCCTTCTGTTTATTGAGAGTGTCGATGAGTGGCGCTGGAGACGATCCTTGAATCGAAGCATGGACAACAACGATACTAGTGCATCCTGTAATACTGTTGGGATATTCTGATATCTGGGCCGCCTTGGGAGTGTAAGAACGAGGAACTGCGTACGGGAAGCTATCTGGGTCGAACACATGAATATGAGTGTCCCAAGCGCCCGTTGGAACGGCTCGCGAGGACATGATTGAAACGATGCAAAAGGAAGATGATTGGCTACAGTGTCTGTCAAAGGCAAGAGAGAACCTACAGGGACGACTGGGCTTTGAAATGTGTGTGAGAGCCTATAAATTACAGAAGGAGACTATTAACAGTCTTGACAGAGGATCTTCATTATTACGAACCCGCAGAACCGCAACGTTGACGGCCATCAACGGAGCTGTAACTCCGCACTCGCCCCAACAACGTCACTCAAACTACCCCAGGAACATAGAATGATCCGGCAGTTGCATTGTTCTTGTATTCGTGGAGAATGCTGGATATCGCGGGGTCACGCATGGAGATTCTCCAACGCTGGTCTACATCTACGGCTTGGATGCCACATCATTCTGTTTGAAGGCTTTTTCAACCGCCAGAACTATGGATATACTCAAGGGAATATTGCAGTTTCCCTATGACCTTGCCTCCTCTCTGAGGATGAGCAAATTATCAGCTTTATCGTTCTTCACGAGTTGGCTTTGTTGGACAATCGCATGCATGCATTTCTATTGCCTGCCATATTCAATGGAGGATGTTGCCAAATCTCTCGGGGTACCTCAGAGCACTATATCAGAAGCAAACACCGTTTCGCTTCTGACTAGGTCTATCGGTGCTGCCATATTCGGAGTCGTCGCAGACCAGTACGGACGAAAAATCGCGATCCTAATAGATCTTGTGTTACTTGGTGTTTTTACCTTGTCTTCGGGCTGGGTTCAGACAAGTGCACAGCTAATTGGAGTTCGCGTTCTTTTTGGTAATCCTCCCCATCCCCAATAGATGTAGACGATCCACCAGGAGGATTTACTTGATGGGCTTGCTTTGCGCGTGTCTCCTGATCCCAGGGAATCGTCTAAGTCTAATAATTTAATCCCAGGAGTGGCCTTTGGGGGGCTTTATGGCCCGAACATGGCAGCGTGTTTAGAGGCAGTCCCCAAGAAAGCGAGGGGGGCTGTAGGGGGCTTCACTCAGCAGGGATTTGCGGCAGGTAACCTGCTTGCCTCTGCCTTCCATCTCGCAACAAGTAAAGTCTTCAGATCAACGTCCAGTTTTATAATTCTTCTGACAATATTCTTAGACAAATACGGGTGGCGTTCGTTGTATTATCTTGCAGCAGGTTTGACCGTACCATGCTTCATCTTACGTCTCATCACACCCTCATATTCGGTCATCGGAGAAGCGGTCAGGGAAACAGAGGAGACTGGTAGAGTAGATTCTCGAAAAGTTGTTGGTGGCGAGTTACGCTTCTGGACGAAGTTTAAATTCGCTGTCGTTCGACACTGGCCGATTTTTATTTACACGTTGATCCTCACGAGCTCCTTTAACACTTTGGGACATGGTCATTTGGACCTTTACCCATCCTTTCTATCTACACAGAAAGGCTTGGATGTCCTGCACCAGACATGGGTAACCGTTATTCTTCAAAGTGGCGGCATCTTAGGTGGCCTGATTGGTGGTCACCTTTGCCTATATAGCGTTAAATGGGTTCCCTTTTGCTTCGCTGTCTTAACAGCTCCCTTCTTGCCGCTATTTATCCTTCCCGATTCATGGCATCTCTTGTCTCTCGGTGCTTTCTTCTTTGAGTTCTGCTATGGAAGTTCAATAGGCGCACTCGGGAACATTTTGCAAATCATCAGCCCCCATCCAGGAATCAGGGCAGCTTTCGGAGGAGTAAGCATTTCACCATACCGTTCAATATCTCTGTACTGTATTGCCATACTGGCTAATTCTTCAATTTATAGGTTGCTTATAACCTCGGAAACGCAGTTTCCTCTTTCGCTCCAACGGCCGAAGCCCGACTCGGAGAAGAGAGACCGCTATCCAATGGAAAGCCTGATTACGGCCGGACCCTTCTTATTCTTGCCGGAACTGTGAGCATGGGAACCATATGCTTACCGTGCAACATGACTAACCGTGTACGTAGCTGATTGGTATACTGAGCCTCGTACTTGCATGCATGCCAAGGAAGAACCTGAATATGGATTGGGATATGCAAGATCCAAATAGAATTGAACAACACGATGAAGAGACGAACGAAGCTCATGGCGGTCATTCACGCGAAGTTGTAGCCGAGAATATTAAAAGCGACACCATTCATATGGAAGACGTAAAAGTTAGCTCTGCATAGAAGCAAGCTTGAGGGGAGAGAGGTCAGATGCTTGAAGATGAAGATGGTAAGAATAAATTTACTAAATATCTGGAATTGGCTAAACAAGGCCTTTGAAACCGCTATATTAATTATGCTGTAACTTGCGGTCGAAAAGTTTGTTCGATTGTGTCGTAGACCTTCTGTGCGGCGTAGTTTTACATATGCATGGGTTCTTCCAAGTCCTCTTCGAAATGTACTATATAGTTGAATGCATGTCTAATATCGAAGATGCGAAAAGGGGGTGGCTGAATTCAACCCCTAGTGGCTGAGGCTGATGAAAAGGGGCATCACGCTAGGTAAGTTAATACATGAGCTGCGTTTACTTTGACCATAAGGTCCTTTATTTTATAACTATCCTAATAAATGTGGGCAGAATTGTACCCCTTAGAATAATGATTTAGTTAGGGCCATTTTTTGCAACTCTTAGCTCCTGCTCACTTTAATACCCTCATAAACTGTATGCACTATCAACCTACCCACCTATCCGGCCCAACCTATCTAATTCTACAACATAGCACACTCTGGCGAAATATATTGTTGAATTTAGATCTTTCAAAGCCTAATTTGAGGTATAGCAATCTCTAAACACTTGTTTTAGAGGTCATCATCTCGATAATCGCGGGTGATTGATCTGGATACCTCCTAGTCAGTTTAATTATACCGTTTGGCTTTTCTTAGCTGCCTAACTATATATTTCACTGCACCCATGCGTCCAATCTGAATTGTAAAAATCATTAATTTTCTGGATGTACTTCAATCATCTATTTCAAGGTAGCTGTTGCACCGACGTAGGAGCACGGGATTCATTCATCTATGTCACTATACAACCTAAATGGGAATCATGACCTGAGATCTGAACAATAAGTATGGATAAGCAATATTCAGCTGATAATCAATAGAAAAGCGATAGTTAATACGAATGGTTTGTCTGCCTGTTTCTGATATTTCCTGTCTCTCGTGAGTTGGGTTACTGCAGAATCCGTCGAAGACAAATGCATGAACGTAGTTATTGAGCGATGGCGAATCATATGTGCTCTCACGCACGATCTTATCTGAAATAGTATCGGAGGCGCTGGGGTTTTTGGAGGATCTATCACAAGGGAATGTGCAGGACGCTTCGAGATAGCCTCAATTGACGATAACCTACTAGGTGGTACCACGTCCTTGGTCGTTCTAAATGTTTCCGGACACTCCCTAGGGTATCTGAGGCTATGTGTGTGTATCGTCAGTATTCTAAACCGCTGACCTCCATCAATACGTATCGAATAAGCGGGGGCCGAATAACCTCACGCGAGACATTGCCAAACTGCGTTGGAACAGGCGCTTTAGTAAGTGTTACATGTGTGAGATTTCAGTAAAATATCCAGCTTGTTCATCGCGGATAGTAGGAATAGGCCGCCGCAGCAGAAGCAGATGGCCGAGCTGCGTGAGGGCCTACTAGCGATTGGAAACATGATGGCAAATTGGAGTTTGCCTGAGAGAAATGGCGTTTCAGCTCGAGGATCGAGATATCTCGTGGGCTCGGCAGTAGCAATCTCCATTACATACTTAGGTAGCTTAGACTTATTGGTAAGTCCCCAGCCACCAGATCATGTACAGTCTATCGAAGTATACAAGTCACTGGCTTGCAGAAGTACATAAAGAAGACTGCCACTTGCGGTTACACGATCAATGTTTGTCGAAATAAACGCTGTAGCTTGCCTACCAGGTACTACAAACAGAATCGCTAATTACTCATCGTTTATGGCCGGTGACAGTTTTAATATGTCATGGAAAGGAATTTTGGCACTGTATTGGGGCTATCACTATTTTAAGGAAGGAAATTTGTTGTCATAGCGGGAATCATGCAATTTCCAGTCGGCAGCTGAGTTGTAACACAATGCAAGGTGCATCGTCACACCCGCCTTGTTTGCAAAGTAGTAAGCCGAGTGTGGGAATTTTAGCCAGCTTCTACAGTGAGGTGCCCGTGAAATTGCCTCATACGAAAAACTTACAAACCCTAGACTTGGGCGTGAATTTTATATCTTTTCTCGCGTCAAAGATCATCACACCTTACATCGTAAGCCCAGATCCCTGGTCACTCGAAATAGTGTCTGAAATCATCCTTATATTGGCCTTCTTCGATATACCTTGCTTACGTCGTTACTTCGATAGCGTAGAAAAATGACAGCTCTCTGCCTTCAGTCGGAATACGACCCCTTGCAATATTGGGCAGCGCCTGCGAGGAACTTGAGGTCTTCCACGCGGCTTCATCTCCAACATCAGTTGTTCCGAAATACCACCGATTTCCTTTTGGATCCCAGCATGGAGACCTCCCTTCAACAACGGGACAACCCGTTAAAAGTCGCTGACCTCGGCTGCGGTAACGGCGTTTGGCTAACCGATTTAAGCCATGAGCTGTCTAAGATGGAGATACCATTCCAGCTGAATGGTTTTGACATCAACGAGGCTAACTTTCCGCCGGGGGTTTTCCTCCCTGACTCTGTTCGGCTATCCAAACTCAACATTCTATCCCAAAGCCTTCCCGAGGAAGTCAAAGGAGTCTTTGATGTCGTCCATATTCGAGCATTTTCGAGTATCATCCTCAACAACGACACCAAAGCCTTGCTATCTGTTAGTCTGGCTCTGTTGAAGCCTGGTGGCTGGCTACAGTGGGAAGAAATGGGGGCAGAATTCATCATCGAGTCAGCTTTTCCGGGCCAAGAGAAAGACTATTGTGAGACACTCGCCCGGCTCGTAAGGCGCGGAGAAGATAGACAAGGTATGAAACTCGACTTTGTGAGGGAGTTCGGCCGACACTTGATGGATGCAGGCTTCCAGCAAGTTCACGTGCGCAAGGACGTGAAACGGAAGCAGGACTACAAAGGCTGGACCGAGGATTTCCTCATGATATGGGAAGAAGCTGGTTTCTTTCATCCTTCTAAGTCGGATGACAACCAAGGTTCGGTGACAAGAGAGCTTTGGGATGAAATGTTCGCGAAAGCTGTGCAGGAAACAGAGAAAGGGGTCGTTTTACATCGAGGCTGCGTTCACACTGCAGTTGGGCGCAAACCTTTCTAAGAATATCAGTTGAGCCTACGTAACAGTATCACAACTTTGAGTGTAAAGAATAGGGTGTATCTGAATTCTTGTTGTCGCATGAAGAAATCTGATCTTCATTTTTCATGTATTACCTCTGACTATATAAAATCATCAGAAGAATACCCAAAAGTGTAAGAGATCTCACAGTATAAGCTTAAATAATGAGGGTTTTGAGTCCCCGCACAGGCTTAGGAGCGCCATGAAAGAAACAGGTCGTCTTTCATAAGGAGCAAAAACACCTAAAGTCCAATCTAAATACTAACAGTATACATGCACTGAAGTAAGCTACCTATTTATAGCATGGGAGTTATTACTCTAAGAGATAGGTCAATACCTACACTTTCTAGAATAAGATTCACTTGGAGAGCTCAGCGATCAATAGAGAAGCATCGTGATTCAGTAATTTTCGTAGTATGCAGAGCTAATTAATATGTCTATCTTTCTCTCTTTTGTTTAGCGTTTTCTAAGTAGCCTTCCGACCCTCCTAAACCTAGCGACTTGAGTGGCTGACACTCGCCACACTAGCCACCCCCTTAGCGCTCCTTATTGCTAATATTTTCCCTGGGCTGGTGTTGCATTCACTCAGAACGATGGCTGCGTGATCAAGACTCAATCTAACCCAATGAATTCAATTGTCTTTCCAAAGTCTCTTAGTCTTAGAATGTGAATCTTATTTGGTCTCTCCGCCAGTTATTTGGTGGGAAATTAATTATCCTGGAACGGCCCACCGTGCTTACTAACGCGCTATCCCACTATCCCATTCCATAATTGCATAATGATTCTCAATCGCTTTGTAATACGTACTAGACTAGTTCATGGCCCAGAGAGGTAGAGGAAGGAGCCTTGGATCGACCTTTTGCATTGAATTTTATCTAGGACCGAGGATGTTAGATTACTACATTAAAGGCGCGTAGCGAGCGTCCGCTTAATAATACGTGAAAATAGCTGAGGCTCAACTGTAATTGTAGCTATTCCCAACTTCATCGCTTTAGTTAATCTGTGATAAACTTAAACTTAAACTGCCTCAAGCTTAGGCACACTATATCGAAAATCGAATTATCTGTCATCTGCATGCTAAACTCGGCGGCCTGTCCAGGTTAGCGATAAACGGGGCTTTCATCCCACTTGACCGAAATGAACCCGTAAGAACGAGACTCTGCACGGGGAGCTTCCTTGGTTACTGACACTATCATTTCCACAATGAACATACCATGAGCATGGACCCATAGTATTCATAATACCCTCATCTAGGCGCACGGATCTTTAGTCATGATTTGATGAGCAGGTCAGACTGTGTCGATAGCTCTACATGTATACATCATCCGATATCCAAGCACGCACTCTCACTGGGAATAGGATCACATATCGTATATAGAGCGTGCGATTTCTAGTCGTTGATGATTCTTACCTCTGTCTAACAAGTCCCAATCAAGAACTCCAAAATCGTGGATAATCATAATGGTTTCATTTCATAGTTTGTGCAGTGCAGTGCTTTGCGCTTCTGCTGTATCAGCGTACGATGCGACGCTCGGTTTCAATGGTGCTCCGCAGATCGAAAATCGAACTATCGACGAAATCTACGAAGCAGCTCTTGCTGAAGGTGGCGTTGTGACGTTGTGGCATGGAGGCGACGAGACGTACCAGCAAGATTCGTTGAAGAAATCTTTCGAAGCCCGGTTCCCCAATATAACCCTCAACGTCACTGTTGACGTCTCCAAGTACCACGATGGCAATATCGATCGCCAACTTGCCACTGGTGGAGTATACGTCGACAGTGTTATACTGCAAACTTTACACGATTACCCGCGCTGGGACAATGAAGGGGCGCTTCTTCACTACCTGCCGCTTAACTTCTACAATGTTCAACCAAGCTTTCGTGACCAACGCGGTGCTTGGTACGGTGTGTCGATCTTTGCCTGGAGCTTCCTGTGGAATGAGAACAGAGTGTCGAAAGGGCCTCAGGAGTTCGAAGATTTCCTGAAGCCTGAGTTCAAGAACAAGATTGTGCTGACATACCCCAACGACGACGATGCTGTTCTTTACGCATTCGATTTGATGTAGGTTACAGTGTACCATCCCCTTGCCTTAAGATTAGTGACTAAATGACGCAGACTGCAGCAATATGGTTACGAATGGTTCGAAAAGCTTCTAGAGCAGAAACCTCGATGGGTGCGTGGGACTGGTACACCGGTAACGCTGCTAAGCCAGGGAAATAGCACGTCTTCGGTTACTTTCACAGCCAGCGCGGGCCTAAAGCCTGCGAGCCCTCTGGGTATAAATTTCCCGACCAAAGGACTTTTTGTCTCTTGGGCGCAAAGAGCGGCAATTTTGAAAGATGCACCTCATCCGGAGGGCGCCAAGTTACTTCACAACTACATGGTAAGTCCCCTGTTGTCAACCATATCCCGTTGGGCAGGTTTCGAGCCTCAGAGCTTCTACAGGCTCCAAGACAGCTTTAATTACCATTGTTTACGGTGATTACTAACTCTAGTACGTAAACAGTTGAGTGAAGAGTACCAGGTTCAAGCAAATGGCTGGAGTGTCCGCAAAGACCTACCGGCCCCCGCTGGCTATCAAAATCTCACCGATATCCCATCCAGCAATCCGAATGGGTTTGAGGGCTTTATGGCCGATAGGGAGCGAGCTGAAAGGCTTAGGCTGTTTTTTGAAGACAAGATTGGTACCCCTCAAGGAGTGAGTCCGCTGAAAGATGACTTATAAAGGGACACGTACCCCAAGCACGTGGTATTGCAACATATCAGCGTATCGCTTGTATTTTTGTCATGCAATAAGAGATGGAAAGTAGCATAGATGCCTAGATGAAACTACTGTGCTATATTTGTCTTTTATTGCAATATTAAGAGGTCGGTACGAGAAAGTGTGCTGACTCATTACAGCGGGTTGTGGCGGTGCGGCGGCCCTGCAGGTTCTGTTAACCTACTTTGTAGCCGCCGGGCCTTGGTTCTGCTATTAGTGTTTTGATTTTACCGATGTATCGTATTGAGGGAAACGGAGCTGTTGAACTATCGGGTTATGCTATTCCACTTGGTCTAAACTGTCAGGAGTGGCAGTTCCAGAGTGAATAGAGCCTCAAAGCAGTCACATAGCAGGTAGGTATAAGGGGTCAATAGCCATAGGGTAGGTGAAGGTTGGTTAATTGGCCCCTGGCCTTCCAATATCTAAGGGGGGGAAACCCCCCTTAGATATACGTAAGGCCACTACGTTAACCCCCGTTTTTTAACCTTTTTTATGGAATACCTTAGGTTTATCAGTTGATTTTGTGCCCGTATTAATGAAGGGGTAATGGGAAAACCAATAATAATAAAATTAAAAGCTTAAAATAATCCTTTTAAATATAACGCATTTTTTATTTAATTAGGACATTTAATTAAACCGGTTATTTTATTTTTTATATAAAAATATATTAAAAAGGTTTATGTATTTTAACAAATATTAAAATTATAAATTAATAATTAATATATTTAACATTTTTATTTAAAAGGAAATTTAATGGTATTTTTTATAAATTTATTAATGTATTTTTTACTTAAGCTAATTATTTAATTAAGCTAGTTAATTTTTAATTATATTTAAAAGTTTATATATAAAAATAATAATAACTTAATAAAAAATAAACTGATAAATTAATAATTAATATATTTAAAATCTTTATTTAAAAAAAAATTTAATGGTATTTTTTATAAATTTATTATTATTTTATTTAATATTATATTGAAAATTACGCTAAAGTTTTAATATGGTTTTAAATGCATTTATAAATAAAATAATAGCAAATTTATAAAAAATACCATTAAATTTCCTTTTAAATAAAAATTTTAAATATATTAATTATTAATTTATAAATTTATTTTTAATTAAATTATATAAAAAATAATAATAATATTATTATATATATATTATAAAGCTATATAAAACCTGTTTTATTTATTTATAAAATTATTTATTTTATATTTATTTTATTTTTATTTTTTAGTTTTTATAAGCTTTAATTTTATATAAAACTTATTATATAAAATATATTTTTTATTATATTTAATTTAATTATTTTTTTATTTATAATAATTTTAAAGCTTTTATTATTTAATTATTTATAATATAATAATATAATATTTTAATATAATATTAAATTTTAAAGTTTTATTAAATTAATAAATATATTTTTAAATAAACTTTTAAGTTTTTATAATATTTTTTAAAATTATTAAAATAATTTAATTTTATTTAATTTAAATATTATAAATAATAAAATTATTAATTTTTAATTATTATAATAATAAATATTTGCTAAATAATTAAAAAAAAAATATTATTAATATTTTAAAAAAAATAAAATTTATTATATTTATAATTTTAAGCTAAAAAAAAATAAAAATGTTATAAATTTAAATTTTAATTTAAATTTTAATAATTAAATTTAATAATTTTAAAATTTACTTTTTATAAAAAATTTAAAAAATTTTAATAATTATAACTTTTTATTTATTTTTTTATTTTTTAATAATTTTAATTATATTAATTTTAAAAATAATTTAACATTAAGTTATTTATAATATTATAAAAATATTAATTTAAATAAATTATTTAAATAAAAAGATTTTTTATTTAATAAATTAAATAAAAAATTAAATTAAAATATATATTTTTATATTTTAATTATAAATTTTAATTTTATATTATTAAAATTTTATATATAATTAATAAAATAAATTAACGTATTTTTTATTTAAATTAAATATTTAATAAAGCTGGTTATTTATATAATATATATAATATCGGTAATTTTATATAAAATATTATTTGCTTTTTTTTTAATAATTTAATAAAAAATGGGTTTATAAATAAATAATTAATATATTTAAAATTTTTATTTAATAAAAAATTTAATAATATTTTTTATTATTTTATAATTATTTTATTTAAACGTGCATTTATAAAACTTTATTTTATAAAGATTATTTTAGCGTATTTTTTATATAACCTTAAATAAAATAACTATAAAATAATAAAAAATACCATTGGATTTTTTTTTAAATAAAGATTTTCAATATATTAATTATTAATTTATAAACAAATTTTTTGTTAAATTATTAAAAAGAAAAATAAATAACCAGCTTAATTAAATATTTAACTTTAATAAAAAATAAATTAATTATTATAAATTTTAATTTTTTTATGTTTATAATAATAAAACAATTTTTATAATTTAAATATATATAAAATAAATAAAAAAAATTTATAATATTAATTATAATAATAAATAATTTTTTTTTAAATATATTAATAATATTAATTTAAAATAATAAAAAATAATTATTAAAAATGATTAATTTATTTAAATTTTTTAAATTATTAATAAATTATTTTTTATTTTTATTATATATTTTTTATTATATAATAAATAATAAATAATAAATAATAAATAAATAAATAAATAAAATTTATGAATTTATTTTTTTTTATTTTTTTTATAAAAAACATTATATATTTTATTAAAAAGTTTTTTATTTTTATAATTAAAAAAATATAATTATAAATTAAATTTAATATTTTATTAATTATTAATTAATTAAATATTTATATATTAATTTTTAAATATATTAATTAATTTTTTATTAATTTATATATTATATATAATAATTATATTTGCAAATTTATTTATTATAAATAATATTTTATAATATATATATATATATATATATTTTAATAATATATTTTAATAAATTGTTTAGCTTTTTAATATTTAATATAATATAAAATAATATTTTAAATTTAAAAATTTTAATATTATTAATTAATTAAAATATTAAAAATTAAAATAATTTTAAATAATTAATTATTATTTTTATTTTTATTAATAATATTTAATTTTTTTTTTATAAATTATAATTAATTTATTTAATATATTATATTTTAAAATAATATATAAAAATTTAATATTAATGATTATATATTAAATATTAATATTTTTAATTATAAAATAAAAATTATAATTAATAAATAATAATTTATAATTAATTATTATATATATAAATTTTTTTTTAAAATAACTTTATTTTATTTATAATTTTTTTTATATATTTATAAATTTTATATTATATTTTAAATTTAATTTTAAAATTATTAAATTATATAAAAATAATATTATAATTAAAATATTTAATTATAATTTTATAAAATATTAAAAAATTATTTTTAATAAAAAATTTTAATTTTAATTTATTATTTTTTTTATAATAAAATATTATTTTAATTTATTAAATTATTTATAATTTTTTTTTATTTAATTTTTTAAAAATATTATATTTAAAAATAATAATATAATTAAAAAATTTAAAAAAAATTAAATTAAAAATAAATATAATTTAAAAATAATATATTTTATTTAATATTAATTTTAAATATTTTTTTTATAAAGATTTTATTTTTAATTTTATTATAAAAATTAATTTAATTAAATATAATTAATAATTTATTATTTTTTTTATTTTTTTTTAAAAATATTTTATAATTTAAAATAATATTTTTTTAATATATTTATTAAAATAAAAATAATTAAATATAAAATATTATATAAATTTAATTAAAAATAAATTTCTTATATATTTTAATATTATATTTTTATAATATATATATTTATATTAAATTAAAATAATTTAAATATTAAAATATATATTATAATAATAATATATTAAATTAATATTAAATATATAAAAAAAAATTTTATTATTAAAATTATTAAAAAATAAATAATTATTATTATTAAATTAATAATATTTTTTAATAAAATTACTTTTATTTTAATAATTTTTTTATTAATTATTATAATTATTATATTTATAATTATAATATTAATTATTTTAATAATTTTTTAAAAAGTTTTAATTATAATTTTAATTATAATTATAAAAATAAAAATAATTTTTAATTAATAAAGTTTTTTTTTTAATATAATAATTTTATATATTATTAATATTATAAAATATATTATTAAATTATTTAAATTATTTAATATTTTTTTATTTTTATTTTTATTTATTTTTATTATTTTTTATTTTTATTTAAAAATTAAAAATATTTTTTAATAAAAATTTATATAAATAATAAAATAATAAATTAATATTAAAGAAAAAATTTAACTAAAGTTTAATTATTAAAAATAATTATATTTAAATTAAATTTTTTTTAAAAAAAAATAAACTTTAATTATTAAAATAAATGGCTTTTATAAAGCTTATTTTTTTAGTTAATTATATTAAATATTAAAAAATAAAAAAAAACTTATTATTTTTAATATTATTTAATTATTAAATATATATAATTTAATTTTTTTTAATTTTTTTATAAAAGCTTTATTAGTTACATTTTTAAAAGTAATAGTTTTTTTAAAAGCAACCGTTTTTTAAAAAGTTATAATTTTTTTCAAAATAATAATTTTTTTAAGCTTAATAATTAATTAACTTTTTTAACGCTTTTAATATTTTTTAATTAATTTTATTAAATTATATATTTATTATTTAAAACGTTATTAATTATTTTTATATTTATATTTTTTTTATTTTATTAAATATTAAAAACTAGTTTTTATTTAATTTAAACAATGTTTAAAAATAATTTTAATTTTAAAATATTTTTTTTTTTTTTTAAATTAGGTTAATTATCGAAAATTAAGCTAAGTAAAAATATTAAATAATAAAAAATAAAAATAATAAAATAAATGTTAAATGTTTTAAATAAATTAAGTTTATATGTTAATTAATTAATATATTGCTTAATTTTTTAAAGTTTTATATATTATTATAAAAACTTTTTAAAAAAATGACCTAGCAAATAATAACCTTTATATAATTTAAAATAAACTTTATTATTTATATTAAATTTAATTAATATATGTTTTTTATTATAATATTATTTAGCTTAAACGGTAGTAAAATTTATAATTAATTTTACGTTTTTACGTAAATCTTTTTATATTTAATTATATTAACTTTGGTAAATATATTATTAAAATTAAATAATTAAAATTTAAAAAATTGTTTATAAATTAATAATTTAATTAAATTTAAATAAACGCTATTTAAATTTTATTATAATAAAAATAAAATATTTATTTAATTAAACTTTAAATATTTAAAAATATAATAATATAAAGCAATTTTAATAGTTTAGTTTTACGTTTAAATAAATTATTCTTTTATAAATAATAAATAATAATTATAAATAATTATATATTAAAAGTTTTTTATAGCTTTATTTAAAACTTAAAAGTAAATTTATAATTATAATTTAAAATAATATTTATTAAAACTTTTTAATTAAATAATAATAATTATTTAATTAGCATTATAATTTAATTTTTTGCTATATATTTAATATTATTTAAAATTAATAATAATTATTTAAAAGTTATATAAATAATTAATATAAATGCGTTATAATAATTATAACCTTTTAATTATTATAATATATTAATAAAAATAAAATTTATAATAATAATTTTTATAAGTTTAACGTTTTAAAAATATATAAATTAATAATTATTATAAAGTTTAAAATAAATTATAATTTTATATATTTTTAAATAAATAAAATAAAGTTTTAAGTTTTATATTATATATTTTTTATTAAAATAATATTTATTATTATATATTATAGTAAAAAATTTATTAATTTATTTATTTAATATATATAATTTATATTTATTTAAGCAATTAATATTATAAATAAGTTTTTTTATAATTGTAAAAAAATAATTAAATTAAAAAAAATTATTAATATTTTTATTATTATTATAAAATGTTTATAAAATTTTATTATATTTTAAGTTTTTTTTATAATTGCTTTAATTATTATTATAAATATTAATAAAATTTTTATTTTTTTATTTTTATTTATTATTTAAATATTATTAAAAATAAAATTTTTATTAAATTATTTAATTTAATTATTTTTATTTTTTTTATTTTTAAAACAATTAAATATATTAAATATAAAGTTTAAATAATTTAAAAAATAATATATTTATAATTTATATTAAAATAAATAAATAAAAATATTAATAAATTATTTAGTTATTTTATTTATAAAAATTATATTTAAATTTATTTAATTTAAAATATTTAATAAATATAATTATTAAATTATATAATGTTTTTATTATAATTTAAAGCTTTTTATAAGCTTAAATAATATAAATAACTTTTAATTTTAATAAACTATAATAAATTTTTGCTTAAAAAAAATAACAATTAAAAAATATAATAAAAAATATTTTAATGCTTAAAATTATTTTATTAAGCTTTTATTTATAATTATTATATAAATAAAAAAACATTATTTTAAATTTTTTTTTTAAAAATTTATTTATTTATATAAATAAAATTTTAAATAACTTTAAATAAATTTAATTTTTTTTTATAAATATAAATTAAAAATTTTATATATAAGCTTAATATTTATTAAAGTTATTATTAATAATATATTTTGCTTTTTTTTTTTATTAAAAAAAGTAATTTTTTTTTATTGCAAAAAATTTGCATATTATATATAATATAATAAAAAAATGCAAAAAAATTTATTATTATTAAAATATTATTTAAATATATTTAATTAATTAAAAAATTTTAATTTTTAAAAAATAATAAATTTTTTTTTAATAATAAATATATTAAAAATGTTTATTTAAAATTTAAATAATTATATAAAAAAATAATTTTTTATTATAAAATAAAATAAAAATAATATAAAAATAAACAATATATTTTTTTTTAATATTAAAAAAAATAATATTATTATTAATAAAAATTTTATAAAACTTTTTATAAAGTTTAATTTTTTTATTTATAAAATATTAAATATAAATAAATAAATTATAAAATTTTATTAATATTATTATAAATTTTTTAAAATTTTATAAATTTATAATAATAAAATAATTTTAAAAATTTTTATAAACTTTTAATTAAAAAAAAAATTTTATAACATTAACATAAATAATATAAGCTTTTTTTTAAATTATGCTAATTATTTTTAATTAAAAAAATAATAAATAATTATTTAAAATTATTATTTTATTTAATATATAAAAATTAAAAATAAAGCAAATTTTATATATTTTTTTAATTTATTTTTTTATTATAAAAATTAAATATATAAAAAATGTTAATTTATTAATTTATTTTATTTTATTTTATTTATATGATTTATTATATATAACGTTTAATATTTTTTTATTTTAATAATTAAAAAAATAAATATAATTATTAAGTTTATGCTTTTATTAATTATTTATTAAAAGTATTTTTATTTATTTATTTTTTAAAATATTAATAATATTTTAATTTTTTTAAACTTTAAATATATTATTTATAATTTAAATAATTTTATTAAAAATTTTACTTTTTTTAATATAAATAAATTAATTATTTAATAAAATAATTTTATTTAATTTAACAAGTTTTTTAATTTTAAATATATTATATATTTTAAATATTTTTAATTTATTATTTTTTAATTTTTTTAATTTAAAAAAATTAAAACTTTTTGTTTTAATGTTTTAATAAACTATATTAATAAGCAAAATACTTTTAAATATATTATTGTTTTTTTTTTAATTAATTTATTATATTAAATAATGTATTAATTTTAACTTTTATGTTTTAATGCTATTATTATTAAATATTTATAAGTTTATAATGCTATTAATTAAAATATTTTAATTATAATAGCTAATTTTTATATACATTTATAATATAATATATATTTTTAATTTAAAATATAAAATATAACGTTATTAAAATAAATTAATAAAAAAATTATAAATTAAAAATATTATATATATAATATTTCTTTGTTTATATAATAATAAAGCTTTTTATAATATTTTTTACTATTAATATTTTATTATAATATTTGCTAAGTTTTTTTTTTTATTATTTAAACATTGCTTTATTTACTTTAAAAATAAAAACATATAATTATTAAATATATTTTATTAACCTACGCGCTAATATTAAACCATGTATTAATGTTAAATTATATATTAATGTTAAACCCCGTGTTAATATTAAGCCTTTTAAAGCTTTGCTTAGCAATTATAGCGCATTTGCGTTATTTAACAGTTTAAAATTAAATAGCTTAGCATTAATAATAAAAATAATTAACCTTATTAACTTAAAATAATAAAGCGCTAATATAGCTAACACTAATATAATTAACATTAATAATTAATTTATTGTTAATTATAATATAATTAAACATAACTTTTACTTAATTTAAGCTTTAATAAATTATAATGCAAAAAAAAACCAAAACCAAAGAAAAAACAAAGAAAAGAAAATGCTAGGCTTTTTAGCAACGGCTAATATAAGTTTAATTGCTTGCTAAATAGCGCCGGAAAAAGCGTGCAAACGTATAAACTTTGCTTTAACAAATTAGCAAATATTATTTTTTAATATTAAAACTATTTAATAAATAACTTTATTTATATATATTTTTAATGCTATTTTTAAACATTAATTTTTTATTTTAGCCATGCTTTTAAATAGCTTAATTTAAAAAGTAAAATTATTACAAAGTAAAATTTAAAGCAAAACATATAATTAAAAACTAATAATATATTAATTAATAACATTTTAAGCATAAATTTAATTTTGCTAGGTATTATAAAAATTAATAAATTAAATGTTAATGCTTTATAAACGCTAAATATTAAAGCATATTATAAAAATAATTGTTATTTAGCGCTTTATTAATTAAATAATTATAATAATATTATAAATGCTTATTAATTATTTTAATATAGTTATTTAACTTTATATAAAGTTAATTATATTATTTAATTAAATTTTTTTTTTTTTAAGTTTTTAAAGCAAAAATTTTCTATGCTTATAAATATGCTAAAGCTTGCAAATGTTTTGCTTAATAATAGCTTTAATATTAGCAAATATATTAATTATAAAACTAGCCTTTTTTAAAATTAGGCTTTTAACTTTAATTTATTTAATAATTTTTTTATCATTATATAAAACATAATTTAAAAAGCTTTAAAACAAGTTTAAAAGCATTAATAATTGCTTTTTAATAAAAAAAGATTTTTGCAAAAACGCTAATAAAAACCTTAAAATAAGCAAAAGCTCTTTAAGCTTAAAAAAAAAAGTAGTTAAATAAAAAAATCGGTAAAGTTTTAAAAAAAATATTAAATATAATTACATAACAATAAATAAAGCAAAAATTAAATTAAATGTTATATATTAAATATAAAGCTATATAAAATTTATTTTAATTAATTGTTAAATTATTTACTTTACATCGTTTTAATACTTAATTAATAACTTTTATTGCTTTTATATTAAACTATTAATTATTTTATTTTTAAACATTTTTTTAATTATATGCTTTTAAATTTTTAATTATTTGTTTTATTTTATAAAATTAAAAAATAAGCATTATTTTAACTATTATAAATTATATTATTATTACAAGGTTATTTTTACTTAAAATAGTTTTTAATAAAAAAGTGTGGTTTAATTAACATAAAGTATAAATTTTAATATAATTAAGTTATTAGTTAATTTAAAAACTTAAGTTTTAAAATAATAAAAGCTAAATTAATAATAAATATATTTAAAAAAAAAAAAAAAGTGTATTAATTTTTAATTATAATTAACTTAAATTATTATAGCTAAAATTAACATAAAAAAAAGCATAAAAATGCTTTTTTAAAATTAGCAAAAATTATAAAAACTATTAACGTAAAATATTTGCTAATTTTTTTGCTGTATAAAAAGCTGCAAAGTATTTACATTGTTGTTTTTTTAAAAGCTAGCACTATTAATATTGCTAGCATTTTTTTTTAACATTATTAAATGCTGTAAAATAATATATATTTTTTATTTATTAAATTAATAATAAAAAGGCTTTATTTTACTTAAATTAATAACATTTATAAAAAAACTAGCATATATAACATATTAATTTTTATTATAATAAAAAAAAATTTGCTTTATAACTTGCTTTATATTTGTGTGCTTATTTATAAAAATAAATTAAAAAATAAACTTTTATATTATTTTAAACAAGTTTATAAACCTTTTTTAAAATTATTTTTTAATAATTTTAAATTTATAACATTAAGTTTTTATAATTTTTTTAAGCTTTTATTAAAAAAAAACATAATAATTTCTTTTTATTTTAAGTTTTTAAAAAAAATATATTTACGTAAATTATATTTTAAAATATTAAACGTTAATAAGCTATAATGTAAAAAAGCAGGTTATAATATATAATAAATATAAATAAAAAAAGCAAAAAAAAACAAACAAAAAATGTTTAATTTAATTTAAAGTAAAAAATAATATATTTATATAATTATATTAATAAACGCTATGATTTATTTATAGCTTTATATTATTTTTTTTAATTAAAAACTAGTAGTTATAATAGTATTTATTAAAAACACTAAACTTAAATAAATAATTATTTAATTAAAAAAGCTATATTTATGTTTTTAGCAAATAATAAAAAATTTATTGTAAAAAAAAACAGGCTTATATGTTTTTATTTTTTTAACCGGTGTTTTTATAAATTAGCTTTTTATGCTTTAAAAGCGCGCTAATTTTAATTTATAAAAAGTAGTTTTTTATAAGTTTTTTAATTATAATGTTTATTAATTAGCTTTTTGTTTAAAATTTTTTATTGCTTTTTATAAGTTTATATTATTTATAATTTTAATGAAATATTATATAATATAATAATTTATTTTATTATTAAACTTTATTTATTTAAAATTATATAATTTTATTATTATATTATATAATATAAGCTAAAAAAAAATTCTTGGTTTTATTATTTATAATAATTAATTTGTTTATATTTTTATTATATTTAAATAATTTATATTGTTATAATTTTAAATTGCATAAATAAAAGTGCAATAATTTAAAAAAATCTTAATATTATTTTAAAATATATATATGATAATTTTATTGTTTTATATTTTTTATTTAAATTATATATATTTTAATAATAACCGTTTAATTTTATTATATAAACTAAGCAAACTGTTTTAATTTTACATTTAAAATTATTTGCTTTTTTTAAATTATATTAATATTTTTAAATTAAATATAAAACTAGCTTATTTAAAGCAAAAAACTTAAAACAATAGCTTTATTATTTTTATTAAGCAATATAACAAAGTAAATAAATATATGCTTTTTTAAATTTAATATAATAATAATAAAAATTAAACCGTTATATTTTTAAAAATAATAATAAAACAATTATAGCTTAATATTTTTTTGTTTAAAATATAATAAAAAAAAATTATATGCGTTTGCTTTTTATATTAAATTAATTATTTACGTATATATTTTTATTGCTATTTAATTATTTAAATATTAAATAAATAAAGTTTTAACAAAAATAAAATTATATTATTAATTTAGCTTATAAAATAATAGTTTTATATAATGTTAAAATATAATATAAAATAATTATAAAATTTTATATATTTTTTTGTAAATTTATGCTAAACGGTTTTATTAGCAAATATATATATATTTGCTTTATTAAAATAATAAATATTTTTTTTATTTAAGCAAAAAGCATGCAATGTTATAACATAAGGCAATAAAAAATATAAAAGCTATGCTATATATATTATAAAAATAAATAAACGCTAGAAAAAATTAAGAAAAAGCTGCATATGTTAGCAAAAAAACTGCAGCGCAAAAAAATAAAAATAAAAATAAGCAATAAAAGTAAAAAATGTTAAGAAAAGCCTTAAAATTGCATTTACCTGCTAATTTGCTAGCTTTTTTTATTATTATATATTTTAATTATAAATATAAAAATATAATTAAGCATTTTAGCATTTATTAAATATTATAGCTTTTAAAATTTTTTAAAGTTAAAAAAAATTTTAGCAAAAAATAAAAAATATATATTTAAATAATATGTTTTTGCTAAAAAAACTATATATTGCAAATAATATTTTATTAATAAATTATAACCGCTTTTTTAGCTAAAACTTTATATATATTAAAAAAAATATTTGTTTTTATTTTTAATTATAAGTATAATATATTAAATTATAGCTTTTAATTTAGCTTAGCAATTTTTTTTTATATTACATTTTAATTTTTTTAAAAATAGCAAACTTTTAAACTTTTAAATAATTAATAAAAAAGCGTAAAAGTTATATAAATATTTAAGCTTTTTTAAAAAGTTTAATGTTAAGCTAAAAAAATAATTAATAATTAAATTTATAAAAAGCAGCTTTTTTAAAACTTAATGTATTTAATAAGCTAAAAAAATATATTAAATTAAAACTTTAAAATAATAATTAATAATATAATTTGTTATAATATAAAATGCTAATTAATTTTAAGGTTTTTATATTTAGCTAAGCTGTTAAAAAATAGTTAATATATATATATTGCTAAACATTAAAAACGGAAAAATCTTAAAAGAGTTTTTTAATGCTATAATAACTTTAAAAATAAGCTTAAAATATTAAGGTTAATAAACTATAAATAAAAAGTTTTTAATTTTTATATAATTTGCTAAATTAACGTAAAAAATAAGTTAAAAGTTTATTTTATAGCAAATGTGTTGTTTTTTTAACATTTATAATTTTAAGTTTAATAGTTTATTTAATTACGTAATAATATTAAATATTTAAAAAACTTATAGCATAGCTTTTAATATAAAAAATTATGTTTTTAATAATGTTTATAAAAGTTTTATTAAAAAAATTAAACTTTTTAATAAAATAATAGCTATTATATTTTAATTTATAAATTAATAGCTTTAAATGTTTTTATAATTAATTATAAAATTAAAAAATATATTAATAAAATATTAACTATATATTTATGCGTAAAAATTTATTTAATTTAAATTAATAAATTTTTTATATTTTAAATTTATTATTATTTAAAATATTTTTAATAATTTTACAAGCTTAAAAACATATAAAATATTTTATATATTTTTTAGCGCTATTTTTTATTTATTGTTAAATAGGATTTTTTTAAAATTAGCTGCTAATATAGCTAGCATAGCAAATATAACAGTGTGTTTATTAATTTTAGTTATATTTAACATAATAAAAACGCTATTTTAAATATTTTATATACGGTTAAAAATAAACAAATGTTTATTATTTATGTTATTTATTATTAATAAAGCTAATTTTTTTATAATATATGTTTTATTATTATAAAATAACTTATAAACAAAAAAGCAAGCATATAATTTAAATATAAGCTATGCTAAATAATAACAACTTATAATATAAAGTAATTTAATAAAAAAATTTAAAGTTTATAAAAAAAATATAAATATAAATTTTTACACCGGCTATTAAGCTATAAAATAATTTTTATAAAGTATTATAATAAAATTAAAAATTTTAATAAATATATATAATTAAAATTTTAAGCTTAATAATTAAAAAGTTTATAAAATTTAAAAATAAATTTATATAATGTAATTTAATTTAAACTTAATTAAAAAAAAAAACAATATTATAATTAACGCTTTTAAAAAATTTAAAAACTTATTAATTAATAATATAAATATTATATTAATAATTTAATTAGTTAATTTTTTTAATAATTTAAAATTAAAATTATATTAATTATTATAGCAAATATTTATTTAATTTTAAAATATAATAAAAAAAAAGTTTAAAAATAATTAAATAAATTTAAAAGCTTAATTAAAAATTATATTAATATATTTAATATTTTGTAAAATAATTTAAAAAAACGGCTAAATAGCATTTTTTAAAATATATTAGCAAAAACTTTAGCAGCTTTAATAAAATGCTTTAAAAATTAAATTATTAAAGTGCAAAAGTTTTTTAATAAATTGCTTAAAACAGTATAAACTAAGCTATTATTTAATAAAACAAGTTATTTTTTTTAATGTTATAAAGCGCTTTTTAAATATAATTAAAAGTTATATAAAATAAAGCTTTATTATATAGCAATATTATATATATATTTTTTTAAGCTTTTTAATAACGGCATTTTAATAAATAATAAAAGGTTAAAAAAAGTAATAAGCAAGTTTTTTAATGTGAATTTTAAATATATAGCTATTATAATTAAATATTTTTATATATAATTATATAACTGCTTAATTAAAGAATTTAAAATATTATGCAATAAGGTTTTATAAAAAAATATAGCAAAATTACGCTAAAAATTTATATTTTTCAAAGATAAAATTATATAACTATAAATATATTATATGCTTTAAAGTAAAAGCAATATTTAATATAAAAAATAATATAAAAAATAGCTAATAAAAAATAATATAATTATAAAATAATTAACTTTATAAAAAAAAGTATTAATATTATAAAATATAAGTTAAACTATAATATTTAAGCTTATTTTCTTGTTTTATATAATTTATAATATAATATATTTTTAAACTTTTGTTTAAATAAAGTATATTTATATGTTTATTATATTAAAAACAAAAAGTTTTAACTAAAATATTTATAATTTATTTGCTATAGCTAATATTAAATTTAAGCTTTTATATAATAATTAATTTAATATAAAAGGCTTTTTAAACGTTAATTTAATTATTTAAAAATTAAAAATAAGCAAAGTTAGCTATTAACGCTAAAATATGCAATTATATTTAATTATTAATATATATATATGTTAAAAATAATTAGCGGGGTAAAAAATGCTAGCGCTTAATAAATTTTAAATAATTTTATTAAAATTAAAAAAAATAACTATAGTTAAGCATTAATACATGCTAAAATTAATGAATTAACCTTAATAAAATAACATAAAAAATTTATTTAAAAGTAATTTTAATTTAATATAAAAATACTTAGCTATTATAGCTAAAAATATAGCTTATATATTTATGTATTAAATTTAAAGTTAAAAAATACCTTTTTTTTTATAATTTAATATATTAAAGTTTTAATTTTATAAATAATATAGCTTTATATTATATAAAATATAGCTTTATATTATATAAAATATAGCTTTATATTATATAAAATATAAATATATTGCTTTGTTTTTATAAAACTAAAATTTATTTAATTTTTTTATTTTTAAAAATATTATTGCATAGCATTTATTTAATATAGCGCCTAAGTTTTGCTTAAGCAAATTAAAAGTTTATTTTATAAATATAATCGTATTTATATATAATAGTTATAATTTTTATTGTAAATAATATATAATATATAAATAAATATTAATATATAATTAAAAAAATATGTTTTACGGCAGTAAGCCAAGCTTAAACTTTTTTAAAACTTTTAAACTAATTAATTATATAATATAAATAGCAGCAAAGGTAATAAACACACCGAAGGTTTTACTTAAATATTTTCTAGATATAAAGCCTTTATTTTGTTTATTTGTTAAAAAAAGCACAAAAACGTGTGCTTTTGCTTATAAAATATAGCTAATTAAAAGCTATTAAAAACAAAGTTTTATTATGTTATATTAATTATTAAAATTATAAAGCATATATATAAACTTAACGCATCCCTCACTTTAACCGGACACCTAATTAAACCGGCCACCCGAATTCCCATATAAATATATATCGAAAAAGCCCGTACACCTTGACGAATATTGGGGCTACAAACTAATAATCAGTATATTTGAAATCCTTACTTAAGGACGAATCCAATGGTATTTTCTATAAATTTGCTACTATTTTATTTATAGGCGTACTTAAAACCACGCTAAAATTTTAGCGTGGTTTTCAATATAGCACTAAATAAAATAGTAGTAAATTTATAGAAAATACCATTGGATTCGTCCTTAAGTAAAGATTTCAAATATACTGATTATTAGTTTGTAACCCCAATATTCGTCAAGGTGCACGGGCTTTTTCGATATATATTTATATGGGAATTCGTGTGGCCGGTTTAATTAGGTGTCCGGTTAAAATAAAAGATGCGTTAATTTAAATAATTAATAAAGCTATTATAAATTAAAGCTTATTATATTTAATTAATCTTTATAAAAAAATTTAAAATATAATTAATGGTTAGCATAATAAAGTATAATAAAGCATAATATATTGCTAAAGCAAATAAAATATTGCTTTAATAATTTCTTTATATAGCAACTATAAATTTTTATATAATAATAATAAACGTATATTTAAATATATATATAAATATATATTTTTTATAACGTAATTAAATAATTATATAATAAAATATAACTTAATTAAAATTTATGTTTATATTTATTTATAATAGGTTTATATAATAAAATATTTTATTATTTATTATATTAAACTAGTTATAATATTTTATTTTTTTATTTTTTATTATTTTAAGCATTATTACATTAAATATTTAAACAATTTATATTTTAATATAAATATTTTATTTTTGCCTTTTAATTTTAAAGGTATAGCAATTAGCTATTAATTTTTAGCATATTAATTTAAACAATAATTATTTATTTTTTTATATAAGCAAAACCAGCAAATTTTAAATAAGCTTAATGTTATTTAAAATATTATTAAAATTTTTATAAAAAAAAATGGTTTTAAAGCGTAAGGTTAATAGCTTAAAAAAAAATGTAAACAAGCTTAAAAAAAATATTTCCAAGCTAAAAAAAAGCATTAATGCTTTAAAAAATAAAGTTAATATTTTTAAAATAAATATTAATAGTTTTAAAAAAAATGTTGGCTTTATAAAAGAAAACATTAGCGCATTTAAAACAAATATAAACAATTTTAAAAAAAATGTTAACTTTATAAAAGAAAACATTAATATATTTAAAATAAACATTAATAATTTTAAAAAAAATGTTAACTTTATATAAAAAAACATTAATATATTTAAAATAAACGTTAATAATTTTAAAAAAAATATTAGCTTTATAAAAAAAAACATTAATATATTTAAAACAAACGTTAATAATTTTAAAAAAAATGTTAGCTTTATAAAAAAAAACATTAACACATTTAAAACAAACGTAAACAATATTAAAAAAAATGTTAACTTTATAAAAAAAAACATTAACATTTTTAAAATAAACATTAATACGTTTAAAAAAAATGTTAATAGTTTTAAACAAAATATTAGCTTTATAAAAAAAAATATTAATATATTTAAAATAAACTTTAATAGTTTTAAAAAAAATGTTGGTTTTTTTAAGCTTAGTATTAGCTTTTTTTATATGCAGTTTTAAATATTAAAATAATATATAGTTATTTGCTTTAATATAATTAAAAAAAACAGTGCTATATATATAACATTTTAATAAATAAATCATTATATGTTTTAAGCCTAATTAACCGCTTTTATAGCAAAAACAATTATATTTTACGTATATAAAACGTTTATTTAAACTAAGCTAATAATTAACTTATGCTTTTATATGCTATTTTATTAAATTAAAAAATTAAAAACTTTTTTTATATAGTTAATATTATTAACAAGCTTGATAATAAAAATTAAGCTGTTTAATATATATATATATTGCTAATATAACTATTTAAAGCAAGCTTTAAATAATTTTTTTTGCTAGCTTAGTTAAATTGTTTTAAATTATTTACAATATAAATAATAAGCTTTAAAATAGCTTGCGGATATGCTTAACATAAATGTATATAATATACCTAAAAATAAATAAGCGTAAAATTTAAAAAAATTAAAAAATTTACTTTTATATTTTTAAATTAAAATAAGCAATTTATAATATTATGATTTATAAACATAAAAAAACTAAAGTTTTAATATTATAGCTTATAAATAATAAACAGGTTAATTTATAAAATTAAATAAATTTAATTAAATAATAAGTTTAATTTTTATATATTATATATTATATATATAAAATTATAAGTTTTAAAACGTTTATAAATATTAAACGCGCTAAAATATATTTTTTTATAATATTATTAATATTTAACATAAGGTTATTTAGCTTTTATTTTATTAAAATAGCTTATTATTATTGCTTAAATTGCAGCGATTTAATTGCTATTATTATTATTTAAATTATAATAATTAGCATTATTACTTAGCTTAACTTTAATTATTTTAAAAGCAATAATTAAAGTTAATTTTAAGCTTAATTTTAATAATATATGCTTAAAAAATATATTAAATAACATACTAAATAAAATATATTACTATTATTTTTACATTTATATTATATATTTTTTATATTTTTATTAATAAAACAAGTATATAATGTAAAAATAATTATTTAAAAATTATTTTTACTTTAATAATAAAAAATTAAAAAGGCAAAAAGTTAATTAGCTTTAAAACTTAATTACTTTTTCACGTTTAAAAATAATTTTACATATAAATTATTATAAAAAAATACTTAAGCTTTTAATTTAATGCTTTTTAGCTAAAGTTTTATAAATAATATAATAAAGGTTTATTATAGCAATTTATAATATTTAATTAATATATAAATTATAATAAGCTTTATAAAAATAGCTTTTGTTTATAGTAATAGCTTTTATAGCAGCTTTTTTTTATTAGTTTGTTAGTTTATTTGCTAGCCCGTTTAAATACCTATTATATACGGTATTATTAATAGCTATACAAGTAAATATAAGTAAAAATAGTTTAATATTAGCTATTAATAATTAATTAGCATAAATAACTATTTAAATAATTAATTAATATATAACAATACTTTTTATACATTATAAAGCATATTAATTACTTTAGCAAATAATAAAAATTTATATAATTAGCTATTTATTTATTAATAAAAACAGTAAAAATAATGATATTATTATTATTTAAATAATTAATATAAGCTTTAATAGTTTATATATATATTAAGTTATAAAATTAATTATTTATTAACATTAATAATTATTATATATAAGCTTTATATAGCCTGTAATAAATTATATAATAATTAAAAATAATGGGTAAAAATATAAATACTAGCAGGTAATATATATAAATAAATTTTCTTTAAATTAAAATTAATATATATATATATAACGTAAATTATATAGCTAAATTAATTCTTTATATAATTTTATATTATAATAATTTATATTTATAATTATATTTATAAATATATAAAAAAATTATTAAACAGTTATAAATGCTTATAAATAAATATTAAAAATAAACATTTATATTACCTTTGCTATAATTAATATATTAACAATAATTTTTCACATTTATTTTACGAATTAATAAATTTATAATTAATAAAAACTGCAAAGGTGCAACGCAAAAGCATTTATTATATAAGTCGTTTAAAAGCCGCAAAAAGTTTTAATATATATAAAGGTTATTATAACTAAAATAAATATATATATATATTTATAATATTTTAACGCATTAAATAAATTATACGATAATTTTTAGCTTAGCGCAATTTTAGCGCTTTATTTAAGCTTATTTATACCTATTAATTAGCTTAGCAAATAATAAAAGGTAAATTATTTTAAAAAAGCGTAAGTTATAAATAAAGCTTAGCTAATGTAATAATAAATATATAAAAGGTAATTTTTTAGCTAGCTATTTAAGCCAAGCTTTAAATAAATACCTAGCTGTTTATATTTACGTTTATAAATGTTTATTTTACCGTTTTTAAGTTATAAAAAGCTATATAACGCTTAAAAGGTATAAAATAAACGTTTAATAGCTTATATAATAAAAAAACGTTATAATTATTTATATATAAAAGCATATTAAAACCCGGCGTAATTTAGCGTTATTTAGCGCTTAGTTTATAAAGCTTTAAAAAGTAAAAAAATAAGCCTTTTTTTATTAATATATTTATAACTAATAAATTAATAAAAAAATTTATAATAATTAATGTATTTTTTATAATTAAAAAACCTTTATATTTAAAATTTTTTTTGCAAATAAGTTTTTATTTTAAAAAAAATAGCAATTATAGTTTTTCTTTTAAAAAAATCTTAATATGCGGAAAAAAAACTATAATTTTATATTTTACCTACGTTTATATACCAAGCTTTATTATAATATATTTTATACTTAAAAATATTATTAATTTTAAAACTAAATATTATACATTTGCTTTATATAGCTTTAAAAGTGCTTTTTATGCTTAATTTTAATTATTAATTTATATATAAAACATTAAAAACTATTAAAATTTTATAAAGTAAGTTTAAATAAATAAATGCAAAAAAAGTGTTTATTTATTATATTAATATTATAAAACGTATAAAAATATTTACAAATATTTAAGTTATTTTATTATAAATTATAACTTTTAATTATATAAAAAATACATTTAATTAATTATTGTTTAATATTTTATATTATAATAAACTTTTGCATAAATTTAATTTGTTTTTTTTACTTAAAATTTAACTTTTTTAGCTTAATAAAAATTAACGGCTTATTTTTTTTTATTATATTAATAATAAAAGGTTTATTTATTATATAATACTTTACGAGGGCATTAATTATATTACATTTTTAATTAAAATAAGTTTTAAAAAAAAAATTATTAATTAAGCTAAAAATAGCATTAATTATATATTAATAAGCAAAATATAATAAAGGCTTTTTTAAGTTTTTTTTTTTTTTTATTTATTTATGTTATATTAGGGATTATTAATATTATTTTTTTATAGCTGTTATTTAACATTTTTTATTAATTAATTAATAATTTATTTAATTTTTGCAGCTGATATTGCCGCTTTATATAGCTTTGCAATATAATTGTTAATTTTCCAGCGTGTTTATTAATGCTTAAGTAATTAAAAAAGCATTGTTTTAACTTTTTTTTTTATTTAATGTAATTTTAAATTGTTTATTATTAATATAATTTATATAGCGCTAAAGCTAAGTTTTTAACAGTTATTTTATAAATGCTTATAATTTATTATTAACTATAATAACTTTTATATTAACGTTAATTCTTTATAAATTGCTATTAAATTAACCGGTATTTAAAAATATGCTTAATTTTTTTGCCTTTATATTATTAAAAAAAAACCAGCTTAATATAAATAAAAAATAATTAAAAATATATAATTAATATAATATATTAAATAACCTTTTTAAAATATGTTTAAATTATAGTTGTGGTTTATAATTAAATTATAAAATGCTTTGCTTATATAAATTATTTTTTGTTAAATTATAAAAAATAAAAAATATTGCTATAAAATGCAATATTTTAATATATTTTAACAATTTAACATATATTGCTTTAATTTATACTATTATTTATATTATATTAAAAATTATAACAAATAATATTATATTTAAATTTAATTAAATTTTTAATATGCTAAATAAAACTATTTATTTTATTAAGTATAATAAAATTATTTAAAAATATAAAGCTGTTATTTAATAAAATATAAATTGCTTAGCAAAATATATATTAATTACTTAACTTAAGCTTTAAATAAAGCTTTATTTTATTTATACCTTTTAATATTAGTGATTTTTAGCAATAAAAAGCTGGTTTTATTACTTTGTTTAATGCGCAAAGTAAAAAGCTTATATATATTATTATTAAAAAGTTTAAAAAAAAAGCGTTATATTAAAATAAAATAGCAAGCAAAAAAATATGCAAGCTTAAAATAAAGCTATTTTTATATATAATTTTAAATAAAAAAAATGTTTTTTTAAAATAAAATTAATAAAGCTAAAAATTATTAACGCTTAATTATTTATTTTGTTTTTTTTTTAAAGTATTACTTTATAAACGTAAATATAAACTTAATAAAAATTTTATATAAATTTATTATTAAATTATAAACTAAAATAAAGTTAAAATTTTAATATTAAAAAAGCAAAATTAAAATTAATTAAACGTTAATAAATGTAAATAAAAGCAAAAATAAAACAAAAAAAATATATTGCTTATTAAATTTAAAAGCTTTATTTATTATATATAATATTGTTTAAAGTTAATATATAAAATTTTTAATTAATATATATTAATTTATATAAATATTATGCTTTAAACCATGTTTTAATTTTAGTTTTATAAAAGCTTAAGCTTTAATTAATATAATATTTGCTAAAAAAATAAAAAGTGATTTATATGTTATATATTTAACAACAATTAATAAAGTTATTAATAAAGTAATAAACTTTTTTTTTAAACAAAAGTTAAAAATTATATTAAAAAATTATAAAAATTTTTTATTTACTTTTTAATTTAAATGCTAATTAAAAAACTTTAATACTTTTAATTTTTTAAATTTAAACTAAAAAAATATAATAATAAGCTAAAAAATAAAATATAATAAATTTTATTTAAATTTGCAAATTTATTAAAAAAATATTTGCTATTAAAGTAAAAAATAAATTAAAAATTTAAAAAATAAAAATTATTTATAGCTAGTTAATTAATTTTAAATTATTAAATAAGCTATTATAATAATATTATATTTGCTTATAATTTAATAAATATAATTAAAAAAAATTTATTTACTTTAAAATATTAACGTAAAGTTTATAATTTTAATTATTTAATATTTATATATTTATAGCAAATGTTTTTAAGTTTTTTATTTTTTTAATAGCTTATAAAATAATGCTTTTTTAAGCTATTTAAATAAAAATATATTGTTTATTTATAAATATTAAAACAAAAAAAAGCAGTAAAAAGCAGTAAAAAACTTAGTTTATATATTATAAAATTAGCAATTATAATTTATTAAAATAAAAAACATATAAGTTAAAGAAAAAAAATTAAATATAAATTTATTAACTTTTAAAATTATATTTTTTAATATATAACGTTAATATAACCGATAAAACGGCAAAGCTTATTTTATAAATAAATTTTACAATTTAAATATAAATTTAAAGTTTTTTAAGCTTTATTAAAAAATAATAGCTTATTATATTAAATATATGTTAACATTTTTTAACAAAAAATTATTTAAATTTAAATATTAATTATTTTATTATATTAATATCATTAAAAGTTATTTATAGCTTTTTTTTTTTTTTTTGCGCTTTTTTATTTTATAGCTATATTATCTTTTAGCGCTATATAAAGCAATTATAAAAAGCATTAGCAAATTATATAGCGCAACTTTTATAATGCTATATAAAATCTTAATATATTTTGTTTAAATTTAAGGTATTTATTATTTTTAAAATATTAATAAATTGTTTTAAAACTATTATTTTATTATTATTTTAATTATAAATTATAGGTTTAAGTTTTTATATATTTATATATAACATTAATTTATAGCATATTTATTATTTATTAAAATTTTTGCTTAATATTAACCTATAAAACTTAAGCTTATAATAAAAGTTATTTATTATAAAGTTATTAATGTTAAATTATAATATATTAACGGTGTAAAAACGCAAAGCTAAAGTTTTTTTATTTTTTTATTTGTTAAAACTTAACTTTTACGCTATAAGCTTGTTTTATAGTTTTTCCAAAGTTTAATTTTTATGCCGGCTTGGCTTTTTTATGTTTTATGCGGATTTTTTAGCCTGCTTTTTAAAAGCTATTAAGTTTAACTTTATTTATTTAATTAATGTAATTAATATAATATTATAAGCTAATATATTATAAATAATTATATGTTTTATTAATTTAATTAATATTTTAAAGCTTTTTGCTAATTTATTAATAAATTTAAATAAATTTACTATTTTTTTATTATTTAATAAAAAAAGCTATGCGTTTTAAAATATATAATTGCTTTTTTATTAATAATATAAAGCAGTTTATATTTAAAGTAAATATATAAAATAATTAATAATAATATTAATTAAAGAAAAATAATATAAGCATTAAAAATCAAGCTTTTTGCTAAAGTTTTTTTTATAATATAAGTTTTAATAAATTTTTTACAAGTAATTTAACTTTAATAATAAAAAAAGCTTTTATATAATATATTTTAATTTATAGCAAAGTTAATATATTAATGCTAAATAAATATATTATATTTAATTATAGCTTATAAATTAAATTAATTATTTTTATTAATAATTTAAAAATCTTTAATATATTTATATATTTATAATAGCAAAACTTAAATTTATTTTGTTTTTTATAAGCTATAATTATTTTTAATTTATTTTTAAAAAAAATAATAGTATAAACGGTAATAAAGTATAGCAATATATAATTTAATTTAAAAAAGTTTTTATAAAAATGCTAAAATAAAAGTTAATGTAATAGCTTTGTTTTTATATATATAATAATAGCTATTAAAAATAAATATAAGCAAACAATAAAAAAAAAAAACCTTTTATAAGCTATATAAATTTACAGCTTTTTTTAAAAGATTTTATTTTTAAAAAAAGAAAATAGCTAAAAAATTTAAGCAAAATTTAGCTAAATTATAATTAAAATAGCTAACAAAAGAAATTAATTTAATTAAACATTAGTTATTAAACTTATATTAACTATGTTTAATTAAATTATAATTTATGCTTTATTATCGATAATATAAAACGCTTTAATATTATAGCTAATAAATAATATAAGCTTAAACTTTTTTAGTTAATTAATAAATTAATTGAAAAATAGCTTAACTATAGTATAATTTACTGCATGGCGTTGTTTTTTAGCTGTAAAGTTTAATATTAAAGTTTTAGCTTTTTTTTCCATGCTATAACTTTATTTATAATTTACGTTTGCTTTTTTAATAATAATATTTTATATTTTATTAAAATAATTAAATGTTTAAAATTTAATGTTATAAAGCTTATTAATAAGTTTTTAAATTTTATAATTACTATGTTGTAATTTTAATATAAATTTAAAATATAACATAATAATAAAAAAAAAAAAGTTTATAAAAATTTAAATTTAAACAGCTTTTTTTTTATTTAAAATATATTTAAATATATATTAAATAGCTATTAATTATAATTTAAAATAACAAATATTTTTATTAAATAGTATAATTAATAATAAGTATATATATTAAGGTTTTTTTTTTTTTATATTTTATAATATTTTAGCTTTTATTTTTTAGCAGCTTATAATTATAGCAAAAAATAAACTTAATTTAATTTTAAATTATATTGTATAATGGTAGCAAAATAACCTAGGCGTATATATATCATTTTTTAAGCAATTTAATAAATAAATTTTAATATTTTTTAAAAAGCTTAAGGCTTTGCAATATAGCGTGCCTTTATAACGTTGCATTAATTATTAAACGATTATTTAAAATTTTTTAAATTTTAGTTGTTAAATAAATTTTAACTTTTATTTTAAAAATATAAATGTTATTACTTAAAAACTTAAATGTTATAGCTTAGAAATTTTAGCGGTGTTGTTTAAGTTTTATATATATAAATGTATATATATATATATATAAAATCTTGGTATGTAAATAAAGCTGTAAATAAAGCTGCAAATAAAAGCAAGCGAAATAATATTACAATACTTTATAATATAAGCAAAGCATATAAAAATGCTAAAAAAGCTTTTATTTATTTATTTTATTTATTATATTAATATTGCAATTATATTGTAAAATAGCTATACTTAATTTTAAAATAATAATATTTAATGAAAATATATTTAAACTTGTTTAATAAACATGATTTTTTTAAAATTATATTAATAAAAATAAAAAACTAAAGAAAAGTAACATATATAGCATTAATATTAATTTATTTAGCTTAAAAATAATATTAACATTTAATAATTAAAGTGCTAAAATTATTTTATATATATAATATATAAACGGTTTAAATAATTTAAACAAATTAAGGATTATTATAGCGTTTAATTTTTTTTAAGATTTTTTTACGAATATTTTTTTTAAGGTAAATAATTAATAAAAAATTAGCAAGCTATAATGTTATAACTTTTTTAATGGTTATTTAAAACTATTATATATATTTAAGCAAGCATTTATTATAAAGAAATATTTGCAAAAACTGCAAAAACCCTGGAATTTTTCAAGCTTTATTTTTATAACTATATTATTAACAAAATAATTAATAATATAATTTGCACGCATTTAATAAAGCTATAAAACCAAGCTATTAAAAAAGCCATATTAAAAATATAACTATTTTTTATTATTTAAGTTATTATAATTTATGTTAATTTTTTTCTAATAAAGGTATATATAATTTTAATTAATGGAAAATATATATATTTTAATAGCTAATTTTAATATAATATAAAGTAAATAATTATATTAAACTATATTTAGCAAATAAAAAACAAGTTGTTATAATATATTTTTGCAAGCTATTTAATAATTATAATAAATTTTTTAATGAAAAAAAACTATAAAAAGCAATTAAGTTTTTTTGTTAAAAAAAAAAGGTTTTTATTATAGTTATTAATATTAACAGCAATAATATAGTATATATTTCATAACTTATTTATTTTTTCGATATAACGTTAAAAAATTAAAAAATAGTTAATATATAATAATATATTTTAACAATAATAAATAATTTATATATAATTAATCGGTATATAATTTAAGTTAGCAAGCTATGCTACACTTATTTATTATTAACACTTTATAAGCATTTAAAGCAAAAATATATTATTTAATTATAAGATTTATTAAATAATATAAAAAATAAGCGCTTATTATTTTTTTTATAAACAAACGGCGCTTTTATATAGCTTTAAAATATTTAAATATAATATTAATTATATTAATTATATTATTATTAATTTGTAAGGTTTAACATTAAATGTTTTTTTTTTGGATTTTTTTTAGCTTAAAAAAGCATTTAGGTATGCTTTTAATACTAAGATTTAAGCAGCAAAAGCAAAAGTTAAGCGTTTAATTTACTTTAAAACAAACTTTGCTATTATTTTTTGCAAAAGTAATTATTTAAACAATAAATTATAAAAAGATATTAAAAGCTATATAAATAAAACAGCTTATAAAGCTTAAAAAAAAATATTTAAATTTGGTATAAATTTTTTAAAAAGTGCAATATAATATAATTGTTTGCTATATTAGCTAAAGCGGCGCTTTTTTTACTTAAAATGTTTAAGTTAATTAAGCTATTATATAATTTAGCTATTAATATTTAAACGTTATACGTAAAAAATAGCAAATGGTTTAAAAAATCAAAAGCGTTAGTTATTTTTAGCAAAATATATAAGTTATTTTTACATAAACATAAAACATATATTAATAAAAAAAAAATGCCTTAAAATTACTATTAATTAATTAATTATTATTTAATTAATTATTAATATAATTAACAATGTAATAAATAATAAAAAGTATAAATTTAAATTAGTTTATAATTTTATATATATTTATAAGCAAAATATTAGTTGCAAAAATAATAATAAAAATACAGTGGCTCGAAAAAACTCCCGTCCGCGGTGCCATTTTACATTAAAACTCACCTAATTAAATAATTTATTTCTATATAAATTTATATGTAAATAAATTAACAGAAATTAAAATAAGATAGATTTTAATAAAAGGTTTAAAATGTATAATTAGATTTTATTTTTAGATTTTTTTAAAGTGGGTATTTTTAATGTTTTATAAAAGATACTTAGGAATACATGAAATTTTATTTTTTAAATTTAGCGTTAAAAATCGAAAGAAAATCGGAAAATTGTTTTTTCTTTAAAAGGAAATAATATTTATATATATATTTAAAATTTAAAAAGCTTTATTTTTTAAGGTTATTATTTAAATTTTTATATTTATTTTCATTTTTAGCTAAAATATTAAAATTTAATGTTTTTTATAAATTTAAAAAAGAAATATTATTAATAGATTTTTATAATTATTTAACATTAAAATTATTATTTTATTTAATAAAACTAATATAAAACTGATTTTTATTAATTTATTATAATATAAAATTATATAATAAACTTTTATTTAAAATTTGCATTTTTTAAAGAAATTAAAAATAAAAGTTTAAATTTAAAAATAAATAAAATAGCTATAAATATAAAACTTTAAATTTTAAATGTATATAAATATATATAATCATAATAAAATGAGTTTTTATTTTTTATTATTTTTTGTGGAGCTATAGGTTTTATTTAATTTGTTGGAAATACTTTTTAATCCTTTTGCGGACGGGAGTTTTTTCGATTAACTATAGCAATATAGCTAGCACTAATAAAACAAACTTATTTATTAAAATTAACTTAAGTAAAGAAATGTTTAAATAAAAATACTTATTGGCATATAATTTAAAATTATAAATAAATGGTTAAGCTTTTTTTTGTAATAAAATACTTTAGCGTATTAAAAGCAAAAATTTAATATAGCTTGTAAAAAATCAAACTTGTTAAAACTTTTAAAAAAAAAGCTTTTAATTAAGTTAAGTTATTATAAAACTATTTATTAAAGTAAAAAAATATGTTATAAATTAAATAAAAAATGGCAATTATTAATTATAATTAATTTAGCTATATATTTTTTTATTATAAATTAAAAAACATAAATAAAATAAATAATTAAACTATATATATATTTTTAATATAATATTAATATAATTATTTTAAATTTTTATTATAATTAAATAATTATATAATAAAACTTTTGTTAGCATAATTATAGCAATTTATTAAAATAGCTAGCTATTAAACTATAGTAAAATTAATGTTAATAAAACTATTTTTATATATTATTTTAATTTTTTAATAATATATTATTTAATTATTAGGAAAAAGCCGTAAAAGGTGTGAAAAAAGGTATAAAAGGTGTAAAAAAATGCAAAAAGTGTAAAAAGTGTAAAAAATGTGAAAAAAGCGCAAAAAATATAAAAAGCGAAGCTTTTTAAAGCCTTTTAAAAATAAAGCAGCTAATTTACATAAATAACATAAAGTAATATATTAAAGTAAAAAGGTATATAAAACAGCGCAAAAAAATTAAAATAAAGTTAATTAAACGGCGTTTATAAAAGCTTTATAAAAATAATAAACAAACTTATAAAGTTTTTAAATTAAATAAAGCTAGCAATTAAATTATAAAATATATTAAAATTATTTAATATAATAATAATATTAGCAATATTATTTATAAAAGTTTTATTTGCTTTTTTAATAATTATTGCTTTAATTATAAAAGTTATAATAATATTTTAATTAAAAATATATAAATAAAATATTTTAAAATTATTAAATATATAAATGCTTTATATAATAATATTATATATAAAATTTTATATTTTAACTATTATATTTTTAATAATATTTAAAGTAAAAAATGTTTTAGCTATTATTATTGTTTTTAAGTATAATTTTTATAATATAACGCATTTCACACTTAAACCGGACACTTAATTAAACCGGCCACCCGATTTCCCATATAAAAATATACCAAAGAAGTCCGTGCACCTCGACGAAAAATAGGCCTAAAAACTAATAATTGGTATTCTTGAAATCCTTATTTAAAAAGAAATCCAATAGTATTTTTTATAAATTTACTACTATTTTATTTAAGGCTGTATTAAAAACCACGCTAAAATTTTAGCGTGGTTTTAAATACCTTTATAAATAAAATAATAGCAAATTTATAATAAATACCGTTGGATTTATTTTTAAGTAAAGATTTTAAATATATTAATTATTAATTTTTAGGCTTACTTTTTGTCGAAATGCACGGGCTTTTTCGGTATATTTTTATATAAAAAATTAAATAGCCAGCTTAATTAAATGTCCGGTTTAAATAAAAAATGCGTTATTAATAATAATAATTTATTAATATATATTTTAAATAATATAATTTTATATTTAAATTAAAAAGCTTTATAATTAATATTATAATATTTATTAAAAAGTTTTAACGTTATAAAATTAATAAAAAACCAAAAAAAAATTTTTATAATAAATAACTTAAAATAAAAGTTTATAACTTTATTATTATTTTTATAAAATTATTAAATTAAATATTTTTTTTTAATATATTATTATAAATATTATTTATTATAAATTTATAATAGTTTATTTTATAGCTTTTATTATTTAAAGCTTTATAAATTTTTAAAAGTTTTTTTAAAACGTTAATAAATTTATTTTATTTTTTTATTTTAATTAATTATTTTAATTTAAATAAACTTAATAATAATAAATGCTTTAAAAAAATGTTTTTAAATATTTATTAAAAAAAACTTATTAATATAAATAAAAATTTTTATTAAATTTTTTATTGAAAAATATATATATTTTTAATTTTAATTATTAAAATTAACATTAATATTAAAAAAAAGTTTATTATATTTAATTTATTTAAATATATTATTAATAAAAATAACAAATAATAATAAATTAAATATTAACTTTATTATTAATTAATAAGTTTAAAAAAAAAATTTAATATATTTTAAATTAAAATTTAAAATAAAGTTTAAAATTATAAAAATAATAAAAATATATATAATAATTTATATTTTATTATATTAAATTAATTAAAAAAAAAAAAAAAAAAAACTATTTTATATATAATTTAAATAAATTTTATATATAAATAATATAAATTATTTAAAATATTAAATTATTTAATAAATTAAATTATTTTTTTTATTAATTTATTATATTTTAAAAAATATAATATTTAATTTAATTAAATAATTATATAATAATTTAAATTTTAAACATAAAGTTATTAAAATAAATAATATTTTAAATATAATTATAATTTTTTTAATTATTATATAAAAAATAATTATATTATTAAAATTGTTAATTATATTATATAATTTATTAATTAATATATTTTAAATAATTTTTTTATATTTGCTTAAATTTTAATATATAATATTGCTTTTTATTTTTAAGCTTAAATTTTATTTTATATTATATTTTATTATTAATATAATAATAAATTTAAATTAAAAGCTTATATTTATATTATTTATAAAAATAAAAAGGTTTATATAATATAAATTTAAAAATATAATAATTAATTTATAATAATAATTATTTATTTATTATTTAATTTTTTAATTAAAAAATTATATATTATTTATTATAAAATTTATAATTTATATGTTTTATATATATTAAAAAATATATTATTATATAAAGTTTTTTATATAAAAAATTATTTTAATTAATTAATTAATTTAATTTTTTTATATTAAAATAATGTTTTTATTAAATATTAAAATAATTTAATTATTATTAAATTTAATTAAATAATTAATATATAAAGTTTTTTTAAGCTTTATAAAAAAATTAACTTTTTATAATTTATTATTTTTTAAATTAAAAAGTTTAATATTATAAAGCTAAAAATATTATTTATTTATAAATTAATAATATTAAAATTATTTTATAATTTTTAAAATATAAAAAAATATATATTATATATAAAAATAATTATTTTTAATTTTATTAATTTATATAAAAATTATATGATTTATAAAATAATATTTATAAAATATTTTACATTTAATTTTAAATATAAATATATTAAGTTTTTTTAAGTTAATTTATTTTTTAATTTATTTATTATATTAAAGTTTTATATAAATAAAAAATTTAATATTAAAATTAATTATTAATTTATTTATTAAATTATTAATAATTAAAATAATATTTTTTTTTAATATTATTATAATTTTATAAAATTAATTTTAATTTTTTAAATAATTTAATTATTTTTTTTTAATGTATTATATAAAGCAAAATTTAAAAATATATATATTATTATATTTAATTAAATTATATTTTATAAATTAAAATATTTTTTATATAATTAAATTATTTATTTTTATAATATTTAACTTTTTAAATAATATTTTAAATATATTAATTAATGCATTTTTTATTTAAATTAAACATTTAATTAAATTAGCTATTTAATTTTTTATATAAAAATATATTAAAAAGATTTATGCATTTTAACAAAAAATAAGCTTAAAAACTAATAATTAATATTTTTAAAATCTTTATTTAAAAAGAAATTTAATAGTATTTTTATAAATTTGCTATTATTTTATTTATAAGCATATTTAACATTACGCTAAAATTTTAACGTAGTTTTTAATATAATGTTAAATAAAATAGTAGTAAATTTATAATAAATATTATTAAATTCGTTTTTAAATAAAGATTTCAAATATATTAATTATAAATTTATAGCTTTAATATTTATTTAAATGCACGGGTTTTTTCGGTATATTTTTATATGAAAACTCGGGTGGTTAATTTAATTAAATGTTTAATTTAAATAAAAAATGCGTTATATTATTTTTATATAATTTAATAATGAAAATATAGTTTTTTTTTATTAATTAAAAATTAATAGCTTATTTATTTTATAAAAATATTATTAAGCGTTATATTTTTATAAAAGAGTTTTTTTTTATATATAATTAATAATTAAATAAATTATGTTTTTTTAGCTATTATTTTTATAACATTTAAAGTTAAATTTTTAATTATATAATAATAATTAAAAATATAAATATATAATATTAATTAATTATTTTAAAAATAAATTTATTATAATAAAATTAAAAATACCTTTTTAATATATAATAAATATATATAAATTATAAATACCAGCTATTAATATTATTAACTTTTTATTTTTACCATTTTTATTTAAATTATATTTATTTATATAAAGTTATTATTATTTTTACTTTTACATTGTTTTATATTATATTTAAAATTATATGTTTTTAATTTTTTAATAAAGTAAATTATATATTAAATAAGCATTTCTTTTTGCTTTTTTTATTATTATTAATATTATATTATATTTACGCTTTATTTATTTTTATTTTCATTTTTAAATAATTAATAAATAAACGTTATTTTTTAAAAAAAAATATTTTATAGCGTTTTAATTTGCTTATTTTTATTAAATTATAATTTTATATTAAAATTTGGTTTTTTTTTATTTTTTTGCTTTTAATAATAATTATAATAAAAATATATTAATTATTAACATTTTATAGGTTTTTTATAATAAAGCTATTTAATATTTTCAATATTTTTATTTTAACGTTTTTAAAAATTATATTTAAAAGCTTAAAAAAATAGCTAAAAATATTTTTTATTATTATATTTAATATATAATTTAATTAATTTATTTTATTTTACTTATTATAATAAATAATAAATTATAAATAAATATAAAAGTTATTTAATTGTTTTAATTTAAAATAATTTAAAATTAATAATATTAATTAAAAGTTAAATTGTTATAAATATATTTTAACTTTTATTAAAAAAGTTTTTAAGTTTGTAAAAAATTTATTAAAATTCATAAATATTTTAACTATAATATAAATAATAAAAAATAAAAAAAAGTTTTTAATAAATATAACAATTGTTTTATATATTATTATTATTATTAAATATAAAAAACTTTTTTTTTTATAAATAAAGTTTAAAATAATTGTTTTAATATTATTAAAGATTTTTATAAAATAATTTTTATAAAGTTTATATAATTTTTTAATAATAATAATAGCTAAAATAATTGTAAATAATATAAGTAAACTTATTAAAAAACATAACGCATTTTCCATTTAAATTAAACACTTAATTAAGCTAGCTATTTACGTGACATATATAACACCGGTAATTTTATATAAAGTACTACTTACCCCCTTTTTTAATAACTTAACGGAAAGTGGGCCTATAAACTAATAATTAGTATATTTAAAATCTTTATTTAAAAATAAATCCAATGGTATTTTCTATTATTTTATAGCCATTTTATTTAAGCGTGCACTTATAAAACTTTATTTTACAGGGATTATTTTAGCCTATTTTTATATAGCCTTAAATAAAATAGCTATAAAATAATAAAAAGTACCATTGGATTTGTCTTTAAATAAAGGTTTTAAATATGCTAATTATTAGTTTATAGGCCCACGTTTCGTTAAGTTATTTAAAAGGGGGGCAAGTAGCACTTTATATAAAATTACCGGTGCTATATATGTTATGTAAGTGGCCAGCTCAATTAAGTGTCCAGCTTAAATAAAACATGCGTTAGGTTTTAATAATATATAAATTAATAATATTGCTTAAGAAATAAAATAATTATATATATTTAATAGTTTTTTTATATTAAATATATTAAATAATTTTTTTATATTAAACGTTTATACGCTGTGATTTAAATAGTTTTTTTTAAATTAGGTATATTAAATGGCTTTTTTATATTAAACATTTATAAAATATTTTACAGTTTTTTTTATTTGCTTTATAAGCATAAACTTAAAGCATTTTTAAAAATGTTAAACTTATTTTTTAATAATAGCTTTATAAAACTATTAGCTATTTGTTTAAATATATAAATTTATAAAAAATTAACGTTGTTTTGCTATATTATTTTTTTGTAAAAGATTTATCATATTAGTATATATTTTATTTTGTTATAAAACTAAGGATTTTTTGCTATAACTATAGCTTTTTAATTATTTTTAAAAATAATAATAATAAATATGTTTTTTTTAATAATATTTAGCTTTATAAAAAATTATTATAATTATATAGCTTTTTTAATAGCTTGCGTTTATTTTATAAATTTTAATTTATAAAAAAATAAAACAATGCTTAATTATTATTTTAAACTTTAGCTAATAATATTATTATTTATATTAAAAATATATTTAATAATAAATTTTTTAATTTATATATAGTTAATTTAATTAGCATTAATTTATTTTATTAAGTTTTACAAGTTTTCTTTATAATATAATTTTAAATTAATAATATTATAAAAATATTATAACACTTTTTTAATAGCTTTGCTATATATTAGTATAAGGTTTTTTTTATACCTATTTAAATAAAATATTATATAAACTATGTTTAATTTAATGTTTAACATAGTATATATTAAATAGCTAATAATTTTAGCATATTATTATATATTTTTTTTAAAGGTTTTATAATTATTTGCTAGCTTTAAAATTTTATTTATGTTTATTAAAATAGCAATAATATATATATTTTATTAGCCGAAATTTTTGATTTTTTTTTTAAATAAGCTTTTTAGCTAAAAAAAAAACAATTATTTGCTTAATTTTATATAATTGCTATATTTAAATAAAAAAAACAAAAGTTTAAGTTTTATATTTTAAACTTAATAAATAATGCTTTTTTAATTTTGCTAATTTTCTTTTTTAATAATTTAACAATAAATAAATTATTTATATAAATGGCTATATATATATATATTTTAATAAAAACGTTAATATTTAAATTTAATGGTTTAAAGTTTAATATATATAAAAAGTTTGCTAGCATTTAATATTATATTTTAAAAGCATATTTAAATTTATATAATGTTTTATTTAATTTGTAAACTTTATTAATGTTGTTATTAAATTTAAATAATTATTATATATATATATATTTTTTTATTTTTTTATATAAAAAAGCAATTTTAACGTTTATTTATTTAATTTTAAAGTTTAAAGCTATAATAATAATAAAAATAGCTTTATAATTTATAAGTTTAATTATTAATATAAATGTTTTATTATAGTTTTTTTTAGCAATTTATTTAAAGCTTTTAATTATTTATTATGCTTTATATTTAATAATTTTATTATAAACGCTTTTTTTAATTTTATAAACTTTTTTAATACATTTTTATATAAAAAATAAAATAATTAATTTAATTAAATGTTCGCGTTAAATAAAAAAATATTATTAATTAATAAATAACGCATTTTTTATTTAATTTAAACATTTAATTAAACCGGCTATTTATATAATATATATAACACCGGTAATTTTATATAAAATATTATTTACTTTTTTTTAAATAATTTAATAAAAAATAAGCTTATAAATTAATAATTAATATATTTAAAATTTTTATTTAAAAATAAATTTAATGGTATTTTTTATAAATTTGCTATTATTTTATTTATAAATACATTTAAAACCACGTTAAATTTTTAACGTAGTTTTAAAAATAACATTAAATAAAATAATAATAAATTTATAAAAAATATTATTAATTTTTTTTTTAAATAAAAATTTTAAATATATTAATTATTAATTTATAAATTTATTTTTTATTAAATTATTATTATTTTTATATATAAACTTTTAAGTATAATTATTATAAACGACGGCTAAGCATGTTTGTTAATAAATACTAGAAATACCATATTAATTATAAGGTAACAAAAGGTAGGTTCGACACCTAGGCCCATGGGGCGTCTAGCTACTATATATATAGCCAAATGGTGACTCACTCGTTAACTAGGTGGCCAACAAGGTAGCCAACCAACCAACAAGGTTACCGACCAACTAGGTGGCTTATGTAATAGCTATAGGTCAAGGCCAAGGGTCAAGGCTAGCCATGGTGGCTACGAGCCTTCACTATAACCGAGGAATAACCGGTTTAATTAAATATCCGGGTTAAATAAAAAATGCGTTAATTTTTTAATCATTAAGCTTAACTATTTAATTTTATATTTTTATATTAATGTTTATTTATATATAAAGCTATTTATTTAATTAATTTACGTGATATTTAAATATATATGCTGTTATTAAATGCTAACCTATATAAACCTCCGAAATCACCATTGTCGGTGTTTTTGCTACTTTTTAGCATTTACCCCTTGGAGTTTCGGTAGTAGAAAGTCCCTCATGGAGTAGACTTTTCCTCCGGAGTTATGTTAGGAGTTGTTGAGGGACATGTATAGGTCTCGCTGGGACACTCTTTTACGATTCTTTTTTTCGGGTTTCACAACTCTCTCCCTTTCGGTATTTCTTCTTTCCCCTCGATCAGTCATTCGTTTATTTACACACCTCTGCTTTTCTTAGATTTTCGGAGTTTTCATCACATACTCACTCTCTCATCTGTTCAGATTTGGACGACATTTCAACAATAGCCCTTACTATAATATTATAGAGAATAAGTTACAATTTTAGCAAAAGCCCAGACTGAATACTCGTTGCTTTGCCTATTCTGCTGTGGGCCTCTTGCAATTTGTTGCAACATTCTCCGTGTTTATTGCTATTGAAAGGAGACAGATATCGATTTAACCACGGACAACCTTCGGTAACACGCATGAAAACGCTCAACAGTCCGCTGCATAGGATGCTACATGGCGCCTTCTATTAGCATACACTGTGAACCCATGCGGCAGTCGGAATGCCAAACATCAAATTGAATGTGCACTATATGCTCAACAATATCTCTAGTGAGCTCAGATACCTTCCAGCCTGTCACAGCACTGCCAAAGTAATTTCGCAAGACTTCTTCCCAATTGGTGCTATCACGCGTCCCTATCCGTTTCTAATATACAAAGTACAACGCGGTGTTTTTCTCAGCTCCAGCCATAACCAATCCCGGAACTCCAATAATGGCGTCCCTAAGCATCGAATTCGCAAGTAATGCCGTGGTCGCGAGGGCCGCAGGCGCCACCAGAAGACGCAAGGTTGATGACCTGGTCGCCGTAGCCGATGGAAGCGCCCGCGAGGCCGCTTGCGTGCTTGTCGCACCCATTGCCGTTGGTCACAACCAAGTCATAGTTCAGGCCCGTCTTCTTACGGGAGATGATGGTCGCCGGGTCGGCCGGGCACGGTGTCTGAAACGGATCCAACTGGCGCCATTCGCCTGTCGTCAAGGGCAAGCAAACTCGAAGCTGCATTACGGGAGGGGCTGTCAGTCATGATGTCTTCAGCTTGTTGACTTATTATGCGTTCTGCTGTATGAGAGTGAGATGGTGTACGTACCCAGGGCTGTCCGTTGTATTCAGTGTCGCGAATAGACGTGTAGTGCACGACGAACTTGCCCTCCGTGGGATCGTAGACGTGCTGGTCGGTCCGGCAGTCCCAGATAGCCGTGGCCGTGCCAGCGTAAAGCGCAATGGCAGCCATGGCAATGGAGATGGGAGTCTTGCTATACATTTTGGGTGTTGGTGATGTTGTTGAATGGCTTTCTGAAGTCTGAAGTAGTCGATCTATGAACAATTTGTCGTTGGTGTAAGGTGTGTAGCTGAGTTGTGATGCTTATTTTGATGGTGATGGTCGAAACAAGAGAAATCTGTTAGGGGAGATAGAAACCTTTATACTTGCAAGAAGCAAGCAAGCATCACTTGAACCTCCTCGTTTCAATTGAAGTTCTTGCCATATCGTCACAATATGTTGAACCTTACTTGCTACGCCGTTCTCCAGCTACCTTAGCGCTTCACTGTAAGGCAATGAGGAACAGGAATGCTTATATCTAATAATATTTTGCGGCTGACCTTAGCTTAAACAATGTCGATCTGAACCCGATCAAGTAACTTAAACCGACAATCGACAACTAAACCTAGTATTTGGTTTCAGTGAGGGATGTTAGGTCTTCTATAAAAAAAGGGATCAACATGAGCGTATTGAAGAAAAGATGATGTCTATGATCCATCATGGAACTTTCTTCGATACGCCGTATACGTGCAACGCCCTATAAAAGGAAGTGGCAGTGCGGAACGACGGAACGAATCCGTCTTCTTGCGCAGCACGAGTACCTGCAGTTCCCCAGAAGGGAAATCAATAAACCTGCCAAGAACTACGCTACATGGTTGGTTATTCCTGGAGTGGATAGCTTATTAGGTGCTATCAAGGCTGTAGCCTGTGACCAGTTCCTGGCTTCAATGAGCTGGATGTTCAGGATTGAAAAGCTAGGAGGACAAAACTTTGCGTGGCAATTGGATCACTCTGATACTCTCAGAGGTCTCACGCCCGGTAGCGAGATCCAGGAAGTAAGCGATCTGTTCCATGGTATACAACTTGTAAGCACTGCGTATAGTAGTTATCACATGTTGAAATTATATGCTTTGTGCCGCGAGTTCTCCGGGGAGAGAATATTTGCTACATTGTACAAGTATATAGGAATATCTTAAATTCGCTAACGTTCCATTCTTCAAGACCGGCACGAAGCCCTTGACCTGCGAGTTCTACGAGCTGGCGGGCATCATTGCCACCCCATGGCGGATACGAGAGATCAAAATCCCAATCACTTCCAGTCCACAGGGCAACCTCGTGCAAGTTTTCGCATTCCAACAATAGTTTGTGCATTCCGGCGCTATTTTCTGTCGATATATGTTGTTCTTGCGGCATATCAACTGAAATGTATAGCGCTCTGACAGAATGCCAGTTGTCGTAGAATAAATCAGAGAGACAGTCGTGTCTAGCCTGAAGCAGGGGTTTCGTCACCGCAATACGCATAATGCCGGGCCAGACAGTCATGAACCGATCCAAGAGCTCGGGAGCGAACATTGCGTCTGCAGCGTCCAGAAAAATAGCATCCCAGTCCCTGACGAAGAGTGCGTCGCGATCGGGAATAAATCGGCGGAGAAACACAAACTGCCTTTCTTCGATGCAAGTGCGAACTCGGGGGTGCTGTGCCTCTGCCCATTGTAGGGCGATGCCGTGAGCTTCACTATTGACAAAAGCTAGCGGTACGTTAATGCGCGCTTCGTCCAACAGATCGTGTCGGTATTTGACAACCAGATTTTGGTCAAGATTCACAGGGTCGTAGCTTGCCTCGGAAGGTAATAGATCCCTCCCACGCCAGCACCCTTTCTTATATGTGTACAAAGCTGGTCCGAGGTCACTGGGGAGTGCATAATGCCATATCTTGTTCCGCAGCTCGGGGGGAAGCTTTGGGAACAGATGGAACGTCAAATAGGAATGATCCATTGGGCGCGATTTCAAAATGTTTGCGTGAAATCGAAGATGTGCAGGTATGACCACCAGGACACTGAAAGAAATTTAGGGAGCTTCCCCTGAGCTAGTCGTCGTTTGTGAGAGTAAATTGCGTAGATTCTTTTAGCTGAGGGTCGAGCGACGTCGGGAGAATGGAGTAAGATACTTTACCTACAGTAGACCTATCAGCCCTACCGTAGATCCTGCGCCACCTAAGTGACGTCGTCGATGCGGCACAGTCCCCTGGCTTACTGCTAAATTAAGGAACCCATATATTGATAAAAAGTAGCCGGATAGCTAAAGGAATCGATTACATTGAAGGATTCGATTAAGGATTCGATCTACATGAAACTCCGTAATTATAACTATTGTCGACATCTCTTTCTCTCATTGGCCCGCTAGTATCATTAACTTGCAACATCAACAATTGCAACATCAATAATTGCGATGATATCACTGACGTTATAAATAGTTCGCAGGTGGAATCTTTTCATGAGCTACCTCAGAGGTATTTTCTCAAGCTAAGATTGGGTTCAGCTGAGGAAGCGAAGTTATTTTCAGCATCCTAATGAGGAATCCGGGCCTCCAACGAGACTGTCTGAGGTTGAGAAGAGTTGTAATATACAAAAGAAAATAGTTTAACCACATCATGCACACAGCTCAAATATAAAGCTGGCCGCCATATCACTGCCCGAAAGAATCAAACATTATCACTTCACCCACATTGCCTTTTCTTCTTCATCCTTCTTGACCGTTGATCCTGAACCACTCGATACATCAGTGAATCCTTCACTCAGTCACTATACTGCTTCCCAGTCAAGATGCTTGCCTTCCTCGCCAGCTTCCTTGCCTTCCTCGTCTTTGCATCTACCGCAGTTGCGGGTAGAGTCAGCTACTTTGCCCGTTACGACGGAGAGGGAATGGGCACACAATCTACTTCCAAGGCCATTAACTATGATGACCACAAGACCGCGGCCATTCTCGACAACATGAACAGTTGGTCTTCCGGCGAATACGTGGCCACAAAGAGCCCCCGCACTGAGATTGTTAATGTCAAAGCCCATGACAACAGAATATATGCATCGAAGGGCGCCGCGAGCGACGCTATCGGAGCGATGCAGTCTATTGTGGTTTCCAACTATCAGCCCCCCAGTGGGGAAAAGGAGGTTCAGTTTTAGTGAGGTTTTGCCTAAAATATCGGTTTACATATATGTGCGGACACGGATACTTTTGAAGCGAGTGTTTTACCTTGAGTGAGACAGTGTTATCTTTTAGACCATCTCTGAAGATATGGCGGGACTTCATTTTAACATGAGTTTGATAGATTTGACGGAAGTATAGGAGGTAGGCGGTGAGAAGTTAGGTTAATGTGTTTGTTTGGATATTTTACACTCGCTTTTATTTGTATTCCCAATTTTTTTTAACATTTACCATTTTTTTTATTTTTGTGGTTATTAGTTAAGGCTTGTCGTGTTTTGTATTATAGCTATTATAAGCTTAATAATGCAAACACTATTAATCGAGTTGCAATTAACGACCGGCAAAAATAAAAGACATTAAATTCCCATGTGAAACAAAATATAAAAAGGTCTCGTGCGGAGTTTCTAATAAATTAACCCATTATATAATAAAGTATACACATAAGCTAAAAGTATTTAACCCTTGTTAACCTAAAAGATCCGTATTTTTATACCGAATTAATATTTTTCCATTTATCCCTTTAAAGGCTAAACTTATTTTAAAACATAAATAAGTGGAAAATTAACCTATATAGCCTTCGCAAACATTATATTTATTTGTTGCAATTAAGCCACTTATTATAAATGGTAATTATATAGCTTATTATAATATTACATTAACTAGCAAGCATAAACTATATAAATTTAATATAGCGCTAAATAATTGTAAGCTTTAAAATAACTTTAGTAATAAGCTAAACTTAATAAAAACTGTTATAATTGGTTATTAACCTTTATAAAAGGGTTTTAAAATAAGTTTAGCCTTTAAAAAAATATAATAAACATTAATTTAATATATATTTAAAGTTACCTTTTAATATTTAGCAATAATATTATAATATTACGTTATAATTATATTTTTTAATTATTTTAAAAGTTATATTTTATGTTTAATTATATTTATTATAAATAAATTATAATTTTATTAATTGCTTATTATTAAATTTATTATTTTATTGCTTGTTTATTGTTTATTTATTGCTATTAATTATCGAAGTGAAAAAATACCAATAATATATAAAAGCATAAATTTTTTAAATTAATAAAGTTTAAATACTTTTAAATTATTTAATCACTTTATTAAAATTAAGCGAGTTTAATTAATATATATTAATTAATTAATTAAATATATATTATATTATAATATATAAAGAAAATTTAAATGCGCTATATAAACTATATATATGTAGGTTATATCTTTAATAAAGCTAATTATATAACTTTTTAAATTTAACACACCTTTTTAAAAAGATTTTATATAAGTAAGCTTTTTTGCAAATCTTTTATATTTTAACCTATAGGTTTTAAATAGCTTGATTTACCTTTTATAAAAGTACTTTTAAAAGCTTTTAAAGCTTTGTTATTTATTTTTGTTAACTTTTTTATATTATAATATTTATAAATACTAGTAAATTTTAATTGCTGTAAAAATTTATTTTATTTTGCTACGTTTAATAGCTTTATAAAGCCATTTATAATTATATTATTAATTAATATATAAATAACGCGCAAAGTTTCATTTTTAACCTTTTACTATAATTAATAATTATATATATTAATATGCTTTAGTTTTATATATAGCATAATTATTTTTTTTATAATTAGCTTAATAATTTGCTAATTATTACATTAAATAAAAATATGCTAATTTATTAAGGTTATTTTTAGTTTTTTAATAAAGCAGCTTATAAATATAGCTTTTTTAGCTATTTGCGCTAACATTAATAACTTAGCTTTTATAATAAATATAATTATTATATTTTGTTTATTTGCTTGTTATTTTATTATACCTTTAAATAGCTTTATTATATAAGCTTGTAAACTTTTTTAATTAAATGTATTGTTTATAAAAAAAGCATTATTAGCTATTTTAAAGTTGTTGCTATTTTTAAACTAAAGAAAATGGTATTAAATGCGTTTAAAATAGCTTAATAAATAATTTGCACTTTTATAATATTTTAAGCTTAAATTTTAAAAAAATTAAAAAAGCTTTAAAACGCTAAAAGCAATATTAAGTTAAATAATTACTGCTATATATATAATTGATTTTATTTTTTTTTAATATAAATAAATTTTTTGTTTAATAGTTATTTTTATATATAATTGCAATTTAACTACGCTTATTAAAATAAATAATAAAAAAAAAAGTATAATTTTTAGCTTAAAGATTTTCTTTAAATATAAAGCTTAAAATAGTTATATTAGTTGTTTTTAACGATTTTATATAATTTTAACACTTAAAAACCATTATAAGTTATTTTCGCTAATTATTTAATATATTTATTAAAGTTGCTTTATAACTTTTTAAGCTATTAATTTATAGTTTTTTTATAAATTAATATAATATTATTAACATAAATAAAAATAAGTATTTTTTTATATAAATAATAATAAAGCTTATATAGTACTGCTATATATTTTATTTTTGTTAATATTAAAATAAGTTTTTTTTGCTAAAGCAAAAATGATTTTTATAAGCTATATAAAGCCTTATTAGTATAGTTTAAATAGGTTTATGTAAACATGAAAATTCTCAACTTATTGTATTCCTTTAAGTAAGCTACCAAGGTTAAGCTATATGGTAAAGTTTATGTTATCCCAGCTATATCTAGCTATTTTCCTAGCTGTCCTAGCTATTTTAATGGCCTAGTAGCCTTACATACTGCCGTTTTAACAAGATGTGAATTGTCCTCGATTTATAATTACAAATTATTAATTTGTTTTTAAAAAAGCCTGTTTTAAACTATAACGCGTTTTTTTTTGCCGGGCGTTTTTTAATTTTGTTATATAACATTTTTTTTTTTAGTTGTTAAATAACAAGGTTTTTTATATTATTTTATATTTAATCGATGTTTATCTCGTCCAATTAATATAATAGGTTAAATAATACCTTTTTAAATGTTAACTTAAAATGTTAAAATTAATTATTTTAATTTATTTAATCGTTAAATAAAGCTATAAAAACTATATTTTTAAGTTAAGCTAATCGTTTTTTAATATTTTTTATTTAATTTTTTAATATTGTTTTGTAAGTTGTTTAAATTATATAGGCATGTTTTGTAAGCACATTTTTTAAAATATTTTGCAATATTTCCAAAGTATATATTTTTATCTTTTAAAATGTTTAATTTAAAATATATTTAATATAAATCTTAATCATGCTATTAAAGGTTGCTTTTATAATTATATTGGCAAAAATTACGCAAAATTAATTAATGTTTACGTTGTAAACTTTTAATATTTTCTTTTTTAGTGTATTATTGTTGGCTTAAGCTGCTTGCTAAATTAAATATATATTGTTACGTAGTTTTAGTCGGATTAATTTTGCATTGCTTGGATTATCGGCTAATAAAACGGATTGTTTAATGTATATTTTGTAAATTATATTCCTTTTTGCTTTAAATAATTAAACAAATTTATTTTATTAGTTGTTTAATTTAAAATAATTTTATAGCAGTTTTGCAAATTTGTTATATATAGTTATAATTAAAATTAACAATTGTTTATTTTGTTAATTATAGTTTAAAAAAGCTATTAAAAAATAAAACTCCTTGGTTTTTTTTTTATTTTTAAGACTTTTTTTATAATCCTAAGGTTTACTAAAAAATAATAGTTATTTTTATTGGTTTTATCTTTGTTTAAAATAATATAAAGGTTAAATGCTTTATTTATATAAAATAATATATTTAAAAATATTAGCGGTTTTTTTAATATTAGCTAAAGTTGTTGTTTATAATTTAATATTTTTATTATTTATTAATTTGTTTATATTGTTATGTTTTTTTATTTTCTTTTAATTTTAATTAGTGTTGTTTATTTAACCTAGCTATTTATTGCAGGCTAAACAACCGGTGCAAACTAAATAGCTAGTGTAATTAATAAAAGCTAAACAAGCTTGTTAATTAAGCCAAGTTATAAAATAAGTGCAGGCTTAACAAGTTTAATATTAATAATTAGTGCAGGTTAAACGGGTATAAGCTTATTACTTAAGCTAAGTTATTTAACAGGTGTAAAGTTAACAGGTTTAATATTAACAATCGGTATAAATTAAACAGGTGTAAGCTTATTGCTTAAGCTAGGTTATTTAATAGGTGTAAAGTTAATAGGTTTAATATTAGCAATTAATATAAGTTAAATAAATGTAAACTTATTATTTAAGTTAGGTTATATAATAGGTATATAATTAATAAATATATAATTAATAGGTTTAATATTAGCAATTAATTTATATTAAATAAATGTAAACATAATTAATGTAAACGCAATTTATTTAAGCGCAATTAATATAAATTAAATAAATGCTATAAGTTAAACAGGTGTTATAAGTTAAACAAATGCCTTAAATTAAATAAGTGCTATAAATTGCATAAATGCCATAGGTTATATAAATGTTATAAATTAAACAAATACTATAAATTAAACAAATACCATAAATTAAACGGGTATAATAAATTAAATAAGTTTTATAAATTAAATAAATGTTATAAGTGAAATAAATGAAATTGCAACTGCTAAAATGTTGCCGTTGTTTTTTTTTTTGTTTTTTAATATATTTTTTTTATTGTTTTAATTTTTGTTTTGCTTTTTCTTTAGCAATTTAATGCTTAACTTTTAAAGCTTTTTAAAGGTTATAAATTTAATTGCTTTAATAAATTATTGCGTTGTTATTAGTTTAGTTTTTTTAATTAGTTTATTAGGTTTAAGCTTTTTTTTTGCTGTTTTACTTTTTTTATGTTTTATTTTAGCCATTTTTTTATAACGTATAGCATGTTTATTTACTTATGCTTTTTAACAGCTTGAAATTATTTTAATCTTTAGTTTTAAATATATTTATATCATTTTAATTTTCTTAAGGTTATTTTTAATCTTTGCTAAAACGATATTATGCCTAGCTTTTGCATCGCCTGCAATATATAATACTTTTTAAAATTTAGGTTTTAAGTAAGTTATAATTATATTTGCGTTATTTGCCCATTTATATTAATGTTTTATTAAGGTTACTTTGTTAACCTATGCTTTAGCCTTTGTTTAAAGTTTTATATTTAACGGATTATTTATAAGTTTTATTTAAGCAAGCTATTTTATAACTTTTATAAAGTTTATTTAAAAATAAATTAAAATATTAATAATAATGTTAAGCTAAAAGTTTTTTAATATTATATTATTTGCAAATATAGTTTTGTTTAATTTTAGTTTATTAAAAAGTTTTAGCTTTTAAATTTTATTTTTAAATGTTTAAAGTTTAAACTAAATATTTAACAAAGTATACTATGCTGCTTTAAAATCATTTTCTCATTTTTTTGCAAAAGTGTTATTATTTTTTAAGTTAATATTAACCTTATTTTTATATTTAAATTTTAAATCTGGAAAAAAATCGGTTAGCTTTAAATAAACGCTTATAATTGCTTTTGTTTAAGCTGTTTAATTTATTTAAACTATATTATTTGTTTAAACTATATGATTTATTTAAACTATATGGTTTATTTAAAATATATGGTTTATTTAAACTATATGGTTTATTTAAAATATATGGTTTATTTAAAATATATAATTTGTTTTAATTTTATAATTTATTTTATGTGTGATTTATTTAATTTATTTAATTAGTTATGCTTTATAAAGCTATTAAATATAAGCAAAAATAATTATAAACTAAATTTTTAATGTTTTAATAATGGTATTTTATAAATGTAAAAATAATAAAAAAATGTTATATGATTTTTTGCAAAGTTATTTATATATATTTATATGCTTTTATATTTATATAATAATTATATTATTAAGGAAAATGCATTTAAATATTTGTTTATAATATTATTTTAATTAATTTCCATTTATTTGCTATTATTAGTTTTTAAAATAAGCTATTTTTTACAGGCTATTTTAAATTTATTTTTATATTTTTTATAAATAATAAATATATTATATTATATTTATTAACAAGCTTTTTTGCGTTTTATATTAATAAACTTTTTAAATATTATTAATTATAAATTGTAAAATATTTTTTTTATTTAATAAAGTATTTTAGCTATAAACGGCCGTTTTATTTATTAACTTATTTGTTTAGCAATTAGTTTATTTTATAAAATTGCTATTTGTTATTATCTCCGCTTATATATATTTTTTTTAGTTATAAATGTTGTTAATTATATAAGTTTTTAATTGTTAAGCCAAGGTATAAATGTGCTATAAATATAATTTTATAAATTTTCTAATAGCAAAAAAAGTTTAATTTATATATTAACTATTTAACTTTTTATTAAAACCATTTCTTAAATAGTGCTTTTAATAACTTATATTTTTTGTAAAGTTTTAAATATATTTTATTGCTAACATTAAATTTTAAAAAGGTATGCTTTTCATTATATCTTAGTTTTATATTTGCAGCTATAAAGTTTATTGCTGCTTAAGCTTTTTTTTAATATAACTTTTAAATTATTTTATAGTTTTTAAATCCCTTTAAAACTTTAATTATAAATAGCAGCGTTACAGGCTTAAATTTAAATATTATTTTATTTAGTAATTATTTTAATGTTTTTTGTTTAATATTATTTAAAGCATATTAAAGTAATGGTATAATACTTGTTTATAAAATGTTTAAGTTTAAGTAATAAAATTAAATGACAATTTTAACGTTTTGGTTTTTTTTTTAATTGTTTGTCCGTTTATAGGTAATAAGCTGTTAAAAATCGAAGTGCCGTTTTTATTTTTATAAAAAATGTTTTTTAAAATATAAATAAAAACTTTACATTTTAATTTAAAATTATAACTTTTAATATACCCTAGTTAATAAATAATAACATTTTAACTATTATTTTTGCCTAGTTTTTTACTTTATATATAGTATATCCTAAGATAAATAATATCTTTTTGCTATATTTGCAAATGATTATTAAAAAATAATTATATTTATTAAATCCTAATAGCTTTTATAATATATTTTTAGCTAATACCGTTGGCATTTTAACAATAAAGTTTATAATTACAATATAAAATAAAATTAGTTTTGTTATAATAAGCTTTAAATTGCCTGCTAGTTTGCTTTTATTTTATTTATTTTTAAAACACTTTAAATAATAGTTAAAATATTTCCAAATGTAGCAAAATATGTTTTTTATAGTAAATTTTTCAAGTTTTTACATTATTTTTTTTATATTAAAGTATTGTTTTTTGTTATATATTGCAGCTAATATATTTTATAAACAAGCTTTTAAAATTATTAGTTTTTTTAAGCTAACTTTTAATTTGTAAAATAAAAAGCCGTTGCTATTTATTTTAAAGTTAAATTTTTTTAATTTATTAAGTTTAAAAAAAATAGTGCTAAGTTTTTTATTTTTAATATATTTGTTTGCTAGTTTTTTTTTAAAGTTATTAGTGATTTAAATAATATTAATAATATAAGCAAATTTATTTGCTATATTATTAAGCTTGGATTTTATGTTATTTTAGGCTTTGGCTTTATTTTTAGCATTTGTTTCCGTTAAAAGTTTAAATAATGCGTTTAAAACTAGGTTTACCTAGTTTAAAATGTAATAAACGTTAAGTTTATATTAATTTAAGTAAACAAATATATTAATTAAACGTTTGTTTATTTTTACTATGTTTATTATAACTAAATTTTTTTATAGCATAATACCTTAAATAAAACAGTAATTAATTAAGATTATAATAAGGTTTAAATATAATTAAATTTATAGTTTTAATTATTAGCATATTTATATTAAATATATAATTTCTAGCTTAGTTGCCTAGTATATTTATTTTTTCTTAATGAAAACTTTACTTAAAAATAAAACAAGTTAAATTTAATTTATTAAAATAAGTTCTCTGTTTTATTTAGTTTTTAAATAAAATATCATTACACTATATTTTTTTTTTAAATATATTAATTTTTAAAAATGTTGTTTTAATAAAATTTTAGTATACTAGGTATAATTTTTAAGTTAAATTATGCTGCAAAATTTTAAAACTTTTTTTTTTATTATTTAATGCTTTAAATTTACATTTTAAAGTTTATTTCTTTTTAATTATTTAATTTTTTTATAAAATAAGCTTTTTTTTTTTTACTTTTGTTAATTATTGCAGTTTTACGTTTTTGCAGTAAAAGTACTTTTTGTTAAAACTATAAAATATATTTTTATAACTATATAACTATATTAATATATGTTTTAAATTTATTAAGTATTTTTAAAAGCCTAAGTTTTTAAATAGTTGTTATTTTGTTTATATATAAGCCAAGCAAGTTAATAAATAAATATTTACAAAAAAATTTCTTTAAATTTAAAGTTAATTTTATATTTTAAAACCTTTGCAAAACCTATTTTAAATAATTTAAGTAGTTTTGTTTTAAATTGCTAAATATTATAATATTATTTATATAAGCTTGGTAAAATGTGCAAAAATTTTTAAAGCGTAGGTTTATAAACCTTTAGGCATAAAATAAGCTATTTTTAAAACTTATAAATGCAACATTAAAAACTTTTAGTTTTTTTAGCAATATTATTATTATATAGTTTTAATGCTTTAAATAAACTAATAGTTAATAAAAAAAAAATTCAGCGTTAAAAACAATAAAAACTACTTTGCTATAAATATTAAATATTATATTTTTTTAAGTTGATATAAAATAAATATTTAAAATTGTTATTGCGTTTAATAATTTAAAATTAACAATTATTTGTTTTTTTTATTAATTATTAACTGTTTTTTAAGTTATAAATATTAAATAACCAAACGGTATTAGTTTTTGCATTTATTTTAATTTTCTTTATTTATGTATTAAGTTAAACATTTTATTTAAAACCTTTTTGTTTTAAATGTTTAATTTATATGCTTTTATTTTAATTTGTTAATTTTATCATCCGTTAATAAAGTTAACTTTTATTTTTTTATTTTTTAAAAGTTAAATTATATTTATATTTGTTTATATATTATATTTCTTTAAAACTTAGATTTTAACTTTAATAAATTTTATATTTTTATTTAAAACATAAACGCTATGTTTAATAGTTTAAGCTAAAATGTTTTTTAATTATTATAATTTATTATTTGTTTTTTTTAGCTAATTATTGTTTATTTATGCTATTTATACACTTTTAGTATTTATAGTAAATTTGCATAAAATATTATTTGTAAATTTAAATTTATTGCTAATTTTTGCCATATTATATTAGTACACACTAAACTAGTTTACTTTTTATTGTTTTTAAATTTTTAAATTTATTATTGTTTTTAATCTTGTTTTTTTGCAGATTTTAATTGCTTAATTAAATGGATTTTGGTAAAAAATGGTTTTTGTTGTGTTTTTATTTTTTATAGCATCCACAGGTTTTTTACTATGCGTAAAAAATGCATATTTGCAAAATGCTCTGTTATTTGTTTACTTTAGTACATTTGCATATTAGACCGGAATTAATATAGTTAACTAAGGTTTAATTATAATATTTCTACGTGTTAATATTTTTTAACGGATAAAAATTGCTTTTTTGTCGATTATTATTAAAATAGTTGCCTTTTTAGCTGCAAATATAATTAGTTATTTGTTTAATATATTAATAAATATGCGGTACGCTTTTATTTACGGTGTGTTAAATAACAAGTTTAATTTTAATTTGTTATTTATTTAAGCTTTAATTAATATTTAAATCACAACTAAAAAATTTATTTTATTATAAGCTAATATATTTATGTTAAATATAGCTTTTTGTTTTAATATAATTAATTTGTTTATTTTTTTAATTATAGTTGTTTATATTAGCATAATAAATTTATATAAGCGTTTGTTTAATTATAACCATGTTTTATTTATTATAATATTTAATATATTTATATTAACGCATATTATATTAGTTTTGTTTTAGCTTGTTAAGTTTAATTTTATTTTTATATATATAAATCTGGCCTTAAGCTTGCTATAATTAACGGGTTTTAAGTTAAATATAATTATATAATTAATTAAACTATTTAATTTTATATCTTTAGTATATAAATTGTTTTTTGTAATAACATGCCAGCTAACATTTTTTTTTAAGTGTGTTTAATATTATTTGTAAATTTAATAAATTTACTTTTATTTTAATGCGTTTTTAATACGTTTATTTTATTTAAGTCGTTTGCTTTATTTAGTTTATAAAAGTTCTTTAAATTTTTTAAGTTATATAAATTATTTAATTTATTTTAGTTTGTTAACCTATTTAAAATAAAGCTTATTTTAAAAATGTTTATAAATAATATGCATAAATTTTTATATATATAGGTTATATATTTGTTATATAATTTAAAAATAATATAGCATTTATAACACGTTTAGCGATTTTTTATTGCTATTTAATTAAGCTTAACAAAATAAAAGAAAATTTATTAATTAGTTATATTAATTTTGTTTTTTTTTTTTTTTTAATTTTTTCTAGCCTATAATACCTGTCTTTAGCTAGCTATGCCTTTTTGCTATTTTTATTCTCGTTATTTATTGCCACAAATTTCTTAGCTTTAAAAAATGCTTTTTTGCTGTTTTTTTCTAAGCAAACCCATTATTTCTAACAACGTTTTTAGTTGTTTTATTGTTAAAATATATTAACGCGTTTTTTAGGTCCCATGCGGCCATGGTTATTGTTTTAAAATTTATACTAATATTATTAACTAAAGTTTTAACGTTTAAAATTTTATTGTTTGCGTTTAAAGCTTAAACGTTTTTAATAGTTGGTTTATTATCCGGCGTTATTAGAAAAATTTTATTATTTTTTAAAAAAAGTGTTTTTATTGCTGTTTATTTATTTATTGCTTTTATATTTGTTATTATTTGTGGTAAATGCATATGCTGTTAAAGTAAATAACATATATAACTTTAAAAAAAAAACGCAAATTAATATTAACATAGCTTATGGCAAAACAGCATGCGTTATTATTTAACTAATGGTTAATTGTAGCTATATTAATATTAAAAATAAATTAAAACGTTTTACCAAGTTGTTTTTATATGCTTTGGCTTTTTTTTCCAAATAAACAAAAAACTTATTAAAAGCGTATACTTTTATTAGTTTAGCTATTAATTGTTTAAAAAACGGGGTTAGCAAATTATAAGCTTTAAATATTTATTATTTGTTTATACTTTGTTTTGCTGCTTGCACAAGTTAAAAGATTTTAGCAGCTTATTTTTTTACGGATTTTATTGCTTTAATTTATTTTAGTCAATAAATTGCGTTAAGGCTTTTTAGCTAGTTTAAAGCGTTTGCAGTATTTAGTTTAAATTTTTTAACAATTGTTTTTAATGCTTTTATAAGATTTCCTAAGTATTTTTGTTGCTTAACTACGTTTAATTTTTTTGCTTATTAGTTTTAAGCGGATTTATATAATAATTAAAGAAAATTTTTTTTAAATTATAGCATATTAAGCTATATTTTTAACATGTTTAATAATATTATCTTTAAATAAAAATACGTTTTTTTAATAAATGTTTGGTTTAATTTATATGTGGTTTTTAACGCTAAATAATTTTTTAATATATAAGTTAAAATAGCTTACATAAAATAATTTTTAATAAATAAAATAAAAACATTTAAGTTTTATATCTTTTAAAGCGTTAATAAATTTTTTAAATTTTTAAATTAAAAATTAAACTTTTTTATCCTTTAATAAACCTTTAACAGGCAATAGTTTAGCTAAGTTATTAAACATAGTTGTTATATGTTATGAAATATTTATTTAAGATTTTTTACGTTTGGTTTGTGATTATAAAATATTTGTTTAAGTTGCGGCGTTTTATGTTAAAAAAGCTAATAATTTAATTTATTTTAATACGTTTTTTAACTTAAAAAACAATAATAAATGCTAATTAAATAGTGCTTTTAATAATGCTAATATTTTAAAAAATAATAAGTAAAAATTAAGGGTAAAAATAAATAATCTTTAACTTAATAAAAATTTTAGTGTTTTTAAACGCTAATGTTTATAATATTTTTTAAATAATGTTAAAGAAATATATTTGCATAAACTTTTTACTTTATATTATGCTTATTAAAAAAACTATCGGTTAATTTTTTATTATGCTAAATAAAAAGGTATAAATAAACATAACCTTAATAAGCAAATAAATAATGCTAAAATAAAATTAAAAAATAACTTTATTAACTATTAAAGTTTTGCTGTTAAAATAAAAAAGATATTTATTTATATAATTAATAAATTTTCTTTGTTAAATATAAATGCATATAGCTTTTAATATTTGCAAATTTAAATGTTAATTAGTAAATAATATAGTAAATTATTTATTAATTAAAGTTTAGTTTATATATTAACTTTTAATAAAATAACATATATTTAACGTATGTTTTAAGTTTAAAAGCAATTGCGCAAGTTTTCAAATGTTAAGTAATTATATCTCACTTTTAAAATATATAAATTTTTAGTTTATTTTGTTTTTTAGTTTTTAAAATAAAAAAATAACTTTTTATAAACAGGTTATAATGCTGTTTATTAAAGTTAAATTATTTAAAAAAGTGGTAGTAAAATTAGCCCGTTTGGCCTTATAAATAGGAAAATAAGTTTTATTATATAATTATAATGCAAAAAAAACAATTGCTAGCTATTAGTTAGTATAGTTTAAATAAGTTTATATAAACGTGAAAATTTTTAATTTATTGTATTTCTTTAAGTAAGCTATTAAGGTTAAGCTATATGGTGAAATTTATGTTATTTTAGCCATGTTTGGCTATTTTTTTTAGCTGTCCTGGCTATCCTAGTGGCCTAATGGCCTTATATTTATTAAGCTATAACACCGTTTATGCTTTTTTGTAGCCAAGTGGCATTTTCATATATATTTTTTTATTTAGCTTAGTGTTTATAAACGCGTTAATAACGTTGTATTACTTTAGTTTAAGGTTAAACTTAACTGTAATAATTATAAAAGTTTTAAATAATTTGCTTGTAAAGGTTAAGGCATATATATTTTTAATAGTGTTATAAAGCTATTAATTTCCTTAAACTATTAGCCTTGCTTTACATTTAAAATAATAACCATGTTTATTAAATTTATATATATATATTTATATATAATTAAGTGTTAACTTTCCATGTGTGGTATTTACATCGACTTTAATTTAAAAGTTTATTTTTTAATGCTTTTAAAGGTGTGCTTTTTTTGCTTTTTTAAATTTTATACCTATTAAATGCCTTTTAAGTTTTTTATAAAATTTAAAAAAAAAAAAAAGGTTTTGCTTATATAATTTATAGCTTTTTTTAACTTGTTTAATAAAAATGTTTTTATTTATATATAAAAGCTATAAAGCTATTGTTTTTTAATTTATTTTATAATTATTAAAATAGCTAAAAAATTATTTTAATAATTTAGCTATTTTAGCTTTGCTTATTGTTATATTGGTTTTTATTTTTAAAGTGCATAAGCGTTTGCTTAAAAATATAGCTTTTTAGCTGCTTTTATAAAATTTAATATTAATATAAAATTAAATGTTAAATACACTTATTAAATCTTTAAAGTTTGCTTTAAATAGCTTAATTTTTTTTAAAGTTTATAATTTAGCTTTAAACTTAATAAAATTTGCTATAATATTTTAATTTTATAAATTAAGTTTTTTAATAATAGCTATAAAAAAAGCGCTCGGTTGCAAAAACTTAAAAAAAAAAAATAGTAAAAAAAACGCATTAATAAAAAATTAATTAAGCTTTTTTGCTTTTTCCGATAATTTAATATTTATAGGTATGCTTTTTTTATTTTTTAATACATTTGCATTAGCAGCATTATTTTTGCCTTTAATAAAATATATATTCTTTATATTTTAATTAGTTATAATAGTTTTTAAGGTTTTATATAATAGTTTAGGTTTTATAACTATAATATAAAACAAAAAGTGGTTAATTTTTTTAACTTTTTATCTTTAAAAATTATTTTATAACTTGTGTAAGTTTTTTAAAAAGGTAGTTTTTTTATTAAAAATAACATTTTTAATTAAAATAATTATATTAATAAATAAAACCCAAATATAATAAATATTAAAAAATAAATAATTTATAAAATAACTAATTTAAGTTTTTAGGTTAAGCTTATTAAGTTTTTTTTTTTTTAGCTTAGCATTTATTATTAAAGCGTAGGCTTTATAATTATATACACGTAAATAATCCAAATTAAGTCGGTATTAAATAGTTATAATCTTATTTTTGTTAAAAAAATAAGCGTAAAATTTTTTATATAAGCTTTTTCACCTATATAATCACTTAAGCACTCGATTATATAAATATATTATTATTTTCATAATATTAGTTTAAAAAGTAATAAATAACTTAAAGCTACTTTTCATTGCTTTAGCTTTGCGTTTAATTATATTGCTAGCTTTTTTAATGCTTTTATTTTAATTTTATATATTAAAAGCGTATAATTTAAACAATATTTCGTATAAGGTTTTAAAATGCTTAATAAAGTTATTATACTTTAATAGCTTATTATTACACTCGAACACCTATATTTAAATAGCATAGTGAACTTTTAGGTGTTTAACTAAGTTATTTAACGCTTAAATTAATGTGAAAAATTTCCGGTTTATTAAATAATAATTAAAGTTAAAGCTTAAATATTAATTAATAGCTAACATTAATAAGTTTTTAAAATTATATTTTTTTTAATAATTATAAAAATTTATTGCCAGTTATATTTCAAGTTATTTAAGGTAATTTTAAAATGCTTTATTAATTTGCTGTTATATTTTTAATATAGCACATTTTTTACACTTTATTATTTATATCTCATTGTTTGAAAATTGTTGTATTTTTACCTTTTTAGCTTAAGTTATTAAATAATAAAAAGCGTTAACTTTTAAACGCTTTAGCTTTAAATGCCATTAATAAAAATTAACTTTTAAAATAAGCCTTAAAATAATAAAAGCTAATTTGTTTTTTTATATATAAAAAGCACTTTTATTTTAATAAAATGGGAAATACTTTAATATAAACTAATAATATTTATTTTATAATTAATATAATATAAATTCATTTTATTATTATAGCATATTAATAGCTAGTTTAATATTTTAATAAAGCCTTTCTTTTAAAAGTATTTATAATAACATTAAATTAATAGCTATTTTTAAACAATAAGCTACATTATATAACTTTATTACTTTAAGTCTTTTTAGTTTTTATACGTAAATATTAATGTTATTAAAAGCTAAGATAAATATAAGGTTATTTCCTGCATATATAACGTTTTTTTCCATAGCTTGCTTAAAGTTAGTAAATTTGCTAATTTCATTAAAAATGTAAAAAGTAGTCCTAAAGTTTAAAATAGCTGAGTTTTTTAAAACATAAATGGTTTTTAATTTAAAATAAGATTTTATAGCAAAAAAAAACCACATAAATACTTGTTTTAATTATGCTAACTTTTTAGCTTACATTTTAAGTTTTTTTTTTTTATATTTAATTTATAGTATTTTTAAAGCTTTTATTGCTTTTTAATTTAGCTTAAATAAGCTTTGTAACAGTTTAACTTAAGGTAAAATTATTAAAGGCTATTTTAAAAAAAAAGTAGTAGCATTTTATGGTAAAATAAAAGCTAAAACAGCTTTTATATATATAAGCTTTTAATTTATATATTTTAAAGTTATTGCAAAGGCATTTTTTAAAGTAATTATTTTAATTGCTTTTATTTTTTTAAATTCCACGGCTTTTACCATGTTTTTAAATATTACTAATAAATAATTAAGTTTTTAATAGTGTTTTTACTTTTTAAAGGTTTTTAGCTTTATTGTTTATGTTTTTTTTATTAAGCTATGCTTTAAAAGCATTTTTATTAATATAAACAGCTGGTTTATAAATAAAAGCTATTTAATTAGCTTTATTTTTAAAACTAGCGGCTATTTTTTAATAAGTTAATTTGTTGTTAATAATAGCATTTTTGTTAATTATTTTATAAATAATAATTTAAATGCTTAAAACTTTTTTAAAATAAATCTTTAAGTTTATAATTAAATAATTTATGTTTTTAAGCTTTATAACTTTATATTTAATAGCTAAAAATATAATAGCTTTTTATTTAATCGCTTAAGCTTTTAAATCCTTTAAAAGCCGGTTTATTTTTTTTATATATTAATAATATTAAGCCTTAGCTTATAATTATTAAATAACTTTTAAATATTTCTTTAATTTTTATATTTAATTGTACCACTTTTTAATTATCTTTATAGGTTAAAAAATAATTTGCTTATAATTAAAAAAAATTAACTTGTTTAGCCACGTAATTAAGTTTGCAATATGCTTTTAATAATTATTGTAATTACGTTTAAAATAAATATATTAATTTCAATTAGCTTGGTAAAACTCCTTGCTTTTTTTTGTTATTTTAAAAAAGTTTTAAAATATACCCGTTAAGTTAATCTTGTTATTAATAATAATAACCAATAACTACGCTTTTATAAACCTATTAAAAGCTTTTTTTAAATAATCCTTATATTTTAGCATTTTTAATGCTAAAAGCCATGCAAATTTATTTTCTAGTTAAAAGTATTTTTAAAAGTTTAAAAAGCTTGCCTTTGCTATAAATTCTTTGTTTTAAAACATATAATCTTTTAATTTAGCTAAAATCATTTTTATAATTGTTGCTAAAGCTATTAATTTTAATTAATTGCTTAATTTAGCTTTATAAATAATATATCGTATATAAAACTTTTAATTATTAAAATTAAACAAGTTTAATTAATATATATTAATTAATTAATTAAATGTATATTATGTTATAATACATAAAGGAAATCTAGGTGCGCTATATAAACTGTGTGTGTATAAGTTATGTCCCTAATAAAGCTAGTTATATAACCCCTTAAATTTAACACACTTAGCTACGACAATTAATATACTTTAAGCATACTATTATAGGTCACTTTAAATGCATACTTTGCTCCACAGTGATTATCACCAAGTTTAGTTATCACATTGTTTTATGTTGTCATATGGTCTGTTACCCGCGAACCCCCACGGGCTCGTTATTGTTAAATCGAAGCGTTTTTATATATTTATCCTGTTAGCATATATTTAGCGGTACTACTAGGAAACCAGTAACCGGTGCGCATCTGGTTTTACTAACATATCCTCATAATATTCCGAGGCACTGCGCTCACTCTCCGATCGATAATAGCTAAAATATGGTTAACATCGAAATAACTACATCATGCCAAATGAGAACTAAGCATATGGAGGAGAATATGACCGCATGATCAACGTGTGGTGTGTATAGCACAAGATCAGCAAGCCCTGGGTCTATGGCCGTGTCGTGATAGATGGCCGGTCGGGTCTAAAGATGGTAAATTTCATTCAGTAATGACTTAATTAGTAAACTCAGTGCGCTCCCCAGGAATGTCAATTACGTACATGGACATTCCCATTAGCATGGATATATAAAAGAGTTAAGCGGCTTTATCGTATCACAAATGTGTATTATAGGTAGCAGAGAACCGCCACAAGTAGATCATGTTTCTGCAAAATACTCAACGGGTTATAATTTCAGAGGACTACAGGTTACATGAATGTCGTCATAAAAAGGGATATACAATGGCTCGATTACAATATGTAAAGCTTAATGACCGACAGAAAGAGGCAAGGACGATTAGACGTCCAACATTCATTTCATGTACGTGACTAATAGTTTCATAACAACACTCCGTATCCCTAGGTTGTTGGAACCGGCCAGACCATGCATTCGAAATTGGCTCTTGACAGGGTGGTTTCATGCAATGTTAGGATATTGTGCCTTCTCCTCGAGTATTCAATTCTATCAATTTTCTGTCCTTAACTTGACTGGTGATGCGAAGTACATACCTTGACGTACGCGCAAAAACGATGGAACTAACGCAAAGTGAAGGGGATGCCTAAGAAAGGAGCCGGGTGAGAATTGCAAACAGGTGAGATTGCTGTTTTGGGTCACACGAACAACGAGAGGCAAAGAAGAAGAAGAAAACCCGCATGACAAGCAATAAAACCGAAGGTTCACAATGGATTTAACCAGAACACTCTACTTCAGTTCAAGCGTCAAGATATATGTCCCAATAAGAAATAGATCGCACGAAACGCGCCATCACTTAGATTTTTTAACAAGCTGTAACTCCACAGGATTGAACATCTCGATACTATGATTCAAATATTACACATTTATATTGATATATATCTTGGTATCCACTAAAAAACGACCACACCTTTCTTTTTTGTTTTCTGCTTTTTGCTTGCCGTGTACCAGCCGGTGAGCTAGTATCTGAGAAGTTATTAAGTCTTGGACGTTCTCCTTTTTGAGGGTTCTAGCCCGGGAAAAAAGTATTTGGGATTGAGAATCTGTAATTTGAGCATTTAGATGACATTGCTCTTAACCTGCTTGAAATCCTTGAATTTAATATCGCGCTAGGCAATAACACCAGTGAGACTAAGGATGGTAATTGTAGTGGCAGCAATGAATATGTTTTTAAGAGCGGCATTATAAGCTTTAACAATAGCTATATGAGTTGCTAAGCTAATAAAGTACGAGATTTAAATAGGTAAATTGCTGTAAATGGTAGCAAATTGGGTTTTGGTTTTTTTCGGCAAATATTTAAGAAGTTTGTAAAAGAAAACACTGGTTTAAATAGTATTAGCAATAATATTGCTAATATTACTGCTAACGCTAAAAAAAAACCTTTAATAGTGAAAACCATAGCAATTCTTTAGTAAAATGCTGCAGCTATAACAGCAACTTGCTTGCAAATAATATAGGTACTACCGGCAAAAGCGTAAAGGATTTTTACGAAAATAATCTAGCTAAAGTTGATTTTTTAGTGACAGAAGTAAATTAACAGACCAATAAACAAAATAATAGCCGGCACACCAAAGTATAAGGCAACCCATTTGAAGCGACCTATTTTTCGGATAGCAAGACTCACGATAAGACTGAAGAAGGTAGCTCCAATACTGTAGATGTTACCGATGTATGACGTCTGCCATACTTAGAGCCGAAGAACGACCTGGAGCCACGAGGTGAAATACATAAAGCAGGTGTTAGAAAGCCCCTGCTCTCCTTACAATGATGACTTAATCAAGCTAGGAGTTCTAATAGGGGTTTGCGGCACAAAACGTAGAGCAAATCACTGGCGAATGCCTAACCTCCGTTAATCAAGATAGATACAGAAGTAACATAAAAGTCAATGTCAGTCTATGGATTAGTTACGGACTATCAAAGCGTCGAAGGCTTTGAAAATATCGCCGATGTGTGTTTTAAAGCTCGTAAGAAATATTTCTTTCGCTTATTGTTTGTCTTACTATATCCTAGATATGTTACTCCATCGGCTGTAGAGATCCACGATTGTCAATAAGCTAACCTATACTGTAGCAGTTTTGATGACATTTATGCAAATATGTTAGAATTTGATCCTATCTCTAAATTCACCATGGATAGACAGCGTGTACTTCGAACTAAGACGTTGACCTGACGCCTCGTCTTTTCTTTTCCTAACTTTTATACGTTTATAGTACTCGTGCATGGTTGTGATACTCGGAGTTAATCCCTGGCTTCATGGTCTATATGGCAATGATCCTTATTAAAGCCTTCTCGAGTCTAATTAACCTATTTCTTTATGCCCGATCAGTATGAATATGGTGATATGCCGTACCACACTCCTACCAGATCCGATATTTTGGATTGCACCTAAAGCTCGTTGTACGCACAAGAATTAATGACAAAGTATGATTAGAGCATCTTCATCACCCAGTACACATTTTGACTACTTACAGGTAGCCATGACGTATTTACTCTATTACTTACCATGGAATGTTCTTTTGCCGAAAGCATGAACCTCTTCACCGCATGAGGCAGACCCATCCTTATCCCACAGCCTTGGCCGTTGATTCCAAGCAAGTTGGTAGATCCGGGGCCGATACTTAACCTATCTATTGCTTATTTATGCCTCGTTATTCCTATTTTTAGATCAGGTAAGTATCAATAGGTAATAACTCGCGAACTGCTGCGAAATCAGGTCCCCAACACTCAATATCAATCGCTAGTATCCAAGATTACGATGACGTGGTGATAAAAATCAAGTCGATCATTGACACAAACTTCGCAGGAGGAAGAGGCGTCGGCCTCGTTGAGTTCATCATGATCGACAATAGACAGCGAAAGAGTACAATGCTGCCACCGACTCCGGTTGAGATAATGGACAAGCGTAAGAATCCAAGTATAAGTAGAAGCTTTTGCTCCCTTTCGGCTCATAGTTTCTCATCATCAAAACCGATCACAGTTCAGTCTCGATCAAGAAAGCCTAACTATCTTCCAACCTACAGACCTCAATTCTTGAGAATTTCCATCTACAACCTTCATCATGCGCACCACCTGTCTTGCATTGCAGGTCTAAGCTCTCGAACGTGCCGAACATGGCAGCAAGAGAAGGGCAGCCTTCTGAAGGGGCTCCACCAGGACTCAAAACAACCGATAAATCGAAAAGCTGGCCCATCCATCCACTACTTGAGTGATCATGTACGGTATACCAGATGTCTGCATCTCTAAGCCGGTCAGCCGGTTTGTATAATTTCCTACAACCGACTAGTAGTGTCATCGTAGCTGAGAAGTATCTTTGTATAGTTAGCGGTCCCGGCTCTTCAGTGACGGCAATGGTTGAAGACGGTAACATGGAGCATTCGAGGAATGGTCGAACGGCAGGCATAGCCATGTTGTAATATGGAGTGCCGCCGCCAGGGGTGTCATTGAGCTGTGTGGTCACTGATGTTAGAGGGTTTCCTACCCTCGGTAGCACTACGTTTTCCCAGATGAGTGTCGCTTCGTCTGGTAAACCATGTTCAAGGTCCCTGAAGAGGTTCGTTGTGTCCTCACTGATATACTGGTTATCTATGGAATCAACACTATCCCCCATGAAGACAACATTTCAGTCTGATTGAACCTCAGCGGTAATATCTCGCGAGATCTCAATAACTGTATTGAACCATGAACCAGAAATGGCAACTGTTAACAAACTACCAATTGTCGACGCCGTCAAAGATAATGCTGCGCCGAAATGCATATTGGATAATAATTTGTATAATGTAACCGGTGGAATATCGCCAAAAATGCTAAAGAACATGGTGCGTTCTGGTGTGGCGTCGCCAGCGGCCAAAACACTAAATGGTGTTATAGTGGCGATGGCAAAGTCTAACGAGTTGGAGAGAGTGGAGATGATCATTACAGTCGCAGTAGAACTGTACCAAATAGCATAGGCAGCTATACTGGAGTCCGATGTCATAGTGATAGAATGCTCGAGGTTTTCAGATAAATACTAGAGAACGTCAAGAACTGCAATCGCGGTGGTGGGCAATATCAATGTCAACACTATCGCATGTGTACGGCCTGAATACGGCATCCAAGGACTTTTCTCTTTCAGCTTGAAAACCTCTGTTCTTCTTGTCTTAATCCGTCTCATTGCTTCCCACATTCTCGCAAGTTGATCAGGCGGCTTCGGCAATTCTTTTTCTCGCGTTACTGCCACCGCTTCAACGCGAGACACCCCAGATCGATCCAGAGATCTCACGAAATCAAAGCTATTGAGGATTTTGCGTATCTCACTTCGTCGTAGTGCACTAGATCTTGCAAGTATCTTAACCATATTAGTCGGGCTTCTGCATATGGTTTGCATATCAATCTTGCAAGCTGTTACATATTACTAGTTTGCATGTACATGTACACTTACTTAGTGTAGAAATCACGTAAGAGATCTCGTAATTGGGCATATCTCAGGTGTACGAGTTAGGTAGTGAAGTAGGGTAGGGTGACTAAGGCAGTAAGAAACTTAGTCAGCAGCTAATTAGAGGATTCGGAGGAACTCTCTATCTTGGGCAACTCGCGATGGATTCAAATTTTAGAGGACACATGGACGTTTACACAACTGATATACACTCGTTGATTTTCTTTACTACTTGGTCAACCCGTTCCCCATTAGTAATTAATCCCTTCAATTGCCTACGGAAGTGTAGAGGCAGTCTATCTCCAAGGGCTAGGACTGGTGATATTCTACAAGATTCACTAATCCACTTTAGTAGTTAGGTCCTTCGCTGGCCCCTACAGGTAACCTAGAAACTTAACCCAATACAACATACTTTTCCCCTCACTAATCTGTATTACGACTTACGAACTCTTTGACTTCTGCACGAGTATTACTTTTCTATACTTTTCTACACTTTTCTACACTTTTCTACGCATTTACAGCAAAACCCGCACCACCCCGCATCTGTGGGCCAATGAAAGATGGGCTGTCAAAGTTGCTCTGCATGATGCATACGAGGCGGTTAGTGACCTACCCGTTCGCACAACACCCGATAAAGGGAAAAACGAAACCCCCATTTTAAACTCCACACATGGTATTACGAGGGCTGGTATTCAGGGCTTGGAATGACTGTATCCAGATTATAATGATCTGTATAGCTGCAAGGTCTATAACCACTCGGAAGACTTCCCTTGCTGTAGTGGCTGACTTGGACTCTATATGCAAAGGCTAACGCACTAGGTGACACCCGACGTCTTACGAAGTCTCTCCTATACGTGAGGCGTAAATACATTCAGTTTGATGGAGTATTCGCCGAAGGTGTACCCCGAAAGGTGCAGTTCCGCGTGCAGAGCGTGTAACACATGCGGCTTGCGTGAGGGGAAGTCACAAGGCTACCTTGGCCACCTCCACCGGTGTGAATTGCCGAAAGTCTTCATGGACTACTCAGCGGCCTTGGCCACCTTGACCAGTCTGATATGCCTAGCACCGCCCGTGGCTAACCCCTTGCGGCGACCAACGCAGCGTTATTTTATTTGTAGGCACATTAGTTGTTAACGACCAAGTGAGTTAACTAAAAGCGGTCACCGCTCGGCCTTTCTGGGAGTCTACTAATATGCTAATACAAATAGGGGCATAATTACTATAGTATACAGACCGAGGAGAGTCAAACCCTAGAATTCGCGCTAGCTTTACTCGGCATGCAAAACAAGCCACAATTAGGTTTCAGAGCACTAAGCCGTCTAGATGGATAGTTAGTTAAGGCAATCCACTTAGTATTACACGCGCTGAACGCACCTAACACCTTGTGCGCGCTGGACTGCACCACTCTGTGAATCCCTTCGCCGTGTCACCCTCGTATTCAGCAATAATGGCAATGTCTCAATGCTATTGAAGCGGGAAGGTATTCAGACCTCGCCTATGTAAGACACTTCGTTAGAAGTCGGATGTCACCTAGTCCGTTAGTCTTCCGAGTGGCCATGGACCTTGCAGCTATACAGATTAGTGTAACCTGAATAGAGCTATTCAAGCCCTGAACACCAGCCCTTGTTATACCTAGACCCTTGTATTCATGGTTAGACAATAGACGAGCTGAATATTAGTAGATGTTGTAGATCTAGATCTTCGAGAACAGCCGAGACATGGCAACAAATGCGGCACAAAGCCACCCTGACAGTGGGCTAGATGTAAACCGAATGTGGTGTCTAGATAGAGCACATTACCCCGATGGTCTCAACTCCACTCAGGACAGCTGTATATAAAGTCTGTTTGCCCCTTGAGCTTCTCAGTTTTTTTTTTTTGGCTGTTATCATAGTTAAAGTTTCCACTTCCCAATTCTTCTTCGATTTCAGGGTACCAGAGGCTATCATTGCACTGTCTTCAACATCTCCCCATCACAAAGTGCCGTCTTGCTCCAAAATGGCTAAGGATTTTAATTACAACTTATTCCAACAAATTTACTGCCTCTCCATGGTGACAGGTATTGTTGGGAAAGTCGAAGGGCCAGAGGCAGATCTCCAAGCCCAAATGAAGCAAAAATTGAGCGAGCTCCTTCCGAGCTTGACAGGCAGTTGGTCCATTACCTGGGGCCCTAGAGTCTATCAAGTAGAAAACCCAGAATCAGACAAAGGCGGACCGGACAACGTGTGGTTCGCCGCCGTTGATGACACCCAAAAGGTCTGTGTTGTTGCTATTGCGGGCACAGCGTCGAATTCGGATGCAGACATCCATCAAGACGTCGACGTCGCCGAGGTGGTCGATTTTAATGCCTGGATCAAGTTGTGGTCTCCTCAAGACATTCCTAAACCTACAGTTTCAAGCTTGAACGAAAACAGTGACTTCACAATCCCGTATTGCGCTAAAGGGAATTGTGATGGCGTCTGGAACATCTTGAAAAGCGTCAGCACAGAGCCTAAAGAAGGCACACGTATCGACGAATACTTGAGAGGCTTGGACCCATCTTACACTGTCGTCTTCACTGGCCACAGCCTTGGCGGAGCCCTCTCGCCATTGATCGCTCTAGGATTGACTCAGGCAAAACTGCTCGGCGACAACGTCATCAAGGTTCTGCCATCCGCTGGTCCCACTCCCGGAAACGAAGTGCTTGCCGCCAATTATGCGACAGCTTTTCCAAGAGACGTGCAGGGCACGGAGTATCGTGTGTACAATACGGACTATTATAACGAGTTCGATATTGTCCCTCAGGCTTGGTCTGTCGTCTCAACAGACGACAGGAACTTGGGTAATATATTAAGCAAGATACTGCACCCTACCACTCAATTCGAGGTTTTGGCCGACTTGGTCTGGTCCAAGGTCGCCGAACAGTCCATAAATTCCAAGATACGGTACACTCCCCTTCAGGGCGATCACTTCACTGGTCCGCCTCCTCCTGCCTCAGTTGATAGTTTTGAGGACGTGGGAAATTACAGCAGCATAGGGCACGTCTTTGCCTATTGGGATAAAATAGGGATCAGAGAGTTCACGGATCTTTTTGAAGAAAAGTTTCGAAAGAGTGTAGGGGCTCGGGATGATTTGGCCATTTGATAGTGTGCTCACAAGCTATCAACGTGGAGAAGGGATGTCTCAGTTCTGGAACCTCGCAATTTGTTCACCACGTTCCAACAATTTTTCAACATGGGTTGACAGGAAGCTTTCATTTCAAAATGTTCTACTTGATATTCTCAACTTTCTTATGATGATATAATACCTACCGGCTCTTTATTACGAACTTACCTTTCCCGCGGTCGCAGATTGGGCCTAACTGGAGGAAGCTCCCCGCTGCCATGTCGCCTGGGTTGGAGTTACGACCAAAGTTCACGTAACCATGATCTAGCTAATCTAGTTCATCTACCAGGTCACGTAGATCATCAAGATCAGGGGACATTGGAAGAAAAAAGGCTACTGTTTTCTTTTTTTATATTATCTCATACTTTTCTGTATTTAGTTACTCTTTTAATTTTGCTCCTTAGCTATTAACTTTTTACCTGAATTAATACAATATATTTATTAAGTGACTACTATTTAGACTGCCTTTTTTTCTGCATAGTGGTAAAAGTACTCGCAAACCTTTCTAGCGGATACTTGCTAATTATCCTATTGTTACCTGCAAATCAAGAACCCCCGATGTGCTGCTCATACTGCTGTATGACGGGTCCTTTACACTCTTCTTCTTGGAAGGATACGCTTAATATACCTGTATAGTAGGGTTTGCCCATGGGCGCCCGCCAAGAGCCCACGGGCTCCCAATAAGGAAATGTTTGACGCCAAGAACCCGCGGTCCTAATCTAGTAACCGCTATACCTAATTTTATCTAACAACTCTATAATCTAAGATTCGCTCGGATTAGTACAAGATTAGGATTCTAGAAACTATCTAGACCAGTGGGTTCTTAGCAAAGCCTGTGGGCTCTTCTCACGGGCGCCCGCGGGCTCATTTGGGCTCACGGGACCTAGCTAGGCCTTCTGCTTCCAAACTTCCCTTTCTTCCCTACGTATTTTAATAGACAGCATATTCCAATATAGCCGTTTGGCTGACCCTTCACACTTGCATAGGGTAAGAGCCTCCTGCAGAAGTATCGACTGCATATCGACTGCATATTGGGTGGCATTGGCATACCTAGTAGCTTGAGGTTGGCCAAAGCTGGAGAGTGGAGATATTCAGATGCAGTTGGCTACATAGCTACCCTAATTTGTTAGGACATGTTGCATGGTTGTTACAGCGACTCCTCATCGCACCAACAACACAAAAGTCCGAATAGGCAAACGGGATCAGAGGCCCACGAACCGATAACAGACTCTCAGTTAGCTATATATTTAGGTAAGCCAAACCTTGGAATGCATACAACGCCTCTCACTTCCAAGGGAGCCTTTCCAGGGGTATGCCAGCTGCAATGTCACTGTGTCATCCTCAGACCCCAAGCGCACTCGCCGCTGGCTAGGTAAGTACCTACCCATTTAAACGTAGCTGGGCACCTAAAAGGTAGTACCGCAGGTGAACGCATAACGAAAGCATTTGAGTGAACGAAAAAACCGTCCGAGTGGTTGACGAATAGGCATATTCTGGCAATGTCTTTCGTGGTCCAACGACTACGCTCGATCCCTAACCCGCGTCGGGTAGCAAGTAAGCAAAATGCTTATAGATCTCAAACTAATCATACTCTAGCACTCGAGGGGCCCTTCCCCCCAACGTTACAAACGGTGCCATGCATCGAGCGTTTTGGATATCTTCATGTTATATCATACCAGAGTAATAGTGCTCTCCCTAGCAAGTAGTGCCGGACGAGAGAGAAATCTAGCTTGGCGAGTAGTAGGCGCCGGTCCCTAGGTAATCTAATTGACTGTTGTCTGGGAAAACACCGCAACACATATGCTGAGGGCTGTGGAGTGAAATGCTGGAGCGACTATCTCGAGTGCAGGTCGTCAACCTTAAATAATATAAGATATCTAACACAACACGTATTGGGGATTGTCGGAGGTTGTAATGTCAGCAGACTGTATATGTTGTCAAAATTGTAGTTATGGACATCGCTAAGCTTGAGGCTAAGGCTACCAAGGTCGTGGCCTCTAGAACCCAGTGGGTTCGGGGAGACCCCGAAAAGGGTATATGGACATAGGTGTTCATAGAAGATTATTACACTAATTCTATCTGCGTCGATATATCATATCGGTGCCCTGGTTCTATTTTTAACCTTGCGAGGTCCTTACTCTATAGATAGACTATTACCTGTACCTGTCAGGAACCTCGAACTTTGGGATAGGTAAAGACACTTGTTGTTGCAAGGTCTCAAAACCTTAGTAGGTAACTATCTAGCTATATACAAATCTCTCTTTGTACTCTGTGACAGTACTTCTCATAGGAATCAATACCTAAAAGGGTTGACGAACACCATTATGTTCGAATATATATACATTTTGAGGGCCCTTCTAGAGGACACGAGAGAAGAGAGCCGAGAAGTGCGAGATTACGAGCTCGACGCTGAGCACTTGGCCAGGAACATTTTCTATCGCGATCAACAGGGGTTTACTAATGATGACAAATGGTCAGTTTATAAGGCGGTTAATATGGAGAATCAGGGCTGGAACGTCAAGGTCATTCCTTATACTTTATGTAGCAAAATACTTCTGATGCGGCGAAAACAACGCTGTTATTACCGAGTTGTTAGTAATAACGCTTGAATATGGCAGAAGAATCACTGAAGGTATGAGATTTTGGGTTCCTAACTCAGTTTCCGGGCTCTCGAGCTCCTGTTTAGTTGAACGAGTCCGTCGGTGTCGATGTCTACTAGGTATGTATCTAGATGTGCGCCACGCCGTTAGCCATGCAGCCACCGGCGATCATCTTTCCCCGGCCACTACGGAAGACTCTATTCCAGGAAAGATTAATAATTATAAGAACTGACTGTAAGCAATTGTTAGATATAACATCTTGAAAGCAGTGCCTCTCATAAAAGGTCAACTGAGTTGTCTAAGCAGCAAGGAAAATTAGGAGTGAATCACATTCATCGTTTCTCTATAGAGATATCGCTACATTATCCGCATCCTATCTCAGGGGCCAGAGACCAAACTCCACGCGAATGTCGTATGCCATGTAGCAGACCGAGCGGGTATCCTCATATGCCTTCTCCTTCACAGGATCCAATTTATCTATGCGGAATTGGTGTTTCTTCCTGGGGAATCTCGCCTATTTCAAAGCTTGCAGCATTTCGTTAAGTGCCTCGCAAACTTCATCTTCGCTCATAACCGCAACAGTTTCCAGGTCTGCCGGCTTTCGCGCCTGCCGATCCCCACACTCAATACTCTCTCCTAGCTCTCTTAGACGTCTCTCGATTGAGCCAGAGTCTGTTCCGATATCTAACTCCCCCTTCGTGCTCGCCGTGGTGTCTAGGAATTCTTTCAACCCTCGCACCGAGACGTCTTCCTTCTTCAAACGCAGGGGCGTATCTGGCGTCGCACTCTGCACACGAAAGTCATTCGATATCTGTATAAAAGCGAACCGGACGTATGTGAACTCCGTCGGCTCCCAGCCGCCCGTCCGTCTATTTCGCTCGTTTGCCTCTCGGTCCCAGTGCGTTTCGTGGCTGACTAGCACGTGTGAGCTTCCGGGGAGCAGATGCTCCCGCGCGGGAAGAGACGATCTGTAACCGCAGTCGCCCGCAAGGTATCAGCTGGTATTGGCGTCAATTCAACCCCAGCAGTATCGCTGTCCTTGAGCGTAGGGGGTCCAGTGGTAAAACTGTGGAGTTTGCTCCCGGGCGATCTGAGCCAGTTAAGGAATCCAGCTGCGAACTGATGCGGGTTGAGAAGCCCGTCTCCAATGTAATATGATTTCCAGAACCAATGCTTTTTTGGAAGAAGTCGAGGGTTCGACAATTTCCGGCGAAATATGCACTGGATGGGGGCAATGGACGCTGGCGCCGTGCACTCTTTGGGGAGCCAGGCTTGGCGGCGCAGCGCCGCGGAGAATACGCCGGAGACGAATATCTTGGGAATGTGCGGGGCTGGATCTATATATTTGAACAACTCCAGCAAGGTTTGAATACTGGCCTCGTCGTCTTTCCGTGTGGCTGACTGAAGAAGATATATTTCGGCGAGCGACAAATGCGACGATAGCATCGACGCAATGTCGACTGGCATGCTTGACAGAAAATCAACGCATATACTCAATGTTTTAATATGTTTTAGCTCTTTCGTTTCGAGAGCATCTGATATAGTCTTAGCTGAAAGCCCTCTGAACCGTGCGAGGTCGAGATGTGTCTCTCCGTCGAACGCAAGCGCTATAAGATATGCTGTGGAGCGAGATTGTCTTAAGGTTGCTGACCTTTCTTGCAAGACTCGTCGGAGGGCCTTTTTGAAAGCTGGCAGTCGACGTGGTTCGTCGAAGAGCGACGAGTCTAAAACATCCGTAGCGCTAATGCTCTCAACTAGAGTTGTTACTGTGATGTCAAGAAGAGGTTGGACTGATGGCACCCGGTTTTGGTGAACCGTGTCTTCCGGGGACTTCTGCCCAGACGGCCATATCACTACAGAGAGGTTATTGTGCTCATTAGTCTTCAGAGGAAATGATATCATAGGTTATTTCTTCAACTCACATTGGAAAGCAGCGGGCTCAACAACAGACAACGGCTCGAATGCTGTGTTGTCAGCGGTAGGCCCCCCATATTCCGTCCCAAATTTCATTAAGTACGTTTTGGCTGATATAGCGTGGCGTGGTCGCTCGCTCTCGACTTTGAGCTCTCTCCGCCCGTCCGGCCCTCTCCCCCAATCCGTCCATTGGCGCCATGCGGCCATCGTCTCAAGAAAGATCATTATCTGCGACTGGAAAGCCACAATTCCATATTTCAAATCCTCGAGGTTGCTGATATCAAATACGACCATGCCGAAGTAGGCATTCTCGTCTCGGAACACGGTTCCTAGGGGCATGGGCACTAGGCTGTTGTCACCTAATAACAGGCTGGTCGAGATGAAAGGAAACTCGGGGATACGGCTGTAGTCCACTGATGGACCGCCCATATTCCGGAGGATTTCTTGATGATCCATCAAGGGCAGCTCCTGTACAGGTAGCCTCAGGTTCTGAGGGTCATGGTAGAACTCTGCGGCGAGGTTCATTTCAGAAGCGATGGCGAGCTTGTTGGCGGGGTCAGAAAAGATGGGGACAATGTGCCGGCAGACAGCGTTGATTTCACGGAATTGGATGGGGTCAATGTCTCCCTGCAAGAGGGTTGCAACAGCTAGTGGCCGGTAGTTATCGGCGATTTTCGCTACGATGTAGATGACCCAGCTCTCAGGCCCCTGGGGAGCCCGGATCATGGGATCTTGAATCCAACAAGGCGGAATAGGACCTTGTTGCTCCTGCGCTGTGGCCATCGTAATGGTAGTTTTCAGCTTAGTGGGGGTTCGAATTAGCCAGCCACTCAACAAAAGTATGTTTCATGAAACACTCACGAGAGTAGATAGAGTCAATGCAAATCACGCGTCATCGGAGTTGGCCCTACCGTGGAACTTGGGCCTGGGGGTGAGTTGTTTTACTTGACCGAGAACCTGTGCTGAGCAGTCAACTGAGCTGCTTTGCGTGGTATAGGAGGGATGCGATTGTCAAGGCAGCTCGATTTGGGTCGATTTAGGTCGATTTAGGTCGACCTACCAAACGTATGAACTGCGGGGTGTGGGACCTGTGAGGTACCTATGTGTGTGCAGTCTGGGATCCGGGAGAGCAAACTTCTGTCCAAAACTACCTAGATGTTATGTTAATTACACCTGGTGGCACTACCTACACATTTGGTAAGTTCCCACCAGTCTCGCTCGCAATAGTCACGCCTAGCGAGTTAAAGGCTAATCACTCTTGTTCTTAGGAATGGCAAGGTGAGGGAACTTTAGAGTTGATAGTCCCAGGTTATACTTTTGTAAGTACGAAGTAGTGGGGAAGGCGATTTGGGAAAGCTGAAGATTTAACAGTTATCAATAGAACGATACGCCTAGCCGACCGCCAAACGAGTCTGGCCACGGATCAGGCGTAGCAGCACAAATCAACGGTTACCAGGTTGGGACATGCAAGAGATGCCACGTCGTGTGGTTCCAGTTGAACCGATGGGATGGCTACGAGGATTATGTTATCCCGGCCATCTGGCTGATACAACTGTGCAAAGCCTCTGACGACATCCTCGAAGAAGGCCGCCAGGGCAAGACGGTCATCAACATGAGTTTCTCCTCGAATCTTACTACAGGAGCGCCTTGGGCGCTGCGCTCCTTTAGTGAGCTTCTTAACATGCCAATAGAAAAATACCGATCATAACAGGCTAACGACAGACTACCTGCAGAGTACATTCCCGACAAACTAGACCACCTAGATGTGGTGCTCGTCGCGGCTTCGGGTAACATAGTTGAAGACTACGGCAAAGAAATCAACAGATACTCAGCCAAGTTTGGCAGTCCAAGAAACCCTTTTGGACAATTGAAAAATATGATAGTTGTAAGAGCGACAAATGGGATGGGCTATGAGGCTGCATTCAGTCAAACCAGCAACTACTTAACTACATATGCTCCGGGCCACCAGGTTTGGATCCCAACCGATCCCGGAGCCAATGCAGACCCTTGGGACCAAGATTCGGGGACTTCTTATGGTAAGTTTGGCCCCCGTTTCATGACTCGGATTAGTAGGAGAAGGACGGCCACTGACCCGGTTTTCTGCTACAGCTGCACCTGCGGTGGCTGGCATCGCTGCCTATCTTCGGTCCCTAGACTCGCCGTTTAAGATGCAGCTGGAGGAGTCGGCCAATGTCAAGAAGATGATAACCTTCCTCGCGCACCGCTATACAAGGGTGTGGAAAGCCCTGAACAACGACAACGAAGAGGTGTACGAGTCCTTGGATCTAACTCGAAGACGACCTGTCGCGTGGAACGGCCAGGTGCAAAACATAGTCGACGATGTGGTGCAAAGTCACAGCTGTCTCGCGGACTACGACACTATACCTGATTGGGACTTGCGCGGAGACTGCGAAGGTATCAACGTCGACATGTCTCTGATGGGCACCGGCGAGAGCACGGGGAGCTGCGGGGCTAATGGTAGCCCCGCGAAGCGGGACGATGGAGGCTCGTGTCCGTTGGATCCGGTTGGCGACAGCGGTAGCGGCGGAGTTTCCATAAGCTTTACCTCGGGAGCGACTGCTGTGCCGACGTGTACCCAAGCCGGTGGATGTGGAGGAACAGTGTGCACTGGGTATTATTGCACGCCGTCCCCGACTGACATGCCGCCTGACTTCTGGGATCCCGAAGATCCGAATAACGGTTCGCCTCGGACGACGACGTCAATCCCATCGACCGCGGTCACTTCTTCTTCATCCACCTCGTCGTCGTCCACTACGATGCCGACTCCCCAGCCCTCTCAAGCTGTTTGGATCAACTTCGACTTTGAAATCGTCATGGACGAATTCGGCGAGCCCGCTGCATTCGGAAGCAGCTGGAAGTGGTTCGAGGTGACTGTTGGCCAAGGCTTGGAGGTCTGCCAAATGAATGCGGTCTACGGAAAATCCAGTGGGAACGGATTGAAGAACCCGGGTTGGCCGCCGTCGATGGATTCGCGCAAAGACGTCTGGGGGCGTAGCGGCTACCACTATGAAGGCAACTCCAAAGGAGCTGGTCAGCTACAGTGCGACGGCGTACCACGGTTCCAATGCGATGTTGATCCGCAGTCGGACCAGCAACTCGATTGTGCTGATCTTACTGGCCTTTTCAGCGACGACACGTTCGTCCCGAGGGTGCGGTGTACCATCCCGGCTGTCTAGGGCGCACGACAAAGTCTTCTTCAGCTGGGGTCCAATGCCAACCACACTCTCAATGGGACCGTTGCTTGAGAAGATAGCGCCTGGTTCCCAGAGCGTGAAGTTAGTATTCAGATCTTGTCAGGTATTTACTAGGGTCGCAGGGGGTTAGAAGGATCTCTGAGCGTTGGGATAACCAGTGTTATTTCTCTATAAAGGGTCGCCTTCGCGTCTTAGGGGGAAAAATAAGGCCAGGAATCGGTGTGATTGAGCCTTAACCCGTGTGATGTAGAGAATAAGCTGTGTCAGGTCCCTGCACCCTGTTAAACAAATCAGGAAATGCAATGGAAATTCCCAGGGGTTCGGTCCCGGAAGCCGGCCCCTTTCAGCCACAGCGCACACCATCACGTCACGGCACCGAGCGCCTCCAAAGTTCTGTACCAGTTATGTCTTTGCACGGCTGATTTTCGCCCAGGTGACATGGAATGCGATGGTATGGGTTTGATGTCTCTGTACCTAGGTATTGTACTGATAGTATGTAGATGAGAATTCTAGTGGGCAACCCGCAGAGGGTGGCGTCCTAGTGGATGCTATCGTAAGCGCTGCACAGCACAAGCTCCTATTGGGGAATTTCCTTGGGAATTTCCCCAATTCGGTCCCGAAGACTCTGGCGCCGAAAATAGGGTATAGGGTTAAAGAGTCATTCAACTGTACGGACGAAGGGGTAAGAAGGTCCTTTTCATATACCCTATATCTAGTCACTTCCCCCGTTATTATTCATAATGTTCATTCGCCTACCATTTCGGCATAAACAACCTGAACAGTTCCATACCCCCAATTTAGAAATCCCAACAACAAACACCTTAAGGACAAAGAAATTCACCTGACAAGTGCAGTATGAATTCACACACAATTCTCGGAGTCTACAATGCATTGGATATCAATATTGAATATTAGCACTACCCTAGGCTATTCGTCGCTTTCGTTACTTTGAGATCATCCCTTCCGAATTCTTCCTCCCTCGAAGATACCACTTTGCAAGCTACACAATGCCGGAATGGGCTGCTGAATAACCTACACCCCTTGGTCTTCGACTCGTGTATTATGCTTCGACTGTGACAGTCGCTCAAGGGGCATCGGGGCAGCTTGTTGAGGCGTTCTAGAAGGTGACTTTTGTGAACCTGCTTCGTCATCTCCAGATCCGACGGTCTTGGACATCAAGGACGAAAGCTCTTCCTCGGAGCTAGCAGTAGGTGCACCGCCAGTCACGGGTTGCCCTAGTACTGCATTGGTCGCTGCACAGTCTTCACAGTTGGCTGGGTGTCTTGGGACGTTGCCTCCATGCCGTCGTCTTGTACACAGCTTGGCGATAACGATGGCAATATTGATCAAGGAGACTGCTGTCATGATAGCGCCTATCGCCGCCATCGTCATGAACGATGCACGATTTAGGTTGTATGATTTCACATCTATATCCATTGAAGCGCTTTCCGGGGACATTGGCAGTGCCAGCACCCTGTGAACTTGAAGCACTATAAGAATTCTTATAGAAAGCTTGTGATGGACGGAGAAGCCAGTACGACGAAGCTTGAATAGTTTGAGGAAACGGACCAATGCCATGATCCACGAAACAAAAAGCATAGCTGCTTTTACAGTGATATTGAGTATCTGGTCCCCACGGCTCAACGAGTGCTGGTTGCGGGTAACACTACAGTCAGGCATCCCCTTTTTCTCTCTCCTATTATTGCCTTATACTTTGAATGGCCTGTAGTGTACTGTCGTGTCTCGTGGTATTTCGGAGCGCTGCACAGTATGCTTGTATCTCGGTCGACACAGGACAGTTGGGTGCCACAACTGATGGTGAAGTTTGATGGACCTCCTTCGACTGGCAAGAAGTTGTTAGGGAATGCGAATACTACGTCGACATTGGTCAGCAGGGAATTCGGAGCCACATCGATTCTCTCACTCATGGATACGATATTGATCTTATCGCGCTTCGGCAAGAGCAGCAAGGACATTGCAGTTACTATATGAGATACAAGGTTTTTACACGGTCTCAATGGGCCGTCGCTCTTGAGTATACTCACAGACGGGAAAATATAAAACCTTTCGGTGTACAGCTTTGAGAAGGAGACACCACTTATATTGCTTGATGCAAATGAATCCGTTTAGCCCGTGCAAGGCCACATGTACAACCAGGGCTTCGAAGAAAAGACAGCTTTAAGAAAGGCAATGGACGGGTTATTGTTTGCGACTCAAAAACTCAGTCTCACCTACGCACAAAATGGCCACAACACATACCAGCAATATGCGACGAGAGCTAAATTGCAAAGGCAAGGCACTGACGGGCTATGGTAGGACAGAAGAAACTTGAGGAGCTATGAAGCGTCCAATTTCCTGGGGTGGGAGGGAGACAGGAACATGACATGGAACGAAAATTGACAAAAGCCGGGGACTCCATGAGTACCCTACAAGTTTGATCCCAAGCCTGGATGTCGAATCAAATACTGCGCCTACCAGTTGAACGGCGATAAGTCAATGAAGCACTTTCAATGTATAAACGAACTAGTAAAAGCCGATAGCGACTTTACAGAGGGGGGAGGGGGGTCTTTCACGTCAGCTGCATAGTAACCAATAAGCAAATCAACAGATCGGAGCAGACGAGCCAAGGATACGCTGGACTTCGCGAAGAAATCATCCGTGGTCACGATTCCATCATCAAGCTGATCAGCGAGCGGCCAGGCACATTGGGTACATCGGTATACACGGAAGCGGCAGACGCACGACCAACGTTGCAGCCAATTTACGGTGAGGAGGGTGTGCCGGGATGGACCACTCAAACACCACCAAGGAAGGGCATGGTCCTGACGATTGTGGTCGATTTTTTATTGTAGGTTATGACGATATGGAATTATAACATGTTCAAATACGAACGTGCTGTTACGGCCAGTGTGAGCATCGAAAGAAAGGAACTGACTTCGGGTGATCAGGTAAAAATCTAGGGCCGCCAGCTTCCATGTTCTCGTCACCTATCCTGTCAGTTCTCAGAGTCCCTCTATTATCTTTTTGCAACGAAGTCGCTCGGATTGCATCTACTGACTAGACAGGAATATAGTGCCACGACGCGACAAAGCTCTAAGCCTTAGCACAGCCCGGAGGATTGCACCTTTACCCATGTTCGCCAATTGGGCACATATACAATCTGCCTATTCGAGTACCAGGGGATGAAGTACGTATAGTCATTGGCTTGACCAGCCCCTGGTTTTTCCACATCATGGATGCTACCTGCCGTATAGACTCACTCAAACTTGACAGCCCGCCGTTAGAATATTGGCTTGGTTATGGGTCCTGTAGTTAATGCTGTATATCCAATAAGATTACTGCTTCTTTCATTTCTTTTGGGCCGGAGAATTGATTTCGCGATGATCTATTCCATAAAGAGTTTTTTTTCTAACGGCGCGCTGTCAAGTTTGAGCGAGTCTATACGGTGCTACTCTTTATTGGCTCGGCGAAGCATCACCAGCTTATATCATGCATGGGTTGCGAACCAGGTGTGATACTTCTCAACTGGGATTGGCTCGGCTGTGGTCCTCGTGATATGTTTGAAATATGCATTTTGCTGCGGTTGGAAAACCAGGCGTGGAATACAACCTAAAAACTCTGTTATATTCTTTTGTTGGCATGGATTTCGATCCTTCTCGAATCACTGCTTACCGGTGTCAAGCCAAGGTGCTTTCCACGTATTTCTAGTTCTGTAGCATTACAACACAGATTTCGATGGTATCTTGATCTGGCCGAAGTCTGAACTGTTTTCCCCCCATCAGCTGACGCCTGCTGTCGCATGTAGCCTCAGTTGGAGGTCCCTCTGCGCATCGCAATTTCCTTTTAGATCACTATGCTGAGTGACTAAAGACTCGCAAAATTCCACAAACATCTTTTAATTCAGGGCTTCTACTGGTAGAAGTCCCCCGAACACTGCGCAACAGGCCGCGAAACATATATTTTGGGACATTATGTCGTCGACAGTACCTAATCAATCAGAGGGGGTCTATAGCAATCCAGCAGCCACAGATCTTAACAGTCTCGCTTTGTCGCTTCGACCCATGAGTCCATACCCAAGAATATTTGACAACAACCAAGGTATGTAGCAGTGTTTAATCTGTTTCTATTTATTGCTATCTTCCATGTTACATCTTTCTCTTTGATCTATTAAATTCTAACCAGTTCATGAAGAGGCCTTCAACCTATCTTGTAACGTTCAACGGATAACTTACGAAGACGTCGAAACAATTGTATATCAGCTCCAGGAGAACCTCATCGAAACTATGCGCATGGTTCCACCTTCACGATGTCAAACGTGCGACTCGTCCTCGTATGACGCAAGCACCGAAAGTAGAATTGAATCTGCTATCAGGGACTGCGTAAAGAGCGCTTTAGAGACATGGACTCGGGGCTATGAAACCAACACATCTTCTCATACCGATATGCACATCACCGACAGTCATGATTCACACCAATACCTCCGAAGCGAGATGACTGCCCAATCCTCTGGTATATTCTCTGACATAACGGAAACCCAGTCTGAACTATCCGATACGTTGCCAGCAGTTTCCAATTTGTGTCATAACCGTTCCATAGATGTTTCCTTGACCGAGCTACCTCGCTCCATTGAGTCGACCTGCTCTGAACCCTCCCATATGCCGCCAAATCTTTCGCTAGACATGGATCAGGATAAATCTGAAAGCCGAGTTTTCAATGCTTCGAATAACAAAGATTGGAAGAAACATAGGTCAATACTGGAACACCTGTACATGGTGGAAAACAAACCTCTCGCAGAGGTCAGAAGCTTCATGGCGGAGCAACACAATTTCAACCCAACGTAAGTCTACATCACTGAAACCACCAGCCTATGTCAACTTAACATGATAAATAGTCCGAAACAGTATCGATATCAATTCGGGGTGAAATGGGGTTGGAAAAAGTACAACGCTAATCCTTCTCCTCAAAGACATGCGGACCCATTTCCCATAAGCTTTTCGACCGATGAGGCAATGTTAAAAACTAACAGGAAAAAAAGGAAAATGTTGGGTTGCTTGGACGTATATGGCAGCGCAAAAGATATCTCGTGGTAAAAACCATCAACTATCCAAGATAATGTAGTTAGTACTGATTGGCCTATTAAAGCTTAACATGACAAGGTATATCCCTCTTAAATAAAGCCTTTGTTAATGCGTAAAACCCGATTACCAAGCCTGTTTAGTAAAGCTTTGCATATAATGGCTAAAATGTTAAGGTAAAACTGCTTAAAATTAAAAGTGTAAAGTTTTTATTATAAATAAAAAAATAATTAATTAGCTTAAATATAATAAAAAGTGTATTTTATATAATAAGTTTTATATAAAATTAAAGCTTAAAAAAATGAAAATTAAAAATAATATAAATATAAAGTAAATGTTTTAATAAATAATTAAAATAATTGTTATATAGCTTTATATTTTATATAACATAGGTTATATATAAGCGGATTATTTATATAAGCGGATTAATTAGCTTAATAATACTTTTTTTATATAAATTATATATAAAATTTATTTAACTTTATTTTGCTATAATTTTATTAATATTGATTATATAATAAAATAATTAATAGCATATTTTTTATTTAATTTAAATATTTAATTAAATTAACTATTTATATAATATATATAACACCGGTAATTTTATATAAAGTATTATTTGCCCGTTTTTTAAATAATTTAATAAAAAATAAACTTATAAATTAATAATTAATATATTGAAAATTTGTTATAACATTAATATTAGCTATATATATAGCTGTTTATATAATTGCTTAATAAATTAATAGCTTAATTAAATAAGCGGTGTGTATATGTAAAATTTCTTGCATAAAAAAAGATTTTACGTATAAAAGCTTTACTTTTATTTTTAATTATTAATTAAAATTAATAATATAATTATTTAATCTCACTTTTTTTTATTATATATAATATTATACTTTTTTAGCTATTTGATATTAATTAATATTTTCGGCTAAAAAACATAAATTAGCAAAAGTAAAAACAAAATTTTAATTTAATTATATAAATTATATATTTTATATTATATTTTAGTTTTTTTAAAATAATTAATAAAAAAGAAAAATTAATTTTATAATTATATATTAATAAAGGTTTTTATATGAAAATTTAATTAATAGGGCATAATTATATTACCTTTAATTATTATTATATAAATTATATAAAAGTTTATTTAATAATAAAAACTTTTTTTAATTTAAAATTATATTAAATAATAGCAGCTAATTATATAATAGCTATTAAAAACAAGTATATAAAAATGCTAAAGCTTATAAAAAACAACTTTTAATTTTTTTAATTAACTTTTTATATAAGTTTACTGCTAAAAAAATTGCTAAATATACCGGTGTTATTTTAGCTATTATATAAAAAACAATTAACCTTTATACGTATAATAATACCTTATGTAATTTAAAAATAATAACTTTAAAAAAAATCAACGTATAAACTATATATTTATATATTAAATATAACGCATCTCCCACTTGAGCTGGACACCCAATTGAGCTGGCCATCCACGTGACATGTATAGCACCGGTAATTTTATATGGGGTACTACTTACCCCCTTTTTTAATAACTTGACGAAAAGTGGGCTTATAAACTAATAATTGGTATATTTGGAATCCTTATTTAAAGAGGAATCTAATGGTAATTTCTATTATTTTATAGCTATTTTATTT